>UESW01004972.1:275412-474485 GCA_900491605.1 Calamus simplicifolius | reverse complement strand
ATGACATGTAACATGAAATATATTTAATCCTTTGGGTTAGCTAAATCGGGTCCATAAAGGGTTAGACCCTAAGGTTTAAATCAACTGGACTATAAGAGTATTTGATCAAATCTAATTAGATTAGGTTAAAAATGCTCTAAATCAAGCAATAGTTGTAGTTGATCATGTCCTTCTCTTTGATTAAACCAAATGGAAGTAGATTAGGCTCCGTGGTTGAGCATGAATCTCTTAGATGGTCAAATCAGAATTGGTTAACCATATGATGTCAAGGTAAGTTGGCAAGTTGCTCTAGGATCAATGATCGAATGATTTTTAATTGGGAGCTACTCGTATTGATGCGTCTTTAACGAGTTAATGGCATATCCCTCCCATCGATCTTACTCACCTGGTCAATGTGGTGAACCATTTATGATTCAGATCATTTACCTGATTCGGATTGACCTATGCCTGTAAGGAAATCAGTCTGACTGATTTAGGTGCCACTTAACCTGACTTAATCTTGTTTCATTCTACCGATTTCATAGATTCAGTGGGAGAACTTGATTAGTCAATTTATCTATAGATTATTAAATCCTCTAAAATTATTAGGTCCTTAAAATGAAATAGTTATATGATAACTAAATTATAGCCTCCCATTAAGGTGGGTGATAATGAGTCCGATGTTTTGATAATCATTGGAGGCACTCCATACCTGGTGCTTGTCAACTATCGGAATTATCATTCATTATATGATAAGTCAGCGTAACTATTATATAGACAGTCAGGTGAGCCGAGCTTCACTCGGGCTTGGTTGTCTATGATAGGTTACACTGATTATATCATTTAATGGTTGGACCTAATCAGAACTTTCAGTGGAGGCACTTCATGCCTGCTGACGAGGTATATGGGGCAAAACTGAACACTAAGAATTGTTTGGGGAAACAATTGGTTTTGAACCTACTCTTAGATGCATATGGGTTAGCCGAGCTTCACTTGGGCCTATTTGTAGTTTATGTAGATCTTAGTGCCCGCTAAAGAATTAAGAATAATTCTTCGAATTGGGATGCAGAGGCTGCTAATTTGAACAAAATAGTGGAAGAATCTTTAGACTAAAGTCCAAGTCTTTAGACTGAATTAATTTATATACTAATAAACTTTAGTTTTTCCTTATGCAGAACATGGCCACTAATTTATCATTAAGGTCCCTATTGGATAGTGACAAGTTGAATGGTTCCAATTTCAATAGCTGGTTCAGAAAACTTAAGATCGTTCTTGAGCATGAGAGGATTCTATATATTCTGAATAATCCTGCACCAAAGATACATGATGCAAACACCCAAAGTTCTGAGAGAGACACTTATCAGAAGTGGCTCAATGATAGAACTAGCGTGCGTTGTATCATGCTAGCAGCAATGAACGATGAATTCGGTCGCCGGTTCAAGAATGCTCAGCCAGAAGAAATCATTCAGGCGTTGAATGAATATTTCGGCACACCTGACGATGTTGAAAGGCATAAGACTAGTTGTGCTATTTTCAATGCTCGAATGAGGGATGGATCTCATGTCACTGATCATGTATTGTACATGATCGAGAAGATAGAACTCCTAAGCAAGCTCAGCTTTCCCTTACATGAGCAGTTGGGAAAAGATGCGATCCTGAATTCCTTGCCTCCATCCTTCCGACCTTTCCTTACTCATTTTCGAATGACAAAGCCTGCAATCAACTACCACAGTTTGTTGGGGTTGTTACAGAACTTTGAGAAGGATAACCAGCTCTCTAAGGGTTTGGTTAATATGGTTGAAGGATCTAAGGTAGGGCGTAAACCCTTTGAGAAAGGAAAGAAGAAAAAGAATAATAAAAAGGTGCAACATGCTAGGACATCTATAAGGGGTCAGATGCAGAAGAAGAAAGTTGATAAAAGTCAAGCCGAATGCTTTCACTGCAAGATGCAAGGACACTAGAAGAGGAACTGTCCTCTTTACATTGCCACACTTAATCAAAACAGGCCAAAGAAGAAAAAGGAGCAAGATGTTGCTCAACAAGGTATTTATATGATAACACTTGTAATTTTTCTGTATATGATAATCAGACCTGGGTATTGGATACCGGGAGTCCTTTTAACATTTGCAATTCATTGCAGGGACTACAGGTCACCAGAAGATTTGAGGACAATGAAAGATTCCTTAATGTCGGCGATGAAGATTAGTTCCAGTTCTGGCATTAGGAGTTCTTAAAATAGTTTTCAATAGTAATGTCATTATACTAAATGATTGTCATTTTTGCCTAACGTTCTTGTTGAACGTAATTTCTATAGGCCTTCTGGCCAAAAGTCATTATGAAATTTCAATAAAGGATGTTACTTTGAATATCATTATGAATGGAGTCACTGTAATGACTGAGCATTTATTTAATGGAATTTATATATTATCACAGCCTGTGAATGTGTACAACTCAAGTAAGCGCCCTAGAATAACTGATGTCACAGACATTTATCTTTAGCACCATCAGCTGGGTCATATCAATAAGAACACATTAAACAGGTTAACTCAAGAGGGCATCCTTCGAGTTGATGATTATGAATCATTAACTACCTGTGAATCCTGTCTTCTTGAAAAATGACCAAGTCATCTTTTACTGGAAAAGGTGAAAGAGCCAAAGAGCTATTGGGTCTAGTACATACTGATGTATGTGACCAATGAGCACTTGTGCCAAAGGTGGATATTACTACTTCATTACTTTTACAAACGACCTTTCTAGGTTCAGTTATGTCTATCTTATGAGACATAAATCTGAGTCATTTGAAATGTTCAAACTATATCATAAAGAAGTAGAAAAATAAACAGGAAATGTATTAAGACCCTTCGATCAAATCGAGGAGGCGAATACCTTTCCAATGACTTTGTGACATATTTAAGAGAGAATGGGATTCTCTCCCAATGGACTCCTCCTGGAACACCGCAGCATAACGGTATGTCAGAAAGAAGGAATCGAATTCTGTTAGACATGGTTCGGTCCATGATGGGTTTTGCAAGCTTGCCAATATCATTTTGAGGATACACATTAGAATCAGCTTATCATATTCTCAATAAGGTTTCAAGTAAGTCTGTTTCTAAAACTCCACATGAGATGTGGTATGGACATAAACCAGTTATCTCCTATCTGAGAGTCTGGGGGTATCCGGCTTATGTGAAACGTGCAAAATCAGACAAACTTGAACCCAAATCTGACAAATGTTTTTTCATCGGCTATCCGAAAGAAACCAAAGGATATTACTTCTACAATACTGAAGAACAAAAGTTGTTCATTAGTAATAGAGCAGTTTTTCTTGAAAAGGAGTTCCTTAGTGAAGGAACAAATAGCTCTAATATTGAACTTGAGGAAGTTCATCAAGTAGAAGGAACAACACAAACCAGTGAACCCTTTGAATCTGAGTTGATTAGATCAAACTCAAAACCCATTTTAGATGCACCATTAAGGCAATCTGGTAGAGTACCACATCAACCGGACATATACTTAGGTTTCTTGGTCCAGAATGATGATCCTGTTGAACTCGATGAGAACAACAAGGATCTGATCACCTATATGGATGCTATGCAAAGGACTGACTCTAATAAATGGCTTGATGCCATGAAATCCGAACTTGATTCCATGAAGGACAATAATGTAGGACATTAGTTGATCCACCCGAAGGGATAAAACCCATAGGGTGTAAGTGGGTTTTCAAGAGGAAAAGAGGCGCAGACGGAAAGGTAGAGACCTATAAAGCACGTCTGGTTGCCAAGGGGTATCATCAACGTTATGGTATTGACTATGACGAAACATTTTCTCCTGTAGCAATGCTGAAATCCATTCGGATTATGCTAGCTATAGCAGCACACTTCGATTATGAGATTTAGCAGATGGATGTTAAAACCGCTTTTCTAAATGGTGATTTAGAAGAACAGGTGTATATGATACAGCCTGAAGGTTTTATATCTGAAGACGAGTCTAAAGTGTGCAGGCTACAGAAGTCTATTTATGGACTTAAGCAAGCATCTAGGAGTTGGAACATACGATTTGATAAAGTGATCAAATCTTATGGCTTTATTAAGAATAAAGAAGAACCTTGCATTTATAAATGGGCTAACGGTTCCGTTATTGTATTTCTTGTATTATATGTGGATGATTTCTCTTAATCGGGAATGATATCCCTGCATTACAAAGAATAAAGACATGGTTATCATCACAATTCTCCATGAAAGATCTGGGGAGAAGCATCATACATCCTAGGGATGAAGATCTATAGAGATAGATCTAAGAGGATGCTTGGTGTATCCCAATCTGCGTACATTGACACCGCGCTAAAAAGGTTTAGCATGGAGAATTCCAAGAAAGGCTATCTTCCGATAGGCCATGGAATTCATCTTTCTAAGAAGGATTGTTCAACAACTCCTAATGAAAGAGAACGTATGAGTTGAATTCCATATGCTTCGGTGGTGGGATCGATTATGTACACCATGACATGTACAAGACCAGATGTGGCATACTCACTAGGAGTAGTGAGTAGATACCAATCTGATCCAGGAGAAAAACACTGACAAGTTGTTAAGACAATCCTTAAGTATTTGAGAAATACTAAAGACCAGTGGTTAGTCTATGGAGAGTCTAATTTGAAACTTGTTGGATATACTGATTCCAGTTTCCAATCAGATCATGATGATAGCAAAAGTGTATCGGGTTTCGTGTTTATCCTAAATGGTGGAGCTGTTTGCTGAAAAAGTTCCAAGCAACATACAGTGGCGATTCAGTGTGCGAGGCAGAGTATATCGCTGCATCAGATGCTGCGAAGGAAGCTGTGTGGCTGCGAAAGTTCATCTCTGAGCTTGGAGTAGCACCTTCCATAGATGGACCAGTCCTATTGTACAGTGACAGCACTCGTGCCATAGCTCAAGCAAAGGAACCACGAGCACATCAACGCACCAAGCACATACTGCGCCGGTTTCATCTTATTCGAGAGATTGTAGACCGAGGTGACATAAATCTTCAGAAGATTGATGGAAAGGAAAACCTAGGTGACCCATTTACTAAAGCACTCAGCATCAAGGAGTTGACAACTATAAGTACTTGTGGTAGTCAGTTGTGGATCAAGATGAAATTTGACCTATCCCGTTAAAAGGAGAAATGCTTGTGTTTCAATTTAGCAAGACCTTGGCCAAGGCACTTCATGTGAAAGTCACATGATCACTAAAATTAAAATCGCTTTATGGATTTGCTATTTAGAGTTGAAAGGCTCTTAAGCCATCCTTAGCATTCGTGGTCAAGAGGATAAATTATACGGTAACTGTTTCTTAGGGTTCTTGGAGTTTGCTCGGCAACTCTTCGACCTATCCGGACGTCGGGTTCCATTGCTAGATGGGCACATCGATTAGTATAGAAAGTTGTTTCTATGCTACCGGCTTAGGTTCGAACCTAGAGAGTCACACGCATAGAAGTTTCCTAGGATGATCTATTTGCTGATCAACGATTGAGAATCGTATATGATTTAATTAATCAATTTGATTGATTGAATTATCTCAATTGGGTTAAGTACAATTGAATAAGATTCAATTTGGTTTAAGTCTATTAGAAGGACTAGTCAATTTCAAATATTGATTTGAAATTAGACTTGATTTGGATTTAAATAGATTCAGGACTAGCCAAATTTGATTTAGGCTAGGACCATGATCTATGTGGGTTCAGTCCAATAAATTCAGATCAAATTAAACCATCACCTGAACCCAAACCTCTCGCATAAGTATCTCACATGATGAGATAACTAATGTTTGAGAGATTAAATTCTTATTTAGAATTTAATGTATTAATTTAATCCTCGCCAAACCATTTCCATCGGAATTCTAAGTGTTAGAATTAAAGTGGAATTAATGTGCCTCTTTGAATCAACCAGGCAATGGAATTCTTTGTGTTAGAATTCACACCGAACGTCGGAATTAACAGAACATCGCGTCTCTTTGGTTTTCACCGAACGTCGGAATTAACCAAACGTCGCGTCTCCTTGGTTTTCGCCGAACATCGGAATTAACAAAGCGCCGCGCCTCTTTGGTTCGACGTCTCTTTGCTTTTTGTCAAACGACGGAATTCTTAATGTCAGAATTCAATGGGCAGGCTGAAATGAGACTATAAATAGAGGTCATTCCCTCACCAGATTACACAGAACAACAACACATGACATGTCGTGGATTGTAATTCTAAAAGGTTAGAATAGAAAATCCTGGTGATTCTGGTGTTAGTGGAAGCGTGGTGGATCTTGGAGGAAGATTCAAGTGGGAGGATTCAAGATTAGCAAAGCTATTTTTCCGCGAGCTAGCACTCCCAGAAATCTGATCATTCGGGGCTTCGCGTGGACGATACTAGAGGCCGGACGATTGAACGGCTGCAGAGCACAAAAGGATTTGTCATCTGCCCTTAAGGTAAGTGATATGATCCCTAGATCTTAAGGCATGATTCAAGGCAAGAAGTACGACTTCTTACCTTGAGGATCAAAATATGATCTTGATGATTTTATTTACATGCATATTTTAGATCAAACGATCCTATATAAGGCAAAGATATGATCTTGATGCATATTAGATAGATTAATATGTAATCTTTTAAATTCCGCATTGATAATTATTATCAAATTTTAAATATGCATGCCTCGGAGTTTATTTCTCCCTACATATATGAAACAACCTAAAGGTTTTTCCTCTAGTGATAATGAGCAATTAGTATGCAAGCTTAAGAGATCTATATGGGTTGAAACAAGCCTCTCGTCAATGGTATTTAAAATTTCATGATGTGATCTCTTCCTTTGGTTTTGAAGAGAACATCATGGATCAATGTATATACCAGAAGGTTAGTGGGAGCAAAATTTATTTCTTGGTCCTATATGTGGATGACATTCTACTTGCAACCAATGATAAAGGGTTGCTACATGAGGTGAAACAATTTCTCTCTAAAATTTTGATATGAAAGATATGAGTGAGGCATCTTATGTCATTGGCATTAAGATCCATAGAGAAAGATTCGAGGCATTTTAGGTTGTCTCAAGAAACTATATCAATAAAGTCTTGGAGAGATTTCGGATGAAAATTGTTCACCAAGTGTTGCACCTATAGTGAAGGGTGACAATTCGCTTTGAACCAGTGCCCTAAAAATGAACTTGAACGGGAACAGATGCAATTCCATATGCTTCAGCTGTTGGAAGCCTAATGTATGCTCAGGTTTGCACAAGACCTGACATAGCATTTGCAGTAGGAATGTTGGGAAGATATCAGAGTAATCCAGGTTTAGACCACTGGAGAGCTGCTAAAAGGTCATGAGGTGCATATCTGACTGCTACCTCTATTTGTGCAAGCAGAGTTCTGCTACCTCTGGAAGCTTCGTTGCTTGAGGCTACATCGCAAGGTGTATGGTTGAAGAGTTTCATCTCAGGGCTTAGAATTGTTGACTCTATTGCTAGGCCAATTAAATTGTACTGTGACAATTCAGCTGCTGTATTTTTGGCTAAAAACCATAAGAGTGGTAGTCGAAGTAAACATATCGACATTAAGTATTTAGCCATAAGAGAACGTGTTAGCACTGAATTAATGATAGCTGATCCTTTGACTAAAGGCATGCCAATTAAGAATTTTAAGGATCATGTGATAAGAATGGGAGTTGGTCCCATGATATAATTTAGTTGCATAACAATTTGTACAATGAAACTCTTTTAGGGTTTAATGTTTTTTCACATTTAGTTATTTAGTGTGCACTTTATTTTTGATGACATCTTTTGGACTCTGAATAAACATGGGGTTTATTCATTATGTTATGTGGGTCATGTTTGGAAATGTAATATATTGTATATATGGTTAATAATACTCGATTTAAGAGGACCTATTGCTATGATTCATATATTTTGTTTCTTGCCATAGTAATAGAATATATGGACCAAGTAGGAGAATGTTGGTTTCAGTTAGATACGATTAAGATGGTCCTATATTTGATTCGAGGGATTACGTGCATTCAAAATTTGAATCCACGATTAAGATAAACATCCTCAACCATATCCGTTTGAAGCGCCCTCTGTGATGGACAGACAAGGTATAAAGAAAAATAAAATGGGGAGGTCCCTACGCTTGGTCTCTATGGAAGTTTATACCATCGCTGAGAGAGACCGTAAGGTGTGGAAGAGCCTTATCCTGATCTGAAGAAAAGTCAACCTATTTGCGTGAAGCAATGACTGGAGGTATTTATGTATCTATTCATGATTTACATTATTTATCATGATAAATATATTGATCTTATATTTTTACATATATGATAGGGATTAATATATATAATTTTATTCTAACATGATACATACGTCTTATTGAAATTGAGACAAAGAGATCTTTTTGCACAATCAAGAGTTATTTATTTTTTAAATTGAGATTGAGAGAAAAAAACTGCATGTTTTGAGAAACATTTGTTTAAAGAATTTAGATTTAGTGGGGATTTGGCAAAGAAGACGTCAATTATTAGGTACTTTTGAAAATCTAAGCAGAAATATCAACTTGGAAGGCAAAACAGCGGGCGGGATCTGATGTGGTTTCGCAGCCAACCAAACCCTCTGAGTAGCGGTACAATTTGGGCCGGGTTCAATCCGAATTTGGCCCACTGAACCCAATTTACAGCGGTATTTAAACTCAAATTTGCTCAATCTGAACCCGAAAGACTCAGGTTTAATCCGATCCAATTTGCAATTGATCCGAAGGTTACCCGAACGGATGGTAGCTTATCGGCATCAGATTTTTGAGGGCATTGAGAGCGACAGTCGGGTCGGACGAGATGGCCAACTTGAGGACGACGAGGGCAAGATCGTCGGTCGCAGGAGAGGAAAAGAAGGACAAACATAAAGGCGGACCATCCATACATTTCGTTTCACTTTCCGTCTCCTTCTCTTCTTTGTTTACGATACCTCCTTCTCTTCTTTGTTTCAGGTAAGATTTTTTTTTTAATACAATGTTAAAGCTCTGAGTCAGCTTATGCGTCCGGTAAAGGATTTTATTTTTCGTCTCTGAGATCCATAATTCGATGTTTATTTATTTTTAAAAAATTATTATTATTATTATTATTCATCAACCTGAATTTTAATCCGAAACTCAATCCGAATCTAATTTTTAAAATTATAATTAGAATTAAGATTTTATAAATAGATTAGAATTAAAGTTAGATTGATATTTATGAATAGAGTTAAGATTAAATTGAAAAAAAATTAGTTTCATGAGCCGAGTTGCACCTCAACCTCTAAGGGAGCTGGCCCGGTGAGGATTTGGTAGCTTTAGGACATGGGAGGACCATCTTACCGTGGTTGCTGCTGCCATGAGATTGCTTAAGCGAAGAACTGTGCCGTGTTTTTGGCGACGTCACAGTTCAGACGGATCCACCAGGCCTGACTTCATGCGTTCCCATAATTGAAATCTTCATGGTCAGAACTTAAGAAATAACTGTCAAACCCAGTGATGTTTGCTGAATTTCATATGATTATATATTGAGAGCAACTTCAATTCCCAAAGTCAAGGAGTTCAAACGATACCTTATAATTCTGTTCCATCTGCTCTATTCAATTAAATTTGGGTTTTAAGTTTCCAGCTGTCTCCAAACTCATGACGTCGCCTTGACTTAATTTCCAGTCAATTATAAATTTGAGTGGTTTTGGAAAATCCGGAAGCCGCGAGGTGCTGCCGGGTGGAACATTGGAAGGTTCCTTCGGACCAGAGGACGACGTGGTCTTCCTCTCACCAGGGAGATGAGGCATCCTCCAATAAATTTTCTCCAGCCTCCTGCTCAAGCTTCCATCGGAGGAGTGTTTGATTTGAAGAAAATAGAGAGAAAAATGAGACTACGGTCGTCTTCCTCCTCGGTTTAGCGGACAGTCCGACGACCAATAGAGACCGGTAAGTTCTTTTATCTTCTTCTTCCTTTTTCAATCTTCCGGTGATCTTTAATTTTAGAGGCGAGCCGTCGATGACTGGCCGGATTCAAGTTCTTGACAGCATTTTGCAATGATCAGTTTGAGGGAAGAATAGAGCCCAAACAGCCAAGATTGCCGCTTTCTTTCTCAAGATCGGCGAGATCATCGTGCCGGTAAGCTCTCTCTCCTCCTCTTCTCTTCGTTCCCATCCATTCCCTGTCCTTGATTTGAATCGCAAGCCACCAATAGTTGCCGGAATACCGCCAGATTGGAGGCGGGATCTATGACTGACCGGACCTCAGTACCGGCAATGGCCGACAGTTAGGGCGACTTATCAGACGACAAAATCTCCTTTCATTGCATGGATTTCTTGCCTCTCTCAACCGCCGGTTTTGGCTCTGTTTTGAGAATGATTTCATGGCTTGAACAGCAATTATCTGGCTGTCGGATCGGGACCGGACCACCACATGAGGACACGGCCGGCGTCGATTGGTAGCAGCGCGCCGTCTGGACCGACGAGCACCACCATTAACCTCCCTCAATCAGCCGTTGCGGTCAGGGATCGGCAGAGACCTGAAATAGACGCTTTGATTCTCTTTAACAGAAGCCTCTAAAAACTAGTATGCGGGTAGAAGTATACAATTCACAACCCCTTTAAAACAATTCGCAGGCCCCTTCTCAGCCCCTTTGTTATCCCGCCTCCTGACTGACGTCCTAGGATACATGCAATTATATATGTCCAGAATTCCTGCCTCTCTTCTTTTTCTCCTATGCTGTTTCTCTCTCTTTGTAAATCGAGCAGTCACCATTCATATTGGTGTCATTGTCAACACGAATTCTCTAATCGGAAAAGAGCAGAAGATCGCCATTGAAACCGCAGCGCACCACTTCAACTCCACAGCAACGCTCTTCCTCAATGTCTGCGAGTCCAATGGCATCGATCCCCTCCAAGCAAGCGCGAACGGTAATATTTTCTTCAACCTGCAGTAAAGTCTCATTTGGCTAACAAGCTAAGAACTATATTTTATGTTGGATTATAGCAATCTTATGCATGTGGATGCAGCTGAAAGCCTCATCAAATGGGGGCAGAAGCTATCATTGCCACAGGAACATGGCCAGAGGTGGCAACAGTGGCCGGCATGGGCGATAGAGCAAGGATTCCGGTGCTCTCTCTGGCCACGACTTCGCCGTCGACCTTATCTCCAAGGCCTTTCCTGGTGCGAATGTCGTATCCTGCCTCAGGCGAGGTGCGCTGCCTCGCCGAAGTCGTGAAATCATACAACTGGCGGAGAGTCGTCGTCATATATGAAGATGACGACTATGGTAGCGTCGCTGCTATGGCCTCAATCCTTTCCTATGCCCTCGACGACGTCGGATCAGAGATCGCGGACCACATTGCCTTACCACCATTGGACACACACTCCGATCCAAAGCTACAGTTCAGAAAGAGCTGAAAAGGATACACCGGCATCTCTCTAAGGTGTACATCATCCTCTGGTCCTCACCGTCGTTGGCCATCTATCTGTTCGAGCAAGCGAATGAGCTGGGAATGATGGCGAAGGGCCACGTATGGATTGCCAACGATGATATCACCTCCCTCCTCGACTCGACCTTGCCACCCTCCTTCATCTCATCTTACATGCAAGGCGTGGTAGGAATTAAGACCTACTTTAATGAGAAAAGTGATCCGTACCACGACTTTTGTGCGGAGTTCCAGCGAAGATTCAAAGCGGAAAATGGTAGCGTAAGGGAGACCTATTTTGAGCCTGGAAAGTTTGCGGTTCGAGCATACGATGCAGTACATGCGATCGCTCATGCTGCTGTTGAGACGAAGATGAAAAGGAAAACCTCATTGCTGGAAGGTATCCTATCAAGCAAATTTGTGGGGCTCAGTGGGCTCATAAGGTTCAGAAGAGATGGAAGTCTACCTGAGGGTAAGGGCTACTCGGCGTTTCGGGTCATCAATGTTGTGGGGAAGAGCTACAGGGAATTGGGTTTTGGTTGGAGGGGTTCGGTTTTTACAAAGAGGAGGCTGAAATGCTCCGCCGTGGGCCGCGGGTCGATGCCTTAACTCCGGTGTATTGGCCGGGAGGACCGGTAAGGGTCCCCAGTGGGTGGGGAAAGCTGAGGATCGGAGTACCGGCGCACACGGCGTTCAATCAATTTGTGAAGGTGGTGGAGTACGAGGGGAGCAAAGTGAAGGAAGTGACTGGGTTTTGCATCGACGTCTTTAAAGAGACAGTGAAGCACTTGAAGTATGACCTCGAGTATGAGTTCTTCCGCTTCGTTGGCACCTACGACGACCTTGTGAACCAAATCCCCTTGAAGGTATGGATCCGTCTTGCTGGTGCCGTTTTGTTTCATCCACAACTACCCCCTTCTTCAACTAGTGTAGAAAGCGAGAGGGGAGAAATAAATCAAATCGCACCAAACAAATACTTCATTCAAATCTAAATAGAGACTTCAAACATAGAACCAAATAAGACCTTCATAAACTAGGAACCACCACCATCCGATACAAAGCTGAAGAAAGCCCAAGCTGCGAACCGTCTGTAGCAAAGCCCCAAAAGAGACAAGCTTCTAGAAAAACCCTTGTCCTTTCCCCTGTTTTGGAGAGCGGGCCACACAAAAGATTATCCTGACCTTTCATTTTATAAAGCACTAATAAAATTATTTATTAAGTGCTAATCTTTATTTATTTATTATTTTTGTTTTTAATGGTTGTTTATAGAAATGATGTTACCTTGTTATCATTCTTTTCTGACTCAAGATAATGTAAATTAAATCCAGCACATAAGGGCCACTCTATATGGATCTAATCTGTTTTGATTATATTAAACAATTTACTGAGTCAAAATATTAATGATATGATGAACCCAAATCATTTGCAGTCCTCATGAAGAACAAACTAGTGATAAGATTATCTGTATGTGCTAACAGGTTTATGATGCCGCGGTAGGGGATATTACAATTCTAGCTAATCGTTCGATGAATGTTACGTTCACAACGCCATTCATCTCATCTGGTCTTTCTATGCTAGTCCCTGTGCGCCGAAACCATACGCCATGGATGCTCGCAAAGCCATTTACGAAGCAAGTGTGGCTTTTGATCATCGCCACCTTGTTCTACACAGGAACCATCATGTGGTATTTGGAGCACAGAATAAACCCCGAGTTTGATGGCCCTTGGTTAACACAACTAGGGGCTACATGTTGGCTAGTTCTTTCCACCATCTTCTTCTCACATGGTGAATCCTATAAACAAAAACCAAGTTTCATCTATATTTTATTCATCCCTTTTTTTTCTAACAATTATTTAGAAATATGGTCTTCCCATATCTTTTTGACAGGGAGGATCTACAACGGCTACACTAAGGTTGTGACTCTGGCATGGCTCATTGCCGTCTTGGTCTTGACATCCTGCTTCACAGCCAATCTTAGTTCTATTTTAACCGTGGAGAAGCTTGAACCGGTAGTGGTAGATAGTAAGATTGGCTACGACGATGATTTATTTGTTTTGAAGTACCTACGAGATGTGTTGGGCTACAAGGAGCAACAGATGGTGAAAATTCATGAAGCAGAAAGCTATCCCAAGGCCTTTGATAGTGGGAACATCACAGCAGCCTTTCTTGAGGTTCCCTATTTACGGGTATTTCTTTCAAGATATGATGGTTACACTGTTTATGGGGAGACGTACATGCTTGGAGGATTTGGCTTCGTACGTATCTCTATCCCTTAATCTAGTTTTTCTATAGTATTGATCAGAGCACTTCCAATTCTTTCATAGAAATTAGAGTTGCATAGATTAATGATTGTAGGCCCTGAGGTCTAAATAAGATATTTACTTTTCACTTGCTTCCTTTGGCTCTCTCGATCAACAGGCATTTCCAAAAGGTTCTCCTATAGCATCAGATTTCTCTGAAGCCATATTGAGGCTAACCGAGGATGGAACATTAAAGACCTTGGAAAACAAGTGGTTCTCATTCTCCTTGTCTAATTGTGTGACCCCAGACAAGGATAGAAACAGGAGCAGCATAAGCTTGGATAGCTTTTGGGCACTCTTCCTCTTTACTGGTGGCACTTCAACCATCGTCTTTCTAATCTTCGGGGCTCGATTGACCTTCCACCGAGTAGTAGGTGTATCCTTAAAAGAAAGGCTCAGGAAAATTTGGAGATATTGGAATTCCTGGAGAAGAGAAGAGCTCAAACTTCAAAGAGTAGTTCCCATTTCTTCAGATCAAGAAGGGAATGGTACGAGAATGGAACAAAGACCGTTTGATGGCATTACGGATCTCCATCATCATTAATGCAATGGCATTGAGCAAAGCTACTTGCAAAACCAAAATAGAATGTAGATGCTACTTGTGTTATGGACTTGTTTAGGCGTATATGATATTAACATTGGGCAGAGTAAAGTGCGTTGAATAATTAAATCATCACTCGAGTCAACAAGTCAATAATCTACTAGACAACAATCTAACATAATATAGGTTGAAATCAAGATAACCAAGAACCTCAAGACTAATGTTTATTGCTTGCATCTAGACACTTCTGTTAATGCTCAAATATCTTAAATAAACTTACCTACTCTATTTTTAACATTTTTTGTTTTCTAGAAATCATTTTATTAGTCAAGAATTTTCTCCATAAATTAGAAGACCTATCTTGCTGCAAATGTTTTATGGCACCTAGATATTTAGAATGAATCGGCCAATCCATCTAAATGAATCAAGCAATGCTTAGTTATAGTCCACTGAAATTAGGAATTGAAAGGAAGTTTGAAACGGTCAACTTGTTTGAAAGATAAAATTTTCACTCACTTTCATGCAAGTTCAACACTTATGGGAGGTGCATTGAATTTATCTTCCTGAACCCCATGGTCACGAGTAATCAAAGTTTGGTTTTGCTTCATTTTAGAACTCGTATGGAGTAGCGGGCATCGATTTACTAGACACATGGTTAAGGATGTAGGCAATAGTCAGCAGTGTATTTTTCTAAAAACTTATTAGGAGGTTTGCTTGTGTCATCATCGACTTAACCATGTCCAGTAAAGTTCTTTATTTTTAGAAATTGTAAGTTGCCTATGTATATCCCCTTTTTTAATAGAGCCTTTTGAATTATTCACATAAGTATTCACATCCTCTATTAGTTTGAAGAGTTCTCAAAGTCTTCTCCTGCTGATTCTTCATTTATGCTAAGAAGTGCTTGAAACAATCGAACACTTCATAGTGATAAGAGATTAGGTATACATATCCAAATTATGAATAATCATATAGGAATATGAGAAAATAAAAGGTATCATGGTGTGCCCTTATATTCATGGTTCATAGATGCCAGAGTGGTCTATAGATGTCAAAGTAGACTTGTTCTAAAGGTTGAGAGGCCCTTAAGGCCTTATCAAAAGGCTTCTTTGATAACTTTTTTAGCTAAACAAAGCTTACTTACAGGGAGACTTTATCAAGAGGGTCAATAGTCCTTCTATTGCCAATTTTATTATTCTGTCTTAGCCCATATGGCCAAGTCTAGCATGCCACTTTAAAGTATCATTCTCAACAGAAAATGTAATACAAGTAAATTAAGATTACTAAAATTAACATTAAGTTTAAAGAAACCATTTAATAAATGTCCACTGAAGAATAAATCACAATTCACATATATAGTCATAACGTTCCCAAAGAAAACAAAGGTATAATATAAAGCCAATAGGGTAAGGACTGAACATAGACTTTACCAAATGGTTGAGACGTACAAAACATTATGTAGAAGTGGCACACATCCATTGCACATCCTTATTTGATAGGCATCCGTGCCCAATACTTATTTATATCAACCATTCTCAATATATTAGGCACCCTCTGGTATATGATGAAAATTGATGTAGCCTAGCTAGATCCACACTATATATTTGTTCATTCTCGTATTTATAATTCAATAGGAAGAGAGTCATTAACTAATACATATGATCAAACATAGAGAGAGCTATGTATGAAAGGTACCCTTTTAGGTTTACTGTAATCACAAGCCAAATGTCCCTTTACTCCATTATAACATCTTATTTTGTTACATCTCTTTTGCCCCACATCGACGTCTCCAATGTTTGACCATCTTTTTCTCTTTGGTCTCACTTTCAATGTTTTTGCCTGCTACCCTTTTTCTTATTTCTGAATCTCAAAGCCCAACTTGAGTCACAAAGACTATGGGCATATTGGCTCTATGCATTCATCTTCCAACTCCAAATGTTGGAAAGTATCGTCAAAGTTCTTGATATGCTCATTATAGATCATTAGGAAATTCATTTGTATCCACTCAAGGTTAGGTAGAGAATGAACTATTGCAACACCTTTTGACCATCGATCCGTTTATTTCCAATAGCTTTTAAGTCCCTAATTATATTGCTCATTATACGAAGATGTTCAAACATGGTGTGCTTGTGATATTTTGTATACTACATGAACTTTAAGTTCAAGGCACGAAGCTTTGTGGCAAAGGCCTGACCAAATTTGATTTTCAGCTGATTCCACATGAATTGGATCATGGGATAATTTCTAAATTTTTCAATTATATTATTGTGCATACTGCTAAACATGATAAAGTATACACAATGGTTCTTTTTAACCCAATTATCTTAGACCTCTTGCTTATGGCAATGGTAGGCGGTATTGCCTTTATTTAGATGGATTATAATAAAGGCATGGGTTTCTAAGACTTCTTGTTCATTAAGTAAGTATTGAATCTTTTTATACTAAGTACCATAATTCTATTAATCTAGCTTTTCACTTTATTAAAGTCGTCTACAATTATTTTGGAGGCCATCACTACATTCATTCAAACCAAGTTTAAACATTAAGCATATGTCACAGGGTATATCATTGTCTAAACAAATTAATTAACTTCAAATACTCTTTCTTATAAAATATAATTGAAGATTTTACTAAGGTTTTAATCATCGCCTATTTAGAAAGATAGAGTATCTAATCTAACTACCTTTTACTTTAGAAAACTTATCCCTAATTTCATAAAAATTTATGCAAGTTGGAACAAATCGATATACAATTTAAGGCATAATAATATCAATATAAATAAATTATATAATTTAGAAATTATTACCACCAAATAAACTAATTATCACAAGTAATAAATACCTTAGCGTTATACTTAAATATCATGCCAATTATGTGCAATTAATTCAAATATACTTTGACACTAATCATGATTTGTTCATGCGCAAAACCTTCAATTTTTTAGCTTGCCAACACAATCAACTCATCAAAATTTATAAATATTAGAATAAATATTACCTATGTACTAAACAAGATGGTTACGCTCGATTAGAAATTCTTGATGAATTTTTTACAATATTCTATAAATTTTACTGATTTTTTTGCAATTTATTATGAATTTTTAAAACTAAAAATAAGAAGTTATTGGACTTAGAGTTATTTTAAGGCAAAATTAATTCTAAGTCTCCCCTATTACATTAATTATTTATAACACTTTCCGTAGCCAAAAAAAAAAAATTAAAAGCAGATTCCTGCTGTCTCTTAGAATTACATTTAATGCCCAAACGCACAAAAGAAAAACACAAAAACACCCCTCATCGTTCCACATCAGTTGCCATGTGGCCAAGCACCACGTCAATGCCATGTCACCGCAGCATAGAGGCACCATACATCTGCCATGCCACCATCATCTTCATCTCAGCAGGATGATGTCACATCAACACCCGGTCTAAGCCGCGTAATCTATCAGATTGGCAGCATGTTGCTGCCACATAGGTGCCACATCAGAGCAACCACATCAGCATGTGGCCCGGATCTCATGAACGAAACCATTTAAAGTGCTGTCAGCTTTCTTTAGGGAAAAATAAAAAAAAGGCTGACACGGCATTTTTTAGAATAAAATAAGTGGCTGGATGGGGCTGTTTAAAGAGAGCCCAAGCCGGTGGATGGGGAGGGCTCCCGGCTGCCGGAGAGGTCACATCCAGTGCCTATTTGACCCTGAATGCCCACTGCGATTAGGTTGGAGGATGGCCCTTTCCGCCCTCAACGGTGGCCAATAAGGGAGGCCGCTAGCGGCCGACGACCACGAAGCTCACCCAGATCTAGTCTCCGGTTGTCGGAGAGGATGGCCGCCCGCTCAATTTGAGCGATCTCAGCACGGCCAATTCAAGGGGCCATGGCCAGGTTTCTCTCACTATGCGCGGTCCGAGCGGACGGGGCGACGAATGCTGTGCGGCCAAACCCCGATAAGCGCGGCCAGCAGGCGCTCGCCTTGGCAGCCCGCGGCTAGAGACCGGCGTGCAGGTCGCGCGTCCCGGCCTGGGTTGCGCTGCAGCGGCCTCCACGCGGGCAACGGACAGGCTGCCATCCGGGGTCAAGATGCCTGCACCGAGCTCTGATATTCGACAGGCGGATGGAGGCTATCAACGTCTTCTGAGATTCCACGCTCCTGCTATACCTACTTCAGGATGATGGACTCTGAGGTCGAGAGAGAGAAAGTAAAAGTCTTCTTCTTCATCCACTGCAACAAAATGGGGTTGTAGCAAGAGTGTTTGCAGTTAACTTTTGGAAAACGGATGACAAAAATTCTTAACGAATTGTGCCGACGCTAAAAAGCACCGGGATCGTATTTTTATCTCTCGGGTACGCGGGATCTGTTTCAATTTTCACGCGAGATCGATCCTCTGTTTCAATTTCATGATGAAGTGCCAAAAAATTTTGAAAGATTGGAATCTTCACCCTCAAAAGGCTCTCTCCCTTCTCGCGTCCCCAGTTCCGAGCTCCAGCTCGCTCTTCTTCTCGCCATGCTCTCGCTCAACCGAAGCAGCTTCCTGGTAATTGAATGCATCTTCTCTCTTCCCTCGTTCTTAATTTCCACTCGCTCTTGAGAGCAGAAGTTGCAGGGGAACGACACCAGGTTATGTGGTTTACGGCGCGCGGAGAGGAGCGGCAGCGGCGAGGTCGGTGGTGGTGCGGTGCGGTCACCTGCAAGAATACCTACGGTGAGGATCAGACTGTGAAACTAATGTTCTCTGTTCGCGTTTAGTTTTTGTCCACAAGCTGGTCGAGAAGAACGTCAAGGCATCTAGCTCATTCTGCGTGCCGCCAATGTAGCCGGTGCTCTCTTGCTTCTACGGCAGGGCGATCAAGAGCAACAGGAGAAGCACATCGAAGACGGTCGGGAAGGAAGATATTTTTGACCCTGAGCTCTTGGGCCGAGCCGAGCACTGCCCGGTCGAAATCATTCGTGGGCACGCACGAGTACCTCGCCCCGGAGGTGATCTCCAGCGCGTGCCACGGGAGCGCCATAGATTGGTGGAGCCTCGAGGTGTTCTTGTATGAGATGATGTATGGGAGAACGCCATTCAAAGACGAGGACAACGAGAAGACGCTCATCAACATCATCAAGCAACCGCTGACTTTTCCTAAGGAGGCAACGTGCGGTAAGTAGTTGGATGAGATACTGAGAGCTCAAGACCTCATAAGCAAGCTCTTGGCGAAGAACCTCGGGAGGAGAATTGGAAGCTTGAAGGGCGTTGTGGAGATCAAGAGGCACGATATTTGAAACCAAAACACCTCCAAGGACCAGCCCGTCACCCCTGGACCGTCTCCGTCGCCAGGTCTGAGATCCGATCATTCCCCCTCCTGTCTTTTTGATTCCGAACGGCGGTTTCAGGGGAGGAAGGGACGGCAAAGGCCGTGGTGGTTTCATGGGAGAAAGGGACGGCGGCCATCGTTTGTTATTTTTTTTAGAAAAAATAAAAATGTTATAGACACTTTAAAGCATCGATAAGGGTAAATATTGCCTATGCTTTAAGTGGCTTTTTTTTCTATGCTTTTAAAAAGCGTCAAAAAAAATATTGTTTCGACTCTCTTTATTTTATTATTTTATTTTATTGGTACAAACGGGCGATCACACACTCTGACACGAGTCAAGCCCAAAAGGTCAGATAACATAATTTGCTTTAAAATAATGGGACAGGATCACCAAGATGTCATTCCCACTTACCAGTATGGCGGGCTACATAAGAGGCGATCCAATCAGCAGCAGCATTGGCTTCCCTATAAACATGACGAACCACTAGCTCAGTAGTCTGTAGAGAAGCCCAAATATCAAATATAAGGAGGTTAAGAGGGGAGTCAAAGTCAGCATCCCTACGGATCCAACGAATGACAGTAAGCGAATCCCCTCAATGACCACCCGCGAAGAGCCCAACATGCGAACTGCAAAAGTGATACCAGCCCAAGCAGCCTGAAGCTCCGCCATGGGGACCGAGATATCAATGGAGCCATGACCACCAGCCGCAATCATCTCTCCCTCTGGCCCTCTGATAACAAATCCTGATCCAGCTATGCGATCCAATACAGAACCATCAAAATTCACTTTGACATAACCCGGGGGTGGGAGCTCCAAAGAGATAAAAATCGTAGAACGGTGCGCTGGCAAAGCAGCAGGGGAACCCCAGAGACCAGGTCTGACAGAGTGAGCAGCAAAATCAGAGCGAAGATACTCCGCAGCCGAGAGCCAGCAGTGTGGATGATAGTCAGAGGTGGGACCGTCTCCTCAGCAAAGACAATCTGGTTCTGGGTGAGCCAGATGTGGTAAGCCAAATAAGCTGAAAAAATACCCTGATAGCGAAAACCCGCTGAACAGCCGAACGTATGGCGTGCAAAAATGAGAGCCGGGTAGGACCCTCATCCGGCGACTAAGGCCTAAAATGGAGCTGCTGCCATATCCAGTATACTCGAGAACAAGTGAGAATAGCATGCTCAACCGTCTCCTCCTGAGTCCCACAGATCGGACAGAGAGGCAAGATAGAGAGACCGCGATCAGCCAGCAATGTACAAGTAGGGAGACGGTCCCACAATAATTTCCATAAAAATAGCTGAATCCTGGGGTGGATGGGAAGCCGCCAGATCCAGGCCACATCAGCCAACCCCAAAATCCTGGGCCGAATACTATCAATAAGATCTCGGGCAGGGGCACGAGCGATGCAGGATCGGCGCCAAAGTCTAGTGTCCGGTCCGGCTGAATAAGCAAGAGGGATAGCAAGGATTCTTTTTGCTAACTCAGCCCCAAATAAGCGAGACACCGTAGGGACATGCCATGCCGAACTATCCTGACTGATCAAGGCACTGACTGGCAAAGAGGGCCCAACATCCGAGCTGAGAAAGGTCGGCCATCGAGAGAAAGGAAGATCCGCTATCCAAGTATCATGAATGACATCAGTAGCGCTCCCGTCTCCTATCATGCAATGGATATCTGACATAACAGTAGGGGCAGCCTGACAAATCGCTCTCCATATAAAGGAACACCCACGGGAATATGATGATCCAAATCAGAAGTCCAGTCACCATATCTGCCACGCATAACAGAGCTCCATAGACAATATGGATCAAGCAGGAATCTGGATGCATGCCTAGCAAGCAAGGCCTCTCAATGAACCAACAATGACTGGATGCCCAAACCCCCCTCTCTAATAGGCAGACAAACCAGGTCCCACGAGAGAAGATGGATACCATGGACCCCTGCATCGATGCCCATAGAAAGTCTCGAAAGCGTCGCTCAATCCGACGAATACAAGTGATTGGAATCAAAGCATTAGACATCAGATAGAGGGGGAGCGAAGTAAGGATGGATCGAAGTAAAGTAACACGTCCCATCATAGAGAGACCAGAAACCTGCCATCGATCCAATCTATCAGTGATCCAGCGCTCAATGTCCCCAAAGTCATGCTGACGGGACTATGCCCCGTTATGGGAATCCCAAGGTAGGTCAGGCGGTCCGAAAAAGATGATATCCCGAACAACTGAGAGATGGCAGCTCGATGGGAGGGGTCGAAGGGCTGCAACAGAGAACAGATTTCTGCAAATTGATCAACTGACCGGAAGCCTGACAATAGGACTGAAGGATAGCAGAGCAAACAGTCGCATTCTGAACAGATGCAGGGCTGAGCAAGATACAATCATCAGCAAAGAGAAGATGAGAGAGAGGGGGCCTTGGGTCCAGGCATATAAGGCTGCATCTGAGACTCACGAATAGCATGAGCAAGAGCACGAGACAATCGTCGGCACAAAGAACAAACAAGAAGGGAGAGAGGGGGCAACCCTGACGGATTCCCATGGCAGAAGGGAAAAAATCAGTCGGGCTACCATTAATGAGAATAGAAAAAGTGGGCCCCTGGACGCAAGCCATAACCCAGTCCATAAATATATCAGCGAAACCAAACTCCCGAAGCGTCTGCCGAAGAAAATTCCAACTGATCCGGTCATAAGCTCGCTCCATATCCAGCTTGACAGCCATAAGACTCTGTCTAGCAGACACACGCTGGAGATCATGCATAAACTCCTGAGCAATAAGGGCGTTGTCAGATATGCTGCGACCTCGAATAAAAGCCCCCTGCTCTGGAGAGATCAAACGGGGTAAAATCCCCTGCATCCGAGTAACCAGGAGACGAGCACATATTTTATATAAAGTGGTACACAAACTAATAGGCCGATAATGTTGTGGAAGCACAGCATCCGACCGCTTAGGGATAAGGGAGATAAAAGTCCTCTGCCAGTCCTGAGGAATAGACCTGGATGAGAAAACAGCCTGAATAGCCAGAACAACATCCTGGCCCACTATGTCCCAATAATGACGAAAAAAGAAAGGCGGAACCCATCCGGGCCTGGAGCCTTATCAGGCCCCAAAGCCCACACAGCAGAACGAATCTCCTCCGCAGAGACCTCCCTCGTAAGCAATGCATTATCACTATCAGAAACCCTAGCAGTCAGCGGAATAGGATAAAGGGGGGAGCCACCAACATATCGCTCCGACCATCGGGTCTGAAAGAACCAAATAATCTGCTCCCGAATAGCCTCATCATCGTCAAAGATTTGCCCCTCCCCATCACTGATACGCCTGATCCGGTTAGCAGCCCGCCGGTCCAATGTGGCCTGATGGAAAAAATCTGGTATTACGATCACCCTCCTGTAGCCACTGAACCCGTGACCGCTGCCTCCAAAATATCTCCTGCTGACTGAGCAATGAATGGTGCAAAGCCAGACACCGCCTGAGCGACTGAATGTCAATCATAGAAAGGCCTCCCTCCTGATCCTCCTTTGCCTGAAGAGCAACAATATCGGCTTCCACACACTGCACCCTCTGGGTAATATCTCCTACCTCCCTTCTGTGCCATCTCAAAAGGTGACGCTTGACCAAATCGAGGCGGCGAGAGAGACGGTAGGTAGGGTTCCCCCTGACCGGCAAATGCCACACCTGATGGATCAAAGACCGAGCCGAAGAGTAGTGCGTCCAAAACTGCTCAAATCGAAACGGACCCCGACACCGAGAAGAGGGTTCCGTAGATAGGAGCAGGGGGCAATGATCCGAAGCAATCCGAGGGAGATGAGTGATGGTGGCGCGGGGAAATGACTGCAGCCAACGAGAAGAGGCCATAGCCCGGTCCAACCGTTCCCACACCTAGCAGAACCCTGACGGTTATTACACCAGGTAAACTGCGAGCCCGAATAGCCCAAATCATAGATCCCTGCAGAGGATATAAAGGAACGAAACTCAGAAGAGTTTGAGGTATCCACAAACCGGCGACCACCCGCTTCTCCGAGGCATCCACAATGCAATTAAAGTCTCCAACAAGGGTGGGGAAACCCTGATTAAAAGAGTAAGGACCTCGGACCATAGACATCGCCGCTCTCGATAGTCCGTACTAGCATAGACACCCAGTAATAACCAAGGCGGAGCTATCCCTTCCGAGACAACCAAGGCGACCTGCTGATGGCACCGATGAAAAGCATCAACACGAATGGATGGGGACCTCCATAGGGCCAGAATGCCCCCAGAAAGACCATTGGATTCCACAGCATAGGAACTCCAAGATCGAGAGACTCTGCGTCGGAATCGCTGCAAACTGATTCCCGACAGGCGAGTTTCCAGTAACACACAAATATCAAAGTGATGAAGCTGCAATAAACGACCAAACGAGGAGCGAAATGATGGTTTCAAAGCTCCTCAAACATTCCATATTAGGATCTTCATTTAATCATGTTGGGGATTGTCTCGGGCCCCTTCCATAGACCCAATCATATCCATACCAGAAGGTCCTTCTGAGATGAACGACTCTTCCACAACACCTTGCTCAGTGGGTCCACATGACTGAGTAGACTCCATTTCCACATCACCTCGATTATCAAGAGAAGAGGGCAGCAGTAAAGCCTCTTTCAATGTAGTGACCGCAGTCAGATGAGTACAACTGTCCAGGGGGGCAATTGAGGATCTCCCAAGAAGACTTCACTGCATCGCACCCCCCGACTATTATTGCCTTGGGCCCCCGTCCCAGCTTTACCCTTACCTTTAACAGCTTTGGAATTACTCTAGGGGCAGCAACCTCAGCAGGCCGAGCCCGCTTAGGCAAAACTGGATTGGCTTCCTCCCGATTCTTGGGCAACCCAGCCCAACGATCCGATCCTAGAAGGCCAAATGGATTAGTGGCCACCTTCCTGGTTGAAACCATCTGATTCCCTGAGCAATTGATGTCCTTCTGAAGCACTGTGCCAGTGACTGAAGGTGTTTCAGTAAGTCCTGAGAATCCCCATTGGCCTGAACCTCCTTAACATTAATCCTTGAATCTGAACTTTTGTCCATTGCAGAGAACTTAAATCCCGTAATCTGACATTGATCTTGATCCTTCTTCTTGGGCAATTGAGGCGATTTCTTCTCTCTTGGCTTGGACTTCAGTGAGGGAGAATCAGAGCAAAGTTCAGTTGCTACAGTAACCGGCACGGATGCTACTTGGCGGCACGGCTCAGCAACTCCAGGAGACCCTTCACCCAGCATCTCCACATTCCCAGCAAGAGGCGATAGCTGCGAACGACGACGGGCAGTCTTCCTGGGCGTCATCCACCCATCGTCCACACCCAAAGGCTCCTTCCTGGTGTCCCCCATCTGAACTGACGAAGACATCGGAGAGCTTGGGCCCGCACCAGAGGCTGGTTTGCGATGACGGAGAGCCGCCATCCATGGACCAAAACGGGGAGCAGCAGTGGATGAGGCCGGCTCCACTCCCGTGAGATGGAGAGATCCGCAGTGGTAGCAAATACCCTCGACATGTTCATAGACAAATGACTGCCAAAATGGAGTTCCGTTGGCTCTGATTCTAGCTCCAGGACGGAGAGGACGGCTCAACTCCACCCTCACCCAGGCAAATCCTCCCCGACTCCTCTGTTTCGTAGCAGCATCCACAGCACAAACTGCCCTGCCACCGCGACAATGGAAGACAGAGTCTCATCGGACCAGTACTCAATTGGGAGGTTCGGGAGACGAAGCCATAGCAGCGCCGAGGTCAGGGCGTCATCCGCATGGACAAAATTGCCATTGGCCATTGACCACCCACGGCTGGATCAAGGCTGCATCTCTGGCTGTGGGGAACTCAAACTTGATGAGAACTGATCGATGATGGTCTCAATACGTCCGGCGAGACCAGCACGGTGAAATTCCCGACGATGGCTTCCGAGGCACCCACCGTGACAGACTCCTTACGATCATCCCACTTTCGGACCAGACCTTCGCTTCGAGGTCAATCGCCGCCATTGGGAGCTGGACAATGTCCTTCTCAGAGACCATTCATACATTTGCGTCGTGGAGGAAAACCAAGGCCTTGTCGACGATCACCACCAGACACCATGGAGGGGTTGACATTGGACATCAACCGATCACTACGAGGCGATCTCAGCTGATTGTGCTTTTTTAAAGCTATTATATAGCTCCCAATAAGCTATTGAAGCACCGCAGCTACACGGTTCGCTCAGAAATTAGCTCTTTTACTCACTTTGCAGAAGCGTTGGGATAAGACATCATCATTCAATCGGTTTCAAATCTTTATCGACATATGTTTTTCATGTTCGATTGGACACTTCTATCGAAAAATTTATTATTACCTGTCATATGGACCTCGAGGAAGTCAAATGCAGATCTGCGGGAGCGGTCAGTCAGAGCAAAGGCTAATTTATTCATTCGTCACCTCCGTTATATAATGGTTGTGAAAGAATTCTTAATGGACATGACATTGTTATAGAAGTTGAGTTTAGCAGATAATGGTTAGAATATTGTTTGCTGAATGGACTTGACCTGTCACAAAGATGCATGCTGCCCGGAAATGCATGCACCCTGTCGGAGTTGACATACGTTTCGGCCCTCACATCACGCGCTTTTGGTCCACACGGATTTCCTCGTATTTTGTACGGCGAGACTAGAGGAAGTCAAAGCCTGAGGTCAATCAACAAAGCTGCCGCGAAGTTCACATGGTTTGCCCGGTCATTTTTTTTAGCCAATAACGTGGCAGCTCCGTTTGGCTTTCGTACCGAAGGCTGCTTCACGGGGGCTTAAGTCGGTCTCTGTCGTTCTAACTCGAAGAATCTTAGCACGTAGTTTTAGCGTGCACGGTTTGTCTGCAGGATTAATTCGGAAAACCTAACTCGCGGGGAAAAATTGTCGATGGACCACTCATGTCTCCTCCCGTCCGACTCACTAATTAATGACGAAATTTGTTAAATTTAAATATGAATAAAATTTTAAAAATAAAGATTTATGTGATAAAATTTTATAAATATATTTTTTTAAAATATAAATAAAAAATTATAAAGTATGAGAACATTAATCAAAGGTATGCTAAAAATAATCACCATTTAGGTTTAGACATCATGCTTTTTTTATAATTTTATTGAAAATAAAACCTTAATTTCAGCCATCTAACTCTGCCATACAATTATTAGTGTGTGCCCTAAATCAAATCGGATTAGATGCTAGTCTGTACATATTTCTTTATAAATGCAAATCAAATTTACTGGTTTCTTTATCTATCCAGGTGTTTTTTTTATAAATATTTGGATATATTTTACCTGTAAGATAAAACTCAAAAGAATGTGAACTATACACATGGAATTTATAATAGAGATTACAAAATGTGAGATCCAAAATTTTACATTATTATTCGATTCTTTAAATTTTTCTAGTCGATGTGTACGTAGACAGAACTGGGCACTATCGAATGCCGTTGAGACTAGCACACATTGCATATCTTCACCCTTGTAGTGAGCAGTTGATTTTACAAGTTAAAGTATGAAGATACTTTGATAGGTGTGTGGATGCTCGTTATTATAACGATGCATTGGATGGCCCGCACAGAGATCCTATATGGATATCTATATAGTGTCGATGGTTGATCTCTGATGATGGTGGTGTGAGTGATTCTTTGACTTAAGATCTTTATTGCACCTCATATGTAAATGTCATGCTTTGACGACATCCAAATATCGCTCTAGTCACGGATGGCAAATATGGTATCGATTGGTATGACATGAAGCACATAAGATGGTATTTGATCAAGACAGGATTCGTCTTCCTTCATAGAAAGGGTTATATTCCATCGCCACTTGATGGACAAGGTTGAGTTGGAATTTGAAATGGTTTCGAAGTTTCAATTGTCAATTTTTCTGAGATCAAGTAAATAAAGATCAATTACATGATTGACATATTCTATACCACTGATTGATTAGGATATGTGACGAAGGGATTGAATCATATAGTAACCGTTCATGGACAAGTGTTGATGATCATGTCAACAAAACCCTTAATACTTGGGTGGTGATGATGCTTTGCTAGAGGCCGCTTATGATCTATAATTATGAATTCTTTGATTTGATCAAGGGATTGATTTGATCAAAGAATTGACTTGGACAAAGTGTTGATCAGGTCATCCTTAGGGTCAATATTAGGGACATGATTATTGCCAACATGTCAAGGAACCTAATGGGTCACACGCATTAAGGAGATTTTGGATGAAGTTAAAATAATATTAAGTTGGACTTAATTCAAATTAGATGACCAATTAATTATGATTGGGTTTGTCACCATCAACTGCCATTTCTCGTATTTGGTGAATCGATCACCATCAACTGCCATTCCACTTAAAGATTCCTTAAAAGATATGGTCTTAATTAATAATTTTGGTTTAAGGATATTCGGTTGCCTTGCATATGTTCACATTAATAATGAAAAACTAAAACTAAAGGCAAAAAATTATATATTTGTAGGTTATAATTGACTATGGTAAAGAATTATAAACCATGGATGTATAAAAGATCCTAGGTCACCTTAATTGTTCTTCGCAAAAATGCCACATTCGACGAGTCTGCTATGGTAAATCAAAAAGAAGAAATTATTGAAAGTCAGACAACAGAATCATGGTATCAACAAGAAAGTGAAACTTAATGTATAATTTTTCTAGGAAGAGAGTCACAAGATTCTCAAGCTCAGCTCGAGATGGAAGTGCAAACAAAGAAAACCATGCATTATGTATTATAAGACTATCTCAATAAAAATGCCAATTCGACTTAGTATGGCTACCACTCATGAGAGAAGAGAGATCTAGACCACTTGTATGTTATGTGGGCAAAATTACTTATATGCTTGCCTTAGTTAAGTGTAAAGAAATTGAATAGCAAGGAGTCTACTAAAAGGGTGCAAGTTATATACAAAGAGGTTGAATTTCCTAAGAAGGCTTAATTGTGTGGTGAGTTTGAAATAAAGAATTTAGGTGTAATAAAGAAAAGTTTGATTATGGTGCATAGAGATCAGCAAGTGGATAGGCGATACTTGTCTAAAAAAAAATACATAAAAAAGTACTTGAGCATGTTGATATGAATATGTCCAAACTAATGAAAACTCTTATAGTTGTGCATTTCAAGTTGTTAGCTTCGTAAGAAAATTCAGTTGAGTGATGAGTTTGAAATGAAGAAATTCGGTGTAGTCAGTAATAAACCTTGGAATATTTTTTTGAAGGACTAGACTTTTGGTTGCACCTATTTAAAAATATAAATTAAATATAAATATATTTTGTAGATAAAAAATCATATATTTTTCAAAATTTATTAAGAATCCTTGTTTTCTAGTAGAATAATTGATATTTTTTAAAAAAAGATAATTATTTAAAAAAGGATTTATAACAAAATATAAATAGATTTGAGAACATGACAATCTAAGTATCACATTTGGTTATTATGAACCAAACATAGTAATTATAATTTGAGTTAACATTATTAAAATAGACCAAACATGATAATGTTACATTCCTGGTAATCTGATTACTAAATATAAGATTATAAAGAATGCAAAATTCTTAGTAATACATATTACTGAAAACAAACACCACATAAATGAATATGTGTTTTAAATTTTTAATTGATTATTATTATATAAACAACCATCAAGTGCTTCTTGTGATTTAGTTTTTATAGCATGTATTAGTGTTTTTATCTACTTTTCATAAATCATTTAACTTATTTGACTTCCAAGTATAATATCTAATATCTCATGGGTAACTAGGCTAAATCTTCAACTAAGGCCTCATTCTTCAGGAGGCATCAAAACTACTCAGAA
This sequence comes from Calamus simplicifolius, assembly GCA_900491605.1. Classification (NCBI taxonomy): domain Eukaryota; kingdom Viridiplantae; phylum Streptophyta; class Magnoliopsida; order Arecales; family Arecaceae; genus Calamus; species Calamus simplicifolius. Next base: position 445,121 of record UESW01004972.1, on the reverse strand, counting down.
ATATGTATTTTTTTGAGTAGTATTACTTAACCAATGCTTAAATGAAATAATAATTTACTCATATTTTTTTGTACATTAAAAAATGCTCCGATATATTATCTATGCTCTTTTATATTATAACTTTCTAGATGAATTATTAAGATCTATTTATCTTTCCACAATATTCTTACACTACCAAATCTACTTAGATACTAATTATTTATTATTTCTTGATAATTAAAGCTTAATTTTCTCTTATCAAACTATATTTCAGTTATACTTTGATATATACATTAATCATATATACATTTTATTTTTTAAAGCAAAAATAAATGTTCATAGTTACTAATTAAATAATGGTATTATATCTCTTTATAAAATATAGACTAAACTACATAATTAACCTCTATACTTAGAGAGTTGTGTCATTTTGGTCCTTAAATTTTAAAAAGTTATAAAAATAATCCCGAAACTTTCTATTTTGTATCACTTTGATCCTTGCCATTAAATAGAGGAGTTGTCGTTTATTTTTATCCTATGTGGCAATGTACGTGGCCGTACATGGTATCCAATTGATAAAACTAAATTTTAAATTCATAACTAATCATTAATTTATTATTTAATAATAATAATAATAAGTAAAAAAATCATAATTTTTTTTAACCTACGTATCTGCTCCGCTCTCTTCCTCCCTACCCCTCACCGCCAAAGAGGAGGTCGTCCACAGCTCCCTCTGTCGTCCCCGTCAACTCTCTACTTTCGGCCTCCTCACCTATTCTCTTGCCGCCCCACTGGTGCTGCCAAGCATAGCAGGATGATCCTCATCGCTCTGTATTCCCTTGTCAAGGAAAGCTTCCAGCTCTATGCTGACATCTGTGAGATACTAGCAGCCCTTCTGGAGACCAGTTCTTCGACATGGACTACGCAGACTGCACCAAGGCATTCGAGGCCTATGCCAGTGCTACTAAGCAGATTGACGAGCTTTGTTTAGTCTATGGGTGGTACAAGGACACAGGTGTGGCCTATTCATCGGAGTACCCATCGGTGCAGCTATTACAGACAAGCTTCTGAAGACATTGGAGGAGTTCATGAGGGACAGAGCAAGGAGGCCCAAGAGCCCTTCGAGGGAGGCAGCCCCTGAGACTCAAAATGAAGAGCCAGCATAGGATATGAACAGCATCAAAGCCCTCCCAGCACCTTCAGAATGCATAGAGCAGAAGCCTGAGCCAGTGCTAGTTCCAGAGCCCAAACTAGAGAAGGTGGTCGAACCACCTAAGAAGCAGCAGGAGGCGGCCAACCTACTGAATCTTAGGGATGGTGCCCCTTTGTAGAGGATCAGTCTAACAAGCTCGCATTGACTCTTTTCTTAGGTCCAGTGTGTTGAGCCTGGTGTGGTGCTATTAAGGCCTAGGTGGGCTAACTTGTATTGGGCTGGGTTTGAGTCCAAGGGTTGAGATTAAATCAAGTCACGGGTGTACACGGGCTTGGGGATTAGTTTAATCTCATTGGTTTAGTCCATGGGAGTTTTTTGTTGAGTCTGGGCCTGGCCCACTTCGTGGATGTATTTAAACTCTAGTCTCTAGGGTTTGGATGGAATAGAGAACAGATTCTTTTCTCCCAAAAATTCCCTTCTCTCATCATAGGGCGGCAGCCCTTTCTTTCTCCTCCCCATCTTCCTCCTTTTCAAGAAGTAAACCTAACAGGATTAGAAATCCTTAGTTCTAGTTCTTGTTGAACGGGGAATCCCATTGCTATTCATCAAGGTCTAAACCTAACAGGATTAGAAATCCTTAGTTCTAGTTCTTGTTGAACGGGGAATCCCATTGCTATTCATCAAGGTCTAAACCTAACAGGATTAGAAATCCTTAGTTCTAGTTCTTGTTCAACGGGGAATCCCATTGCTATTCATCAAGGTCTAAACCCTAACAAGTGGTATCAGAGCCTGGTTCAAGGAGTAATCTGGAGGCCTTCAAGGAGTTGAAATAATTTCAACAGAATCTCGTCAAGGTACTTCTCTATTTTATAAAATTTATTTTTGTGCTATTTTTGAAATTGGCCATGGGGAGTAGCATAAAAATAGAGGTTGAGAAGTTTGATGGGAAGGGAAGTTTCTCCATGTGGAAAGTCCGGGTAGAGGACCTCCTTGTGCAGCAGGGTTTAGATTTGGCTTTGGAGGAAAGGCCAGATGGGATGACAGACAAGCAGTGGATTTCATTGGAGAAGAAGACATGTTCAATGATCAGGGCTGTCTGGCGGATTCAGTCCTCTATTCAGTGCTGGAGGAGAAGACCCCGAAGGGACTCTGGACGAAGTTGCACACCCTCTATATGGGAAAGAATATGTGCAACAAGTTGATGTTGAAGAAGCGCCTCTACAGCCTTCGGATGTCAGAAGGTGGAGATGTGCTGGGTCACATCCAGATATTCGACCAGATGAGCAATGAACTTCTGAATGTCGGGGTCAAGATGGAGGAAGAAGATAAAGCACTTCTGCTTTTATGTTCAATGCCCACGTCTTATGACTCATTGGTCACAACACTGCTCTATGGGAAGGAGACATTAATTTATGAAGATATTGTCTCGGTGCTTCGGACGAATGAGCAGAGGGAGAAGATGACCAAGGAAGCTGTTCCCCAGGAGGGTCTATCAGTTGGGGAAAGGACAGGCAGAGGTAGGGGCAGGGACAGAAGTAAGTCTGGAGGACGATCAAAGTCCAGGAAAGGCAAGAGAGAGCTGAAGTGCTATAAGTGTGGAGAGGTAGGACATTTTAAGAAGAATTGTCCTAAGTGGAAAAATCAGAAGGGAGAAAAAGGAGGATCTGAGTCTGTGAGTACAGTTGCAGATCAGGAGGTGGAGGATGATCTCTTGGTTGTATCAGATGATCACAGGCACAGCACAGAGATGTGGACCTTGGATTCAGCCTGTTCTCATCATTACACTCCCAACCGGTCGTGGTTCAGTACTTACACAGAGGTTGAGGAGGGGAATGTGACTCTTGGAGATAATCACCCTTGCAAGGTGGCAGGTATTGGCACAGTGAGGGTGAGGATGTTTGATGGTATGGTGCGCACTCTTACCAGTGTGAAGCATGTTCCAGAACTCAAGAAGAATCTGGTATCACTGGGGTACTTGGAGCGGACTGGATACAGCTTCAGCAGTCGTGCCAGGAGTGGAGTTCTGAACATCTCCAATGGAGCCATGGTGGTGATGAGAGGGAGGAGGCTGGAAAATAATCTATACAAGATGGAGGGCTCTGTGATGACTGTGAAATCTGAGGTGGCAGCTGTGGAGCAAGATCCCCGGGATGTGTACAGGATGTGGCATTACCGCCTGGGCCACATGGGAGACAAGGGGATGAAAGAACTGAGCAAGAGAGGTCTGCTTCCAGACTTGAGTAGCGGAGATATGGAGATCTGTGAGCCTTGTCAGATGGGAAAGCAGAGGAGAGTACAGTTCTCAGTCAGCACAGCTAGGAGTGCTGAACCCCTGGAGTTAGTACACACAGATGTCTGGGGACCAGCCCCAGTTTCTGCAAGGAATGGGGCCAGATACTTTATGACCCTGATAGATGATTTCTCAAGGAAGCTGTGGATCTACTTTATGAAGGAGAAATCAGAGGTCTTCACCAAGTTCAAAATCTGGAAGGCTGAGGTGGAGAAGGAGCAGGGTAAAAGTGTGAAGTGTCTGAGGTCTGATAATGGCGGGGAATACACCAGCAGGGAGTTCCAGATTTTTTGTGAGGAGTGGGGCATCAGAAGGCACTTCTCGGTGATGGGAACTCCTCAACAGAATGGGGTGGCTGAGAGGATGAACAGAACACTATTGGAAAAGGCAAGATGCTTAAGGCTGCAGGCAGGGCTTCCAAAGATGTTCTGGGTTGACGCAGTAGATGCAGCTAGCTACTTGGTCAATCGGTCACCGCACACCAGGTTAGATGGAGACATTCCAGAGGAGATATGGTCTGGAAGGAAGACAAGCCTAAACCATCTAAGGGTGTTTGGATGCACAGCATATGTGCATGTTGGAGCTGGGGAGCGGAGTAAGTTGGATGCCAGGTCTAAGAAGATGGTGTTCCTAGGCTACCCGCGAGGAGTCAAGGGGTATCGGCTATGGGACCCCTTGGAGAAGAAGGTTGTCATCAGCAGAGATGTAACCTTTGATGAGAGCTCAATCCTCCAGAACAGAAGTGGCATGGATGCACAGCAGGGACTACAGGAGGTAGAACACGGTAACACTAGTCAGACAACCTCCTATACAGTTGTGCCATTTGCTAGTGGACCAGGAGGATTTGAGATTCAGGTGGAGAGGACTGACAGAGGGGGTAGAAGCCAGGGAGTTCAGCAGGATGCAGCTGGACAGGGGACTGATACTGGGATCGCACAGCAAAGGCCCAGGAGGAACGTGCGACCACCAGTTCGATACGGCTTTGAGGATTCGTTGTCATATGCCCTGGTGACAGCGAATGGAGACCCTTTCACCTATGAGGAGGCTATGGAAAGTCAGGATAGAGATAGGTGGATCCATGCTATGGCAGAGGAAATGCAGTCTCTTCACAGCAATAATACGTGGCAGGTGGTCCAGCTGCCACAAGGAAAGAAACCCATTGGTTGTAAATGGGTTTATCAGCGCAAGGAAGGAGCTTCAGAACAAGAGGGTATCAGGTATAAGGCAAGACTAGTGGCCAAAGGATACTCTCAGAAAGAAGGCATCGATTATGGTGAGATATTTCTCCAGTTGTCAGGCACACTTCCATCAGACTATTATTGAGTATTGTAGCAGCTCAGGACTTGGAGCTGGAGCAGATGGATGTGAAGACAGCATTCCTCCATGGTCATTTGGAGGAGAGCATCTACATGGAGCAGCCACCAGGGTTTAGAGAACCAAGATCAGATGGGAAAGTCTGTTTGCTGAAGAAATCTCTGTATGGGCTGAAGCAGTCGCCGAGGCAGTGGTACAAGAGATTTGACACTTATGTTAGGAGCATTGGACTTTCCAGGTGTGAGTATGATTCTTGTGTGTATGTTAAATCTCTGGATGATGGGTCTAGGATGTACTTACTCTTGTATGTAGATGACATGCTGATAGCATGCAAGAGTGAGAAGGCTGTACAGGAACTGAAGATAGCTTTGTCTCGGGAGTTTGAGATGAAGGATCTGGGGCCAGCCAGGAAGATCCTAGGGATGGAAATCATCAGAGATAGATCCAAGGTGTGCTGCATCTGAGTCAGGGTGGCTACATTAAAAAGATTCTGGAGCGATATGGGATGAAGGATGCCAAACCGACAGCACTACCTTTGGCAGCACATTTTTCCTTATCGAAGACCATGTCACCACAGACTGAGGTGGAGGCTCAGGAGATGGAGAAGGTACCATATGCTTCTGGTGTTGGGAGCCTTATGTATGCCATGGTATGTTGTAGGCCAGACATAGCCCATGCAGTGAGCCAGGTGAGCAGGTTCATGGCGCAGCCTGGTAGGGAGCACTGGCGAGCACTGAAGGGAATCTTCAGGTACTTGGTAGGTACAGTTGGGGTTGGTATTTGCTATGGACAGCAAGAAGATGCTGAGAGATCCAACTTATCCAAGGAGGCTCGTGGGCAGTTATATGGGTATGTGGATGCAGACTTTGGTGGAGATGTGGACACTAGGAGATCCACAACAGGCTTTGTGTTCAGCCTGTTTGGTGGTCCAGTATCGTGGAGATCATGTCTGCAGCCCATCACAGCCTTATCTACCACGGAGGCAGAATACATAGGTATCACAGAGGCAGCAAAGGAAGCTCTTTGGCTGAAGGGCTTGATGCTGGAGATGGGACTTGATCAGAAGGTTGTCCAGGTGCATAGTGACAGCCAGAGTGCTCTGATGCTTGCGCAGAATGCAGTCTATCATGCCAGGACGAAGCACATTGACCTCAGATACCACAGGATCAGAGAGCTGGTGGAAGATGGTGAGGTGGAGCTGGTGAAGGTATACACCAAAGAAAATCCAGCAGATGCACTGACTAAGGTTCTTCCACGGGACAGTTTTCAAAAGTGTATTTCGTTGTTAAAGCTGATGGACACAGTGGACGTGCTGAGGCCTTGAAAGCACCAAGGTGGAGATTGTTGGGCCTGGTGTGGTGCTATCAAGGCCCAGGTGGGCTAACTTGTATTGGGCTGGGTTTGAGTCCAAGGGTTGAGATTAAATCAAGTCACGGGTGTACACGGGCTTGGGGATTAGTTTAATCTCATTGGTTTAGTCCATGGGAGTTTTTTGTTGAGTCTGGGCCTGGCCCACTTCGTGGATGTATTTAAACTCTAGTCTCTAGGGTTTGGATGGAATAGAGAACAGATTCTTTTCTCCCAAAAATTCCCTTCTCTCATCATAGGGCGGCAGCCCTTTCTTTCTCCTCCCCATCTTCCTCCTTTTCAAGAAGTAAACCTAACAGGATTAGAAATCCTTAGTTCTAGTTCTTGTTGAACGGGGAATCCCATTGCTATTCATCAAGGTCTAAACCTAACAGGATTAGAAATCCTTAGTTCTAGTTCTTGTTGAACGGGGAATCCCATTGCTATTCATCAAGGTCTAAACCTAACAGGATTAGAAATCCTTAGTTCTAGTTCTTGTTCAACGGGGAATCCCATTGCTATTCATCAAGGTCTAAACCCTAACACAGTGGCCGCCAACAGTACCAATGGGTCATGGGAAGCCTTCCCTTCAGATGGAACCCTTGGCTAAGGTGAAGTGACTTCTGCATGGCAGACACCAGCAGCCGAGCCTAGGAAGGTAGATTGGGAGCTAGCGCTTGTGGAGATGGTGAGCAACCTTGCAAAGCAAAAGGCAACTTTGGGCGGGGGCTTGGACTCATTGCTCTTAAATGGTATGAATGATCAAGGAGCAATGAGGCAGCTTGTGAATGCCCAAACGAACACGGGAAGCACTAACAGCGTGGCCCTGCCTGGGCTTGGACAGAAAACTACTCCAGTTTTGGCCCTGCCTGCACCTGACGACACTATCCAAACCTAGGCATCGGCCAATCTCCATTTTTCACCTGGTTCAACTAGGGGGAAGGAAGAAGGAACAAAGGGTTGGGCCGTACCCTGGGCCCAGTACAGGCCCTCCCAGGGGTTGGCTGGCCACCGGCGACCGCCCAGTGCCGGCAGTCGCCGGCAGCCACCGCCTTCTTCTTTCTTTTCTTTTCTTTTCCTTTTCTTTTCTTTTCCTTTTTTCTTTTTCCTTCCCTACTTCTTCTTCCTCCCATCTCTTTTTCACTGTGGCGATGGCACGGTCGGCGAACCCCACCGAATGCCGCCCTGGCGTCGATGGGCCGCTGCCGGGGCTCAGGCCCGGTGAGCCAGCTAGCACGCCACCAGGGCTGAAGCCGCTGAACCAACATGCGGGAGCCAGTTTGGCTCTCGTGTTAGGGGAGGGCCTCCGATGGCCCTCTCCCCTTCCCCTCTCTCTCTCATACTGATGGTGGAGGGGATTTACCCGATCGACGTAAGGTGAGGAAGCGGTGGCCGGAGGTGAAGAAGTGACAGGAGACGACGGAGGGGGGCCATGGACTCTTTGGCGGTGAGGGGCAAGGGGGAGGGGGGAAGAGAGCGAAGGGTTAGAAAATTAGGGTATTTTTTACTTATTATTATATATATTAAATAATAAATTAACAGTTAGTTATAAATTTAAAATTTAATTTTGCCAATTGAATGCCATGTGTGCCACGTATGCTGCCATATAGAATAAAAATAAACAGCATCTCCTCTATTTAACAGCAAGGATCAAAGTGATACAAAATAGAAAGTTTAGAATTATTTTTATAACTTTTTAAAGTTTAAGGACCAAAGTGACACCATCTAAGTATAGGGATTAATTATGTAGTTTAGTCAAATTTATATTATATTATAAAAAGATATTTTTATTTCAATTATGAAAAACAATAATTCATAATTGAAATTTAATTCCTCTTATTAAATTATATTTTCCATTATACTTTCGATATATATTAAAATAATATATAAAAATTATTTTTATAATAAAAACAAATTTTTATAATTACTAGTTAAATAATGATACCATTATCTCTTTATAAAACACATATTATATAAAAAGATATTTTTATTTTAATTATAGAATTTTTCATAAGCATTATAGAATGTTATTATCGAGAGTAAAAGGTAAATGAAAGACAGAATCGAAGAGTATTTATAGAACGAAGAATCATGATTGTGCAACATATTTGATAAAAATAAAAATAAATATTTTATTTAATATGTGAGGAACCAAATTAGGCAACTCTTAAATGGTCAAGTGATATCTCTATTTCAATAGATAAATGATAACTTGAGAATATAACTTAGTCTTTTAATTTTTTTTTTGGACTGAAGCCAAAGAATATGGGTAAGTTGGTAAGTGAAAAGTTAACCAACTTTTTATTTATTTTTTTATTTTTTTAAACAAAGAACGGAGCTTAGATAAAATTTAAGTTTGCTCATTCAATAATCTAGATACGAACAAAAGTTAGAACGAAGTCGTCGAGAGACACGGGCCCGATTGCTCCCGTCTAGACTGCGTCAGTTTTTATCATCGGGTACAACACGATAAGCCATGGCTCGAGAGGGTTCAAGAGTCTTCTTCCATGAAGGAATCTGGAAGTTTATTCGTAAAATAGGCAATGGGGACGCAAATGGATGGTGGCTAACGAAGAATCTCAATCTGCACAGCATAATAATAAAAATCACAACCACCAACTAACTTCGCAATTATATTGTCATGTAAAATGTAGATAGATTGACTTGATATTTTGATGACTTGGTCATATATATATATATATATATATGCACAGAGGAAATTTAATGGGCAACCCCTTGACCTTTAGCTCTACCAACTTGCACGTCACGAGAGAATTTTCTTCAATTTGGATTATCATCTTGACATTTGTGGTTGTAGGAATGCATGCTAGATGACCAAAACGTCCAGCCTCATAATTCTGCTCCTAAAACATGACCAACTCCCTTGTTCATCCTAGTGTAACTTTGTCTGGTTCAAGATGACGTGATGATGGTTCCTGCTATGTCGACCATGGAGAAATTTACTGGAGGGTACCTCCTGCTCAACATTTCAAAACTCATTTTGTATGCAAACTAAGCAGTCTCCGGTTTGCCAAGACTTCAATTGAATTGCCGTGCAGGCTATCACAAATTTAATGTTTTCCTTAAAACGTCTCGTCGCAGGAAATTGCTCGGAAGCTTCCCGGGGCTTTCCCGTGGAATACGTCCATTGCCACCGCCATGGAAACGTTAACAAGTCGTCGATGAAGCCGTATATAAACATGGAGACCCCAATTAATCCAAGAAATCAAGCTCAGAAAGTTCCCTCCTCCCTCCTTCCAATAAGAGCGTTATTGCGAAACCTTTTCGATCTCTGCTCACAAGTCTTCTCGAGGTACGTTCTGAGCTCTCGCCATGTTAATTATACTCCCTAACATGTGGCTAGCTATGAAGCCAGATTACCAACAAAACACAGGCAAACAGTAGGAATACTTTCATATGCTCTCTTAATTAGATGCCACTTCCTATTTTCTTCCTCTAGAGCTAATTAGCTCTACGGATTTAAACAATAGGAACCTTTAAATGTTTCCTTTAATTTGTGGCGCCGTACGAGCTCTGATCAAAGGAAACATTTAAAGGTTCTCGATTTCTACGCTCAGACATGAGGCCAGAAACGGCAGCCCGCTGCCCCGCAGCACCTCAAAAGAAAGAGCGATCCCTTTTCAGTTGGCTGAGCTGCGCTCTGCGGCCGCCGAAGAAGGAGAAGCCCAAAAATTCCAAGCCCATTGGGCCCCGAAGGCATCCAGATTGCTTTTGGCTGGGCCAAGTTCCACGGAGCTGGAGCGCGTCTTCCGCTGCTTCGACGAGAACGGCGATGGCAAGATCTCGCCGGCCGAGCTCCAGAGCTCATTGCGGACGATCGGCGAAGAGCTGGCACCGGAGGAGGCAGCAGCCGTAGTTGAGTCCACCGACTCTGATGGCGATGGGCTGTTGGGCTTCGAGGACTTTGTTAAGCTGGTGGGCTCCGAGGAGGAGGAGGAGGAGAAAGGGAGGACTTTGAGGGAGGCTTTCCGGGTGTACCAGATGGACGGCCAGGAGTGCATCACACCCACCAGCCTCAAGAGGGCACTTGGCAAGCTCGGGGAGTTCAAAACGATTGAGGAGTGCACGGTCATGATTCGTCGGTTTGACATCAATGGGGATGGCGTGATCAGTTTTGATGAGTTCAAGATCATGATGCTATGACCGGACGGACGTGGTCGAGTTTGGAGGCATCTCTGACTTCTAGGTTTATGCGTGACATTGCATGACCCCCGTCGTCGAAGGGGCCTCCCAGGTAATCCATCTCCATGTACGTAGCTTCTCCGTATTAGTTTAAAATGACGAGCAGTCCTCCTCGTCTCGGCGATTACTTTTCTGGGAGCGGCGATAAAGTTTGTCTCAGTGTTCGGCCTAAAGAAATGGGACTCGGGACGCCCTGCTAGCATAATTCGTCGCGAAGAAGCCACCAATTGAGACCTACAGAGCTGTATAGTTTTGTTCAATTAAGTTTTTTTTTTTTTTGGTTAGTTTGTGAGGGATTTCTTTGATATCGAAGCATTCCTCATCTACATGGTCATGAAGCCTTCTTATGATATCCGAGGATTATATTCATGCGATGTACCACGGAGGATGAGGAGTAGGAAGAGGAAGAGCATCATCCCACAATTCTGAAGATTTTCCAGTTTCCAGGCAACCCCGCCAGCAGGTCCTCGTTCATTCTCTCTCGCTGGAACTCCTCCAATTAATCCTATGTGCATCAGCGACATCACATGGATATATGGCGAGGTTCAACCAAATTTTCAAGGCATTTGGGTTGGCTTATCCGAGCATGCATCAAATTAAGCAATCAAATTCGAGAATCATGAAGTACGTGACAACATATCCTCCATGTCTGTGGAAAGATGCCATCAAAGCTATGAAGAATTGTGGTGTGATGCCTCAACATGAAGAAGTATGATGCTAACTTTACTGTTAATATTTCATAAGGTGTGAGTTCAATTATTACTTTGTGAAAATTTATTCATCTGTTCTTATCTTCTTTTTTTTTTAACTTTTTTATTGAGTGTTCCTATATAGCTAAAGTTGGCTGCATCATGATTTTCTCCTCCTCTTTTTTTTTTTTTTTTTTTTTTCTTTTGCTCTTGTTCATTTGCATACCTGTTATGTTACTTGTTTTGGGTAGAAACCTGCTCCCTTTTTTTTAGGTTTGTTAAGTAAGGAGTGTAACAGTTGGTACTTGTTTGAGTTATTAAATGCTACTTTTCTGATCTCCGTAAGAAAATTTCATATCTTGCTTATTGTTTTCTTCTCCTTCTTATTCTTAATACTGGATTCTTTGAACCTAATTGAAGTTGGGTGATGTGTTGAGTTTGAGTCAGATGGATAAGATTCAGAAAATATAAATTGGTTTTTTGGAACATGGATTTTTCCTGCATCAATTTACAAGATTTATTTACCTTTTCCTTTGGTTGTTTTCCTCTCTCTCTCTGATCAGCATAGAACATGTGGATAATTATTCTTTCTTTTCTGTTGTTCTTATGACTTTTGATTGACAGTAGTATTTCGAGATTGAAACTATAGTACGTATTTCTCTGATTGTTTTGGCACTGTTCTGTTTTGTCTTTCCTGGCCCATACCAGACATATTGATGGTCCGCCACTTCAAACAAAGCATTTTTATAAATTATAGGATAAAAAACCCATTTTGGGATGTAATACTCAATCTAGACATGTCTCGCTTTGCATCTGACTAGTGATGTACTGCTACCAAGTGATAGCAATGGACAGTCTACAGCTGCACAAGTCTTCATTATTCAAACAATGGGCATTAATTTAACTCTCTTTTAATTTTTCTCCAGATCCTCTGTTGCTTGTAAGGGACCATCGTTTGAAATAAAAAAAAATTAATAAAATCTTTAAATATAATGATGATAAGTCTTTATGCCATAAAAATATTTATTACAGTGTGTAAATTTATCGTAATAAGTTCAAATTATATTATAATTATTTAATTTATCTTTTACCGTTATAAGTGTTGTAGCTTTCGCCAAGATCAGACGCATGAGGGAAGATAGAGAAGAAGAAGAATAGATGGATATTCTGAGGTTTTCGTTCCATATTGGTTACATTCAGATAGAGCCTTAAATAACCATCCATCTTGAATGATAAGCTTATCCGCACCAGTCTGTAACCAACTCCCTAACAAACTCCTTAAAATATGGAAGTCTATCCAGAAACCTGAGCCCAATCCTTCTGGACCCAGATCCATAACCTACGATTAGGTTATTAAACATTCTCTCAAAAAACTCCCTTCTAAGCCATGCAAGAAAGCACTTAAACCCGAGCCCATGTACACCCATGACTCACATGCTCTCTATTCTTGGGTCACAAACCGACCCAAATGACTTAAGAACCTGAGAACTTATGTAACCTAAGCTCTCAAACCTGTGTAACTCTCCTAAACTTTGGATGTGCCACACCTGAGCTTCCAATCTCCACCTTGTGCATCAAAGTTACAGTAAGCTCCACCTGGTCCATCAATCCCATCAGTACTCCACATCTGAAGAAGCTATCTCGAGGTAGTACCTTAGTGAGTGCATCCGCTACGTTATCTTTGGTAAACACTTTCACAAGCTCCAACTCACCATCCTCCACAAGCTCCATGATCCTGTGGTATCTAATGTCAATATGTTTGGTCCTAGCATGATAGACTGGATTCTAGACCAAACATAAAGCACTCTGGCTATCAAAAATATCCTGATCACCCCTGTGCTATCCCCATCTCCTGTGCAAGACCTTTCAGCCACATAGCCTCCTTTGTAGCCTCTGAAATACCAATATACTCTGACTCTATAGTAGACAAAGCCGTCACTGACTGCAGACTTGACCTCCATGATATTGGACCACCATTCAACATAAAGACATATCCTGTTGTTGACCTCCTGGTGTCCAAATCACCTCCATAGTCAGCATCAAAAAACCTGCTACCCGATCCTGAGCCTTCATGGTCAGTCTAGTGCCATCCTCCATACTATACCCATAGCATATACCAATACTGACTGTGCCAACAAGATATTTGAAGATCCCTTTCAGAGCTCTCCAATGTGCTTTACCCGGACTAGCCATGAATCTGCTAACTTGGCTAACAACATATGCAAGATCAGGCCTACAACACACCATAGCATACATGAGGCTGCCAACTCCTGAAGCATAAGGTACTCTGGACATCTCCTCGGCCTCTATCTCAGAACTCGGTGACATAGTCTTGGAGAGCTTAATGTGACCGCCAATGGTAATGCGGCTGGCTTTGCACTATCCATACTGTACCTCTCCAAGATCCTCCTGATATAAGTTCCCTAAGATAAATGAAGCAACCTCCTATGTCTGTTCCTGAAAATTTTCATCCCCAAAATCCATGTAGCAGACCTAAATCCTTCATTTCAAACTCAGCTAACAATGCTACCTTTAGATCCTCCACAACAGCTTTACTCTTGCATGCAATTAACATATCATCCACATACAAAAGCAAGTATAATATGAAATTATCTTCTAAAATTCAAAAATAAATACAAGGATCATACTCACATCTAGATATACCGATGCTCCTCACAAAGGTATCAAACCGCAGATACCACTGACGCGGTGACTGCTTCAAACCATATAAGGATCTCTGCAAATGACATACCTTTCTTTCTGACCCCGGTTCTATAAACTCCTCTGGCTGCTCCATATAAATCTCTTCCTTCAAATCCCCATGAAGGAAGGCCGTCCTGACATCCATCTGCTCCAGTTCCAAATTCTGCACTGCTACAATGCTCAGCAACATCCTGATAGATGTGTGTTATACCATTGGAGAGAACACCTCATTGTAGTCAATGCCTTCTTTCTGAGAAAATCCTTTGGCCACTAACCTGACCTTATACCTGATCTTCTCCTTCTCTGTGACTCCTTTGCACTGAAATACCTATTTACAGCCAATGGGCTTCTTTCCACTTGGCAGTGACACCAACCGCCAAGTCTGATTCTTCTATAGGGACTGCATCTCTTCGCCATTGCCTGAACCCACCTATCTCTATCCTGGCTTGTCATTGCCTCCTGATAGGTAATTGGTCCTCCACTGGCAGCCACCAATGCAAATGACATGGTCTCGCCAAACCTATATCGCTCCGGTTGCCGAATGACCCTCTTTGGCTTATGCAGTGCAATGCCAATACCTATCCCAGGATGTGACTCCTCCCTCTACTCATCTCTGCCGTGAGCATGCATCTTGCTGGTCTACGCATGTGAAGATATATTTGGAGTATCTCCACCTAATTCTCATGTCCTCTTAGCATCTACAAAAGGTAAAATATCATAAGAGGTTATTTGCTCAACTGCGCCCTGCTGAGCCTCCTGCTGCCCACCCGCGTCCGACTGGGCCTCCGGCTGAACCTCTACCACCTCCTGCTTCTTGAGGACTGAGCTTTCATCAAAAACCACATCCCTGCTGATCGTGGCCTTCTGCTTCAAGGGATCCCATAGCCTGTATCCCTTGACTCCTCGCGAATATCCAATGAACACCATTTTTGAGCCTTTATCCAACTTGATCCGCTGACTAGCATCCACATGTACAAATGTTACATTCAAAAACTCTGATATGGCTAAGCTCCACCTGTCTACCAGACCACACATCCTATGGTAACCTTCCATCAAGCTTGACATGAGGAGACCTATTCACCAAGTAGGCTATTGTGTCAACTGTGTCCACCCAAAATATTTTAGGTAATCCTACTTGCAATCTCATACATCTAGCTTTCTCCATGAGAGTTCGGTTCATTCTCTCAGCCACTCCATTTTGCTGAGGAGTTCTAACCACTGAAAATTGCCTTTTGATGCCTTCATCTGTGCAAAATTTTAGAAACTCCTTACTTGTAAATTCTCCACCATTATCAGACCGCACCACCTTTACATATCTCTCTGTCTCCTCCACCTCAGCCTGCCATGCTTGAAATTTGAAGAAGACCTCTGACTTTTCCTTCAAGAAATATACCCAGACCTTCCTTAAAAATCATCAATCAAAGGCATAAAATATCTGGCCCCATTCCTACCCAAAACTGGAGCTGGACCCCAAACATCACTGTGTACTAGCTCCAAGGGACCTGTACTGTATGCTGAACTGGTAGAAAATTTTACCTTGTGTTGCTTTCCCATCTGACATGGCTCACAGATCTCTACAACACCCTTATCCAAAGCTGGAATCCTCATATCCTTCATCAGCACCCTCATGCCCCGCTCTCCCATGTGACCAAGACGGTAGTGCCACATGCGGTACATATCCTGCTGACTGTGCACTGTTGCTGCTGTCTCAGACCCTCCATACATCACAGACCCAACTAGCTAATACAAATTATTTTTTAGCCTTTCCCCCTCATCATAACCATGGCACCTTTCATGACATTGAGTACACCATTCCCGGAACGACAACTGAAACCAAATCCATTCCTCTTCAGATACCCCAAGGACACTAGGTTCTTCTTCAAGTTAGGAACATGCTTCACATGAGTAAGAGTTCTCACAACCCCATCAAACATTCTGATCCTAACTGCCAACTCCTACCACTCTGCAAGAATGGTTATCCCCTAATGTTACATTCCCACATCGATTTTAGTATAATCTGCAAACCAGAACCGATGCAGTGTATAATGATGTGAGCAGGCTGAATCAAGTAACCAAATGTCTGTTGTACTTTTGTGTGCATCTGAAACCACCAAGAGGTCCTCCTCGACCCTTATATCTTCAACAGTACTGACATATTTCCTTCTCTTTCTTCTCTTCTTGAGGTTTCTTCCAAAGAGGACAATTCTTCTTTATGTGTCCAACCCCATTACACTTGTAACACCTAAACTTGCCTTTGCCTTTCTTTGACTTGGACCTGTATCGGCCCCTATGCTTGCTGACCTCCTTGCTTCTGCCGGTTCTCTCTCCTACCGTGAGGCCCTCCTGAGGTACACCTTCCCCTGTTATCTTTCCCCACTGCTCATTGGATCTCAACACAGACAATATCTTCATAAAGCAGTGTTTCGTTTCCATAAAGCAGTGTAGTAACAAGAGGATCATAAGACATAGGCAATGAACATAACAAGAGAAGAGATTTATCTCTTCCTCCATCTTAACACCAAGAGTCATCAAATCATTGCATATCCTATCATACTTCTGAATATGAAGAACAATATCCCCGCTTTTCTGCATCCGAAGACTATATAATTGTTTTTTCAACATAAGTTTATTGCACATATTTTTGCTCATGTATAAGGAATGCAACTTGGCCCAAAGACCCTTCGGTTTCTCATCTAGGACACTGTACAAAATTGAATCAGCAAATTGCTGCACATGCCCTCTTCTCAAGAGACAACCAATTCCTTTCTGACATCTGCTCAGGCTTTGATTCCAAAGCAACATCAAGAAAATTCTGCACTAGTAAATCTTCAACCCTCACCTTCATATGAAAAAACTCCCTTTTCCATTAAATTTTCAAACTCAACTTTGCTTCCACTACTCATGTTGATCAGGCCATAAACAGTAATCACAGAGATGAATTAAGAAAAATACCTAGAGGTGAAATCCTGATTGAAATCCTCTCCTGCAGCCCTTCCAAGAAGTTTTCGCTTCCCTTGGATAAGATGCTTGTTGCAATCAAACAAATTACTGCATAGGTTAGTTTCCTCCGTTGCTGATTCAAAACCTACAGTCCTTTTTAATTTCTTAAATTTTATTTAATCCTTTTTTTGACCGATTTTTCTTAGAGCCGTAAATCTTCCTCTTCGTGAAATTAATGCTGGGAAAAAAACTTCCATCAGATTTCTTCCTCACCAAAGCTACCAAAGCTTGACCGAAGCCAAAAAAACCTCCATGCGTTGTATCACGGAAGGCTTCACGTCTTCAATGTTGGAACGCGTCTCCTCAAGAAATCGTGGGCGTCTCCTCGGCTTCTGTCAGACGTCTTCTTGGGAGAAATCGTCCTTCACTGATCCGACATCACAAGGCTCCCTGTTTTGTTTGGATCTTTGGAGGGGAAGAAGGGGAGAGTAAAAAAAAAAAAAATGGAAGGGAAAGGAAGGGAAAGGAATGTTACTCTCCTTCTCTTATTTGAAAGGATGAAAGGAAAAGGAAGGGTAATATCAATTATCAAGAAAAGAAAAAAGAGCTATATGACAATTATATTCCTTCAGAATAGGAAATAAACCATGGGAGTGAAAGAATGAAGAATAAAAAATGAATGGATATTTTGGTCTTCCCAGAAAGTATGACTTAAACTTTTTCCCTCCCCCAATTTACCCCCGATTTTGGGGTTAACAAATTTACCCTCGTTGAGGAGAAAAGAGAGGAATAGGTTACTCCCATTCCTTCCCCCTTTTTCTTTCATCCTCTCCCAAACAAGGTAACCTATGACCTTTTACCTCCTTTCCCTTCCCTCCCCTCCATTCTCTCGATCCAAACAGAAGTCTCCACGAACTCATCCCGTGGGTGAATTCCTTCACAAAACCGTCCATCCTTTTAATCTCGTACGGGGTTGCACCAAGACTTAGATCTGATTTCTCTTCCTCTTCCCAAGCGCCTCTTTGATGCCCTGATACCACTTATTGCGCAGCTTCCGCCAAGATCAGACGCGTGAGGAAAGATAGAGAAGAAGAAGAATATATTGATATAGAAGAAAAAGAGAATATCTTTATTTTTCTGAGGTTTTCGTTCCATCTCCGGTTAC
The DNA here is from genome assembly GCA_900491605.1 of Calamus simplicifolius. Taxonomy (NCBI): domain Eukaryota; kingdom Viridiplantae; phylum Streptophyta; class Magnoliopsida; order Arecales; family Arecaceae; genus Calamus; species Calamus simplicifolius. Next base: position 427,338 of record UESW01004972.1, on the reverse strand, counting down.
ATTTAGATAGAGCCTTAAATAACCATTCATCTTGGATAATAAGACTTATCCGCACCAGTCTGTAACCAACTCCCTAACAAACTCCCTAAAATATGAAAGTCTATCCAGAAACCTGAGCCCAATCCTCTGGACCCAGATCCATAACCTACGATTAGGTTATTAAACATTCTCTCAAAAAACTCCCTTCTAAGCCATGCAAGAAAGTACTCAAACCCGAGCCCATGTACACCCATGACTCATATGCTCTCTATTTTTGGGCCACAAGCCATCCAAATGACTTAGGAACCTGAGAACTTATGTAACTAAGCTTTCAAATCTGTGTGACTCTTCTGAACTTTGGATGTGCCATATCTGAGCTTATAATAAGTAAATATACAGTGGCAAAAATTATACTATCATAATAAATTCATCATAAAAACTTCTCTTTGTTGGTTGAATGTGATGTGATGTGCTAGGAGAACAGAGACACATTTCCTATTCTCTCAAGCAGTATCTCAGAAGTTTACGGAAGACAAATTTGAGTTGCCGGCACTAGACGAACTCTTCAAACAGATTCTAAAAAGGAAGTTTGAAAAAATGATCAACTTGAGAACATTTAAGCCAAAGATTATGTGATCATATGCTTAATTAGTTGTGTCCAGGAACCTTGGAGGAGGATACAGCCTTTGTTACCGCGAGAAGGTTGCAGGATCTTAATTTGCTTTACAAACGAGATCTTAATTTGCTTTACAAATGAGTTCAAAATGCATTGTAAAGTACTTCAAAGATAGAAGTTACATGGGAAATTTATTCAACAGTGTTAGTACTCGTATTTTGTAACTGCTTTGTTCACTCATCATCAACATGTTAATTACTATTTTCCTAAAGACATGTTAATGTTGTGGTTGTATTGAATTGCACTTATTTTCCTCTTTTTACTTGCTGCTTTGCATATGCCAGCATGTGGTCTGACAACAACAAGAACAACTAAGCTTGGTCTATGACTAAAGGAGAGGTTAAAGGACGTTATGCCTCCAAATCAGAAATGGGCAAGAAAGTCAGATAAATAAATTGCTTTGATATCAAGGACCGATATTTGTAACCCAAAGATTAACCTGGAGATTCTAGCAATAAAAGAGAATTACCATAGTAATGGTTATTGGTCATGTTTGAACACCCTGAGCGAACGTCCTTGAGTGTCAACTGGTACACCACCGATCTGCTGAAAGAGCTCTCCTTCGTCTCCGGAGCCTGCAAGAAGTCCCAGAGCCGGGGTATTCCGGCGGGACCCTCCGATGTTCAAGTTAGTTATCAGAACCACAACAGTAAGTTGTTTAGAGTTTGAAAGAGGTGGATTGTAGAACTGGTTGAGTCTTTGGCTTCTTCCCTCTCCTTACCTGTTTTTTATTAACCTCTTGAGTCTGCCTGGCTTGCTCGCTAAGATTGGGATCTCATGATGTGTTAATACTTTCACAGATAGAATGTTAGAGCTGGTCGGATTGGATCTACATCTTTGATTCTGAATGATTGGTACTTTACAGCAGGTAACCGCCTTTTAAGGCTTATTTAGCCAGGGTCATTAAATTTTGCTAATGACTTTTTGGGCCTTAATGGCTTTTTTGATCCAAGGTGATTGGTACTTTCAAGTAGATAATTGCCTTTTGAGGCTTATTTAGTCAGGATCATTAAATTTTGCTAATGACTTTTTGGGCCTCAATAACTTTTTCTGACCCAAGGTGATTGGTACTTTTCAGTAGATAATCATCTTTTGAGGCTTATTTAGCCAGGGTCATTAATGCAGTCTGATGGACCATGGCTTTTTGAAGCTCATGCTAGAACTGACGGTCCTGTCTTATTAAACCTATAGGGATCGAGGATGGTGGACGAGCTCAGCTTTGTTCATGTAAGGGCTTGCTTGGAAAGCTAAAATGAACCGTGAGGAAAAGACAAAAAGGGCATCGATATCACTTCGGTAGCTGAGGCCGCCTAGGAACCGCCTTGGGTCGCCTAGGGACCACTTTTGTAGCTGGGGCGCCTAGGAACCGCCTGGGGCCATTTAGGGACACTTCCATAGCTGGGGCTGCCTAGGAACTGCCTTGGGCCATCTAGGGACCGCTTCCGTAGTTGGGGCCATCTAGGAATCGTCTTGGGCTGCCTAGGGACCGCTTCCATAGCATGGGTCGCCTAGGAACCGCCTTGGGCCACCTAGGGACCGCTTTTATAGCTGGGGCCACCTAGGAACCGTCTTGGGCCACCTAGGGACCGCTTCTGTAACTGGGGCCACCTAAGAACCGCCTTGGCCACCTAGGAACCACTTCTATAGCTGGGGCCACTTAGAACGCCTTGGGCTGCCTAGGGACCACTTCTGTAGCTGGAACTGCCTTGGGCCGCCTAGGGACCGCTTCTGTAGTTGGGGCCGCCTAGGAACCACCTTGGGCCGCCTATGGACCGTTTCTGTAGCTGGGGTCACCTAGGGACCACTTCTGTAGCTGGGGCTGCATAGGAATCGCCTTGGGCCGCCTAGGAAATGCTTCATCTGTTAATTATCATGTGGCTTTTACCAGCCACATCACATGCCCCCCTCCCCGCTTATGAGTCTTGGCCCTCACGCGCGGGCGGCGCTTGCCAAGAGAAAGGAGCATAAAAAAATTTCTTTAATTGAATCTTGTGCGTTGTACCCTAATGAAAGTGGGCTCGTGTCCCTGGAGAAGTAAAGTCTTCTGAGAGTCTTTTTGTTATTTAAGGGATGGTATTGGGTATAGCGCGGCTCGCGAGTGGATTAGGAAAATGCCTCGTGATTAGCGAGAAAGGCGAGGCATCATAGTTGGATTATTTTGGCAGTGTCCCATCATTGGGCACGATTGTACTCCCTCTGTAACTTGATGACACCTGGGCGATAGCTTTGCCTCTTTAGTTCTACTTTTTATGATGGATGGGACTTTCGAAATTTGGGGACTAATATTGTCCTGCCCGTCTCCTCTGCCTCCTAGTACCTCTATTGTCTTCTCCGGTCTCCTTCACCTCCTGAATACTGTGCTCTTTTTGCTTGCATTCCTTCGATTCAAGGTCAGTTTCTTTTGTCTTTCTGCTGTTCTTTTTTTCCTCATGGATCCCCGTCCTGATAGGAAAGAGAAAAAGGATTTAGTCGAACCTTCTAAAGAGGAAATCCTCCAAGCCCGCCGCCGGGCCCCTGGTGGCGTCTCCATCAACGGTCGCCCAGCAACTACTACTCCAACCTCGGCTAGGGCTCTTTCTCTAGTGCCTAGGGCTTCTTCTCCAGTGCCTAGGGCTTCTTCTCCAGCGCCTAGGGCATCGCCTTCACCATCTCGTTCGGCATCTCCTCTGATTTTTGAGTCCAAACCCATGGGTCCAGAGGGAATACGTTCCACCGTAAAGGACCGGAATATAGAAAGAATTAGGGTGAAGTATAGTATACCCGACAATGTATGTCTATCCGCACCCTGGCATGGCGACAAGGTAACCTGCGGTCAGTTCGGCGAGTCATTCTATATGAGGAATTCTTCAAGAGTGACTTCGTCTCCCTTTTCATCTTTTTTTTTCTGAATCTTACGAGTACGACCTTGTCCTGGCGTAGCTAACCCCAAATTCCATCCAAATTATCTACGCATTCATAGTTCTTTGTCATTTTCATGGGGCTCCCGCTCGAGTCTCTCTCTTCCGGGCCTTGTATAAGCTCTGAAACCCTAAGAAAAATGGGTGGTGGAGCTTTGCCTCCTAGCCTAAGAGAGCCCTCAAATTAGACTTACCATCTAAGGTTAAGGAATGGAAGTCTCGCTTCTTTTATGTTCATGTAGAGGGGGTGAAGACATCCTGAAGATTCCCTGACATCAGTCTTAATAAGAACTCGGTCATAGAAGAAAGAGACCGAGAGCTTTTCGATGCCCTCATGTCCTCTGTCATCCCTCTTTGTGCGGTGTTGCTATTGGAGGATAACCTCCGCGAAGCCCTCGCAGTGCCGGCATCGCCATCACCACACCCGGTGAGCGCCACCCTCTTCAATTATTAGCTGTAACATATATCTTTTCTTTTCTTTTCTTTCTTTTTTTAACTCTATCCCTTCATGCAGAGATGAGGTTCTCCCCTGACTTCCTCGCAGAGGCCCTTAAGAAAGGAGGAAGGCCACCGGTGATCTAGCGGGAGCGGCACTCAAGAAACCTCAGCGGTCATAGCAGGGCGGGTCACCCCGAACCTTTGTGGCTTCACCCGCTGCTTCCAGGTCACCCTAGTGGAGGAACCAAGAAGGGAGGATCTCCTCGCCGAAACGTTCGCAGTAGGGGTTCCTCCCATCGAGACTGAGGAAGAGCCGCTGAGAGGAAGACCCTCGGCCCCTACCGGACTCGAGGGTGAGGCCATGCCAAAAGTAAGAGCAGCGATACCTCCGCGTGAGGAGATGGGGATGACCACTCCTCGGCTTCTCACCTGACATCAAAGGAGGTGGGAGTGTCACTCGACGACGTCCCTCTGAGCCGACCATCCCGAGCCACCGAGATGCGGCGAGGCCGCCTGGCGGAGCGTCTTCTAAGTCGCTCGACCCTCCCCAATCTTCAGGCTGAGCTTCGATGTCAGCCGTTAGAGAAATCCCTCGACACCTTCACTGTCGTCCTCCAAGTAAGTATGCTAATCTTTTCCTCTTTGATTAAACATAGGTTACATTCTAACCATTGGTGTGCATAGGTGTCCAACAGTGCTTTTGTTCTTCGGGAAGCTTGCACTGGGAGCTCTAGCAATCGAAGGTGTGCCTAGTCCGAGCTGAATGCTCTTAAGGCCCGAGTTAATGAGTTGACTCAGAAATTGTCTGAGGTCAAGGCTCGGGAAACAGCGATGTCTAGCGCATTACAAGCTGCTGAAGAGGAGGGCCGATCCTACAAGGTCTAGGCTGAGGAGGCAGAAAGGAAAGCTCGAGTTGCCGATGCTAAGTTGGCCGAAGCTATGTCGAGGCTGAGGCCAACGGAAGAGAAATTGGAGAATGCCCTCCTCAAAGCGGACCATGCTGAAGATAGGGCGAACGCGATTGAATCTGAGGCCCGAGCCACCATGGAGAAGTTGGCTTCTGCTGAGGCAGAGGTTCGGGAAGCCTTGAAAAAGTTGACCGCCGTTGAGGCTCAAGCCATGGAGAAGGTGGCAGCCGCCCAGGTTGAAGCTTTAGTCAAGGTCAGCACCGCCGAACACCGGGCTCAAGAGGCTGTGGAACTCTATAAAGGTTCCACGAATTTTGCTGCTGAGTGCAACGAGGCGGCCATCGACGCCTACGCTCAAGGTTTTGAGAAATGCAAGGAAAAGATCTTCCGAGTTTACAAATTAATTGGCCTTGAAGACATTCAGCCTGTAGACGAGGATGTCGAGGATGGGCCAGGACCTGCCGAGCCTTAGGTTTAGTTTTGTTATTCTTTTCTTTTTATATCTTGTAACGCGACCAAAGTTGGTCTTTTGTATGACAATGGATTAATGAAAAGGCATTTTTAATAGCTACACTTGTTCTAATCTCACAGCTTCTTCGTTAGCAATGTTTTGGTTTCCCAGGCGATCATACTTCGGCTTTTGGCCTTTGATAATATGCCTTGTTTATGTAAGTACGCTTAGGAAGTGGACGGCTTAACCTGTGGTCCTCGCAGGGGTATATAAAAATTTTACCGTTCTAATCTATGAGTATAAGATCATACCTTCAGATTTGAACCTTGAAATAGTTTGATTTAATTGCTTAACCTCAACTTTTAGCCTTCCACCGTATTCCCAAAATACCTTCCTTCTCTCACAAGATGGTGGGATCTCTCGGCCGACTTAGGGTTTCTTTTTTTTTTCTTCAAAAATGTTAACCCTAGCAACCAACTGAGAGGGTATTATAGGGCTACAATAGGGACCAATAGGCAAATATGAAAAGGACTCCCACGTAATTAAATCTCCTAATCCTATTCCGGGTTAGTGTTGACCCCTGAATTGATTTTGATGATTACAAAACAAATTAGGCCTGAATAAATTGTGATATTACAAGAATATTCATGTATCTTACAAATTACAATTGTCAAGAATATTTCATGTGTTACAATGAAGTCTATTTTATATTGTTTAGAGTATAGAAATTTAATTGCTTACTAGAAGTGTTGCATGGTTTGTTAGCTAGCTTCCTTCATATGCTAGCTAACTATTTTTTCCTTCACTCTTTGTGCCAGCCGTGAGATTGAAATTTCTAGTTAACTAGGGAGCTAACTTGCCCCTTCCAAGGAGCTAACTTCTTTGTATTGCAGGTTGGCTAGACAAATGAATTGGTTAACTAGTTAGCTGAGGAGCTAACTTGTTTATCCTCCCATTGTTCTTCCTGTTGCTGGCCGGATGCTTTTGAAAATAAGTTAGCTAGGAAGCTAACTTCCCTTCTTGCTGGCCGATTTCTTTTCTTTGGAAAGCTAGCTTGTTTCCTCATATTTTCTCCTTGGCCGAATGCCTTGTTGAAGCAGTTAGCTTGCAAGCTAACTTGTTTCATCCATTCCATCTTACGTAGCATGAAAACTCCTTGTTATAGCTAGCTATGTGTTAGCTATCTTTTCATCCAGTTAGCTAACAAGCTAACTAGCTTTTTGCATGATAGAATACCTTTTAAATAGCTAGCTAGTAACTTAGCTCCCTTTCAAATCAGCCGCATGGTTTTATAATAAGTTAGCTCATAAGCTAACTATCTTTTTATCATGACTCCCTACACTTTTTAAATAGCTAACTTAGTAAGTTAGCTGGATTTCAAATCAGCCGCATGGTTTTATAATAAGTTAGCTCATAAGCTAACTATCTTTTTGCATGACTCCCTACACTTTTTAAATAGCTAACTAGTAAGTTAGCTAGATTTCAAAAGTTGACCTTCATGAAAGGATTCCACCGTGCATTTTTGAAAATAAGCTAGCTTACAAGCTAACTTGCTCTCTCTTTCTACATGCTATGAGTGGCTCCAAGCTAGCTATTCTTGAACGATTTTCACCCAAACCGTATGACTCCTTGATAGAGCTAGCTAACAAGCTAGCTCCCTTGCATTGTTGGTTTGAGGGCTGATCACTTCAGCCGTGGGATTTTGGAACCTAGCTAGCTAGCTTGGGAGAAAAGCTAGCTTACTGGTTTCTCCTTTTCCCATTGTTGGCCGGACGTCTTCTCTTTGGGAGTTGCTGAAAATTTATTTCAGCTGCCTCTCTCTCTCTCTTAAATGCTTACTCTCTCTCTCTCTTTATTATTTCTACTTTGATGATTGCTGACTTTTCCCTTTGATCTTTGACAGGAATCCTTCTTTGACAAAGGATTAAATGCTATCATCTCTTGGGAAATATTTCAAACGGTTTATTTCTTCCCGTTTTTCTTTTCTTCTATTTACCAATGAATCTAACGGATGGTTTTTTGATTGGTTTAAATAGAGATGTTCAGAAGAAATCCTTGACGAAATTCTTACATCTTTTGACATATCAAGAACACAAAAGAGAGAAAAGAAAGAAATCAAAAGAGAGTTATTGCAAGATATTTTCGGATCCTTGAAGAGCAAGATATTGTGCTGCGAAGTTGCATCCTCCAACCCTTGCTCAAGTCGTCCAGATCCGGTGAAGCGAGTGCAAATTTCAGCTACTTCGAAAATCAACATCTGCTGCTGGTATTGCTTCAAAAAGTTGTAAAGTTTATCTTTGAATATTTGCTCAAATTAGGAGCTGTCTATTCTTGATATTTCTTGTATTAGGGTTAGAGATAACCCTAGTTTCTTGATTGGCTTCCTTGTGCCATTAAACAAGCGGACTAGCCGGGAAGGCTAGGGGATTGGCTTCCTTGTGCCGTGAAACAAGAGGACTAGCCGGGAAGGCTAGGGGTTGTAATCGTTGTGATACGATTAGTGGAATTTCCAAAGGGTTTTTGGGGAGTGGATGTAGGAGCCGAGTTTGGCACCGAACCACTATAAACCCTGCTGTGTTTGTGATTGCTTGTTTTGTGTGTTTACTGTTTCGTGCACTCCACTACTCCGCTGATTTAATTTTTGATTAAGCACATATCTGCGATAATCAATTTCATCCAATTAACTTTTAAATACCCAATTCACCCCCCTCTTGGGTTACTACATCTGGGCAACAAGTGGTATCAGAGCAGCGTGCTCTTGATTCATATAAGCTTTGATAAGCTTAGAGCTAAAGATCAGTAGTAATTCAAAATGGGATCTATGTTGACTGAAGGACAATCAACAATAGACCACCTTTGTTCAATGGAACAAACTACACTTATTGGAAAGCACGAATGAAAATATTCATTCAAGCACTTGATTATGATTTATGGGGAATCATAATTAATGGACCACACACACCCACTGTGAAAATTGATAATATTGATATTGCAAAGCCTGAATCTGAATGGGATGAGCAAGATAAGAAATTAGCTCAATTAAATGCTAAAGCTATGAATGTACTTTATTGTTCTCTTGATGCAAATGAATTTAATCGTATATCTACATGCATGTCTGCTAGAGAGATTTGGGATAGACTTGAAGTTACCCATGAGGGTACTAACCAAGTCAAGGAATCCAAAATTAATATGCTTGTTCATAAGTATGAACTATTTAAAATGGATTCATCTGAAAATATCACTGATATGTTCACTAGATTTACCGACATTATTAATGGTTTAAAAAGTTTGGGAAAGTCTTATGCTAACAGTGATCTTGTGAGAAAAATTTTGAGATCTTTGCCTAGATCATGGGAAGCAAAAGTCACAGCTATACAAGAAGCAAAAGACCTCAACAATCTATCACTTGAAGAATTGGTCGGATCTTTGATGACTCATGAACTACAACAACGTCAACACATTGATGAAGACGATTCAAAGAAGAGAAGGACCATGGCATTGAAAGGTAATGTTCAAAATGAGGAAAGTGAAGATGAAACTAGTGAGAGTGAAAAAGATGATGAGATGGCTCTCATCTCTAGAAAGTTCAAGAAATTTATGAGAAAAAATTTGGAAAAAGAAAAATATTCACCAAAGGAGATCATAGCAAAGAAAAGGAAAGAAGTGAACCTCCTATATGCTATGAGTGTAGGAAGCCTGGACATATCAAACCAGATTGTCCACAATTGAAGAAAGGATTTAAGAAAGTAAGAAGAAAGCTATGCTTGGCTACATGGAGCGACAGTGAAGCAACAAGTTCAGAAAATGAAGAAAAGACTGAAGTCGCTAATGTATGTTTCATGGCTGACGACAATGAGGTGTGTTTTCTTGACTACTTTCCATGGAGAACTAACTTAAAAAGAACAAAGATTTGAAAGATTACTTGAGATAGAATCAAAGGGCTGTTCAAGACTTTAAGCATGACAAAGGGCTGATGAATACTCAATTCATCACTTTGGAAAAGGACAAAAGATGGAGGTGTGTTGTTACCTTTTGGTGATAATGGCCAAGGAAAATTATTGGCATTGGAAAAATAGGTATCACACCTCATGCTTTTATTGATAATGTCTTACTTGTGAAAGGTTTAAAGCATAATTTACTAAGCATCAGTCAATTATGTGATAAAGGATTTGAAGTTATATTTGAATCATCTTTATGCATTGTTAAAAATCCTACAAATGATAAACTGAAATTCATTGGTCATAGGCATGGTAATATATACATTGTTGATTTAAATGATTTGAATGATCGTAACATTGATTGCCTAGTTGCTATGAATAACAAAACTGATAATAGTTGGTTATGGCATCGTAGGTTAGCTCATGCTAGTATGGATTTATTATCTAAATTAATCAAAAAGAATTTAGTAAATGGTTTACCAAAACTTACTTTTGAAAAAGATAAAATCTGTGATGCTTGTCAATTTGGAAAACAAACTCGAATATCTTTTAAATCTAAAAATGTGATTTCTACCACTAGACCATTGGAACTCTTGCATATGGATTTATTCGGTCCTACAAGAACAACTAGTCTAGGAGGAAAAAGATATGGTTTTGTTGTGATTGATGATTTCTCTCGTTTTACATGGGTTTTATTTTTAGCTAGTAAAGATGAAGCATTTCCATCATTTCAAAAATTATTTAAAAGAATTACAAATGAAAAGAATCTTTCTGTTTTGTCAATTCGAAGTGATCATGGAAAAGAATTTGAAAATCGATACTTTGAAAATTTTTGTAATGAAAATGGAATTGAACATAATTTTTCTGCACCTAGAACACCTCAACAAAATGGAGTAGTAGAAAGAAAGAACAGAACTTTAGAAGAAATGGCGCGTACCATGTTGTGTGAAAGCTATCTTCCAAAATACTTTTGGGCTGAAGCTATCAACACTGCATGTTATGTTTTAAATCGTGCATTAATCAGACCTGTTTTGAAAAAGACTCCGTATGAACTTTGGAAAGGAAGAAAACCTAACATCGGTTACTTTCATGTTTTTGGATGCCGCTGTTTTGTTTTAAATAATGGAAAAACTAATCTTGATAAATTTGACGCTAAATCGGATGAAGGTATTTTTCTTGGTTACTCTTTACATAGTAGAGCTTATAGAATTTTCAACAAAAAGACCTTAGTAGTTGAAGAATCAATTCATGTTATCTTTGATGAATCTAATGATCTTCCATTAAGAAAGAGAAAAGGTATAAATGATGCAGATGAAATTGAAGATCAACTCAAAGACATCACCTTGAAGGACAAGGAGGATTCAGATACACAAGAGGTAAATGAAGAAGGCAACGCTAATCCACTTGAAGCCTCACAAGGTAATGATGATTTAGAAAGAGGATGGAGGTATGTTCTCAGTCACCCTAAAGATCAAATTATTGGTGATTTATCTCATGGAATTAGAACAAGATCGTCATTTAGAGATACATATAATAACTTAGCATTTGTTTCTAAAATTGAACCTAAATGCTATGATGAAGCTAAAAATGACATTGATTGGATAAATGCTATGCATGAGGAACTAAATCAATTTGAAAGAAACAATGTTTGGACTCTTATTGATAGACCTCATGATCATCAAATTATAGGAACCAAATGGGTTTTCAGAAATAAATTGGATGAACATGGTAATATAATTAGAAATAAAGCAAGACTAGTAGCTAAGGGTTATAATCAAGAAGAAGGAATTGATTTTGATGAAACATATGCCCCTGTTGCTAGATTAGAAGCTATAAGATTACTTCTTGCTGTTGCTTGTTTTATGAACTTTAAACTGTATCAAATGGATGTTAAAAGCGCTTTCTTAAATGGATATATTGCTGAACAAGTATTTGTGGAACAGCCACCCGGTTTTGAAAATCACTTGTTTCCAAACCACGTATTTAAATTAAACAAAGCTTTGTATGGTTTGAAGCAAGCTCCCCGGGCTTGGTATGAAAGATTAAGCAAATTCTTGATTAGTAATAACTTCATTCGAGGAAATGTCGATACAACTTTATTTATTAAAAGACAAAATGATGATATTCTAATTATTCAAATCTATGTAGATGATATCATATTTGGTGCCACTAATGACTCGTTATGCAAAGATTTTGCTGAGCTTATGCAGGGAGAATTCGAGATGAGTATGATGGGAGAACTGAATTATTTTCTCGGACTCCAAATCAAACAAAGCAATAACGGGATCTTCATAAGCCAATCAAAGTACATCAAGGAGATGATCAAGAAGTTTGGCATGGAGACATCTAAAAGTATCGGTACCCCTATGAGCTCATCTTGTAGAATTGACGCTTGTAACTCTGAAAAATCTGTAGATCTAAAACTTTATAGAGGAATGATAGGATCTTTGTTATACTTAACTGCCAGTAGACCTGATATATTGTTTAGTGTTTGCATGTGTGCTAGATATCAAGCTAATCCTAAAGAATCACACTTGCTTGCTGTTAAAAGAATATTTAAATATTTAAATGGAACTAAAAACTTAGGACTTTGGTATGACAAACAATCTAGCATTGACTTAATAGGATACACCGATTCAGACTTTGCTGGATGTAAACTAGACAGAAAATCAACTAGCGGAACTTGCCAATTCCTAGGTGTTAACTTAATCTCATGGTTTAGCAAAAAGCAAACTTCAGTAGCATTGTCTACGGCCGAGGCCGAATACATTGCAGCTGGAAGTTGCTGTGCTCAAATTTTGTGGATTAAGCAGCAACTAGAGGATTATGGTATCAAACAAAAGAGCATACCAATAAAATGTGATAATACTAGTGCAATTTGTCTAACTAAAAATCCTATTCAACATTCTAGAACAAAACATATAGAAATTCGACATCATTTTATTAGAGATCATGTTAATGATGGTGACATTGTATTGGAATTTGTGTGTACTGAAAAACAACTCGCAGATATTTTTACTAAACCTTTAGATGAATCAAAATTTTATGAGATAAGAATGGAACTTGGAATGATTGATCCATCTAATTAGTAATTATGTTTGTGACACTTATTTATGATTGGATATCTTGATTGGGATGTATTGCTTATCTAATCCTATCTTAATCAATTAAATCTTTCATGAAAATCCTTAGAATGACTTCTATTGTCTTTGTTTTCTAGTGAGTAGTTAGCTTGGTAGTTAACTACCCATATCCCTTTTTCATGAAACTTTACTCAACGCCACCTACTCCTCTCTTTTTCTTGGGACTATTCAAACAAGTCAACTGACCAGGCAACCAACCAGGCACCTGATCAGTTAACTGTTTTGGATCTTCTTATAAAAGGCCTCAACCTCTCTTATTCCACCAAGAACTTTTTCATCCTTCACGCCACTTCCAAGCTTTCTCTCCCTCCTTCTATTTTTCATCAAGCTTTCATTCTTCCACATCTAGTAGAGGAAAGGGATGGCTCCTAAGAAGAAAGTTTCTCATTCAAGAGATGACTCCACGGATCTTCCAAGGAAACACTCCTCTTCCTCCTCAAGATGTATCTTTCCATCAATGTCCACTAGATCTATTGCAAATGGAAGGTTAGTAGATTTTAAATTCTTAGAAAAGAAGAATTTAAAATAGGAAATCTTCTTGCTTCTCAAGGTTGGACAAACCTTCTATCCACTAGGAAGCCCATATTTCCTAACCTTATTTATGAATTTTATGAAAACATTAGCTTTGGTGATGGAACTATCTCTTCAAATGTTAAAAATGTTAAAATTGAATTTAATAGTGAAGTGCTAGGGTCAGCCCTAGGTATTCCATCCGATGGTGTCTTGCTAAATTTTCCTAGCGAAAGAAATTCTAAAATTGCTACCATCTTGGGCTTAGAGGATGATAATACACATGTAGACAATCTTGATGCTAACATGCTAAATGTTGAGAATAGATTGCTACACAGTATTATTGCAAAAATATTTGCTCCTCGTGCCGGTTCTTTTTAAACTGATAGAGACATCGGTCTTATGTTTGACATATTAGAAGGAACTGCCTTAAACTTTTCCAGAACTAATGATGGTCATAATGAAAGAAGCTGTAGGTAGATCCAAAGCCGCTTGCCATACGGGATGTTTCTCACTTACGTATTTGAATTTCACAATGTGAAACTCAAAGGAGAAACTAGTGCATCATTGCGTCACACTGACATATTTAATGCACACTCCCTCCACCGTATGGACTATGCCAAACGTAATGGCATTTGGACTAAAATTAGATCCAGAACCATTGATAAATCTGTTTCTCAACCCACAAATTTAATACCTTCTGATCCTCCTCCACCAGTATGCTCTCCTCCAAATTTCTTCAATTTCGACTTCAATCAACCAACTCAAATTTTAGCTGCCATGAATGAGCCCAATCCGTTTCTAAATGATCACCCTGACATTCCAGAATCTTCCACTCATCACAACAACCAAAATTCTACCCTTCCTACTGTCTTAATTAGTCAAGATCAAGTCAGACAAATTGTTCATGATCTTTCAATTGCCGTTTCAAATAGGAGTACCAGTGATAGTAATTCCTCTGTCAATGACTTCTCAATGGTACCCCACATCTCTTCCGTATTTGAAACACTTAATCAAATGTCAACAATCCAAAAGCAACTAGTTCATGATGTCGGTTTGCTCAAAGGCCATGTGTTCAACCAAAATAAATCGACAATAGATCGAATCTCAAAAGATGTTGATGAAATGAAATCAAAGCTTGAAAATTTTGAAACTAAAGCTGAGTGGGTAGCCTTTCAAATGAGATCAAATGAAAGTCAAACCAAGGATGCTGCAAATGCTCTTGACCACCTGAACGCATCCACCGTGATGATGAGCAATCTGCTGGAAATTCAAATTGGTCTTGCTGCTGCTTCAGCTCCTGGAGCTTCATTTTCTCACTCACATCTCTGGACGCCGCCTTCTCAACCGGATGACGTACCCGGATCATCCGCTCGGCAAGATGGCTCTTCCAAGCAACCAAAAGTGATATCTTCTGATGATGAATGATGAATGTCTTCTATGTTTAATCTATGTTTGATGTAATGTTTGTAATCCTTATCCTATGAATGCTGAAACAATGGTTTGTAATATGTTTTCTATGTTTGACTGAATTATGAATTATGCTTGACTTAATACAATGCATCTTCTTTTCATAAATTGTGTTGAATTATTGCATATTCTGAAAATTCTGTCTTTTTGATCAATGACAAAAAGGGGGAGAAGAATAATGCATAAATTAAAATTATGAAGATTGTCATGAACTTCATATATTCAGGGGGAGATTAATATATTTAGGGGGAGATTATATTTTGTATGCTGATTATGTATGCTGAATGATTTATACTTAATAATTTTGTATGTTTTTGTCATCATCAAAAAGGGGGAGATTGTTGACCCCTGAATTGATTTTGATGATTACAAAACAAATTAGGCCTGAATAAATTGTGATATTACAAGAATATTCATGTATCTTACAAATTACAATTGTCAAGAATATTTCATGTGAAGTCTATTTTATATTGTTTAGAGTATAGAAACTTAATTGCTTACTAGAAGTGTTGCATGGTTTGTTAGCTAGCTTCCTTCATATGCTAGCTAACTATTTTTTCCTTCACTCTTTGTGCCAGCCGTGAGATTGAAATTTCTAGTTAACTAGGGAGCTAACTTGCCCCTTCCAAGGAGCTAACTTCTTTGTTTTGCAGGTTGGCTAGACAAATGAATTGGTTAACTAGTTAGCTGAGGAGCTAACTTGTTTATCCTCCCATTGTTCTTCCTGTTGCTGGCCGAATGCTTTTGAAAATAAGTTAGCTAGGAAGCTAACTTCCCTTCTTGCTGGCCGGTTTCTTCTCTTTGGAAAGCTAGCTTGTTTCCTCATATTTTCTCCTTGGCCGAATGCCTTGTTGAAGCAGTTAGCTTGCAAGCTAACTTGTTTCATCCATTCCATCTTACGTAGCATGAAAACTCCTTGTTATAGCTAGCTATGTGTTAGCTATCTTTTCATCCAGTTAGCTAACAAGCTAACTAGCTTTTTGCATGATAGAATACCTTTTAAAATAGCTAGCTGGTTAGTTAACTTCTTTCCTCCCTTTTTCAAATCAGCCGCATGGTTTTTATAATAAGTTAGCTCACAAGCTAACTATCTTTTTATCATGGCTTCACACCTTTATGATAGCTAACTTATGAGTTAGCTGGATGACAAGAATTCCTTTTCATGAAACCATCTCCCGTAGCTTTTATTGAGAAAGCTAGCTTACAAGCTAACCATCTTTTCATGATTCCCTTTGGGAGTTAGCTTATAAGCTAACTATCTTTATTGTTTTCATGGCTTGGGAGTTAGCTATTTTTGTCATGAATAGGTTTGCCTTTTATCTAGTTAGCTCATAAGCTAACTATCTTTTTGCATGACTCCCTACACTTTTTAAATAGCTAACTAGTAAGTTAGCTAGATTTTAAAAGTTGACCTTCATGAAAGGATTCCACCGTGCATTTTTGAAAATAAGCTAGCTTACAAGCTAACTTGCTCTCTCTTTTTTACATGCTATGAGTGGCTCCAAGCTAGCTATTCTTGAACGAATTTTCACCCAAACCGTATGACTCCTTGAAGAGCTAGCTAACAAGCTAGCTCCCTTGCTTTGTTGGTTTGAGGGCTGATCACTTCAGCCGTGGGATTTTGGAAACAAGCTAGCTAGCTTGGGAGAAAAGCTAGCTTACTGGTTTCTCTTTTTCCCATTGTTGGCCGGACGTTTCTCTTTGGGAGTTGCTGAAAATTTATTTCAGCCAACTTTGTTTTAATGCTTACTCTCTCTCTCTCTCATTTAATGCTCTTTCTCTCTCTCATTTCTATTTTGATGAATGCTGACCGTTTCCTTTTGATTATGGACAGGAATCCCTCACTAGCAATGGGTTTAATGCTTTCATCATTTGGGAAAATATTTCAAACGGTTTTATTTCTTCCCGTTTTTCTTTTCTTCTATTTACCAATGAATCTAACGGATAGTTTTTTGATTGGTTTAAATAGAGATGTTCAGAAGAAAACCTTGACGAATCTCTTACATTTTTTGACACATCAAGAATACAAAAGAGAGAAAAGAAAGAAATCAAAAGAGAGTGTTTATTGCTTACAACTTTCGGATCTTGAGAAGCAAGTCTTTGTGCTGCGAAGTTTCATCCTTCAACACTTGCTCAAAAATCGTCCAAGCCTTTGAAGCAAGATTCAAATCTCAGCTGCGTCGACATTCTACATTTGCTGCTGGTTATTGCTTCTAAAAATTGTAAAGTTCTTATTTGAATATCTGCTCATATTTGGAGCTATCTGTTATTCTTTGATAAATCTTGTATTAGGGTTAGAGATAACCCTAGTTTCTTGATTGGTTTCCTTGTACCATTAAAACAAGAGGACTAGCCGGGAAGGCTAGGGGATTGGCTTCCTTGTGCCAGTAAAACAAGAGGACTAGCCGGGAAGGCTAGGGGATTTGGCTGCCTTGTGCCGTGAAAACAAGAGGACTAGCCGGGGAAGGCTAGGGGTTGTAATCGTTGTGATACGATTAGTGAAATTCCCAAGGGTTTTTGGGGAGTGGATGTAGGAGCCGAGTTTGGCACCGAACCACTATAAACCCTGCTGTGTTTGTGTTTGATTGATCTGTGTATTTTCTATTTTGTGCACTCCACTACACCGCTGCAAATTAACTTTTGATTAAGCACATATCTGCGTTAGTCAATATCATCCATTGAATTAATTTTTAAAATACCCAATTCACCCCCCTCTTGGGCTACTACATCTGGGCAACAAGTGGTATCAGAGCAGCGTGCTCTTGATTCCTATAGCTTTGATAAGCTTGGAGCTAAAGATCAGTAGTAATCCAAATGGGATCTATGTTGACCGAAGGACAGTCAACTAATAGACCACCTTTGTTCAATGGAACAAATTACACTTATTGGAAAGCACGAATGAAAATATTCATTCAAGCACTTGATTATGATTTATGGGGAATCATAATTAATGGACCTCACACACCCACTGTTAAGATTGATAATATTGATATTGCAAAGCCTGAATCTGAATGGGATGAGCAAGATAAGAAATTAGCTCAATTAAATGCAAAAGCAATGAATGTTCTTTATTGTTCTCTTGATGCAAATGAGTTTAATCGTATATCTACATGCATGTCTGCTAAAGAGATTTGGGATAGACTTGAAGTTACCCATGAGGGTACTAACCAAGTCAAGGAATCCAAAATTAATATGCTTGTTCATAAGTATGAACTATTTAAAATGGATTCATCTGAAAATATCACTGATATGTTTACTAGATTTACCGACATTATTAATGGTTTAAAAAGTTTGGGTAAGTCTTATGCTAACAGTGATCTTGTGAGAAAAATTTTGAGATCTTTGCCTAGATCATGGGAAGCAAAAGTCACAGCTATACAAGAAGCTAAAGACCTCAACAATCTATCACTTGAAGAATTGGTCGGATCTTTGATGACTCATGAACTACAACAACGTCAACACATTGATGAAGACGATTCAAAGAAGAGAAGGACCATGGCATTGAAAGGTAATGTTCAAAATGAGGAAAGTGAAGATGAAACTAGTGAGAGTGAAAAAGATGATGATATGGCTCTCATCTCTAGAAAGTTCAAGAAATTTATGAGAAGAAAAAGATTTGGAAAAAGAAAAATATTCACCAAAGGAGATCATAGCAAAGAAAAGGAAAGAAGTGAACCTCCTATATGCTATGAGTGTAAGAAGCCTGGACATATCAAACCAGAATGTCCACTGTTGAAGAAAGGTTTTAAGAAAGTAAAGAAGAAGGCTATGTTGGCTACATGGAGTGACAGTGAAGCAACAAGTTCGGAAGAAGAAGAAAAGACTGAAGTTGCAAATGTATGCTTCATGGCTGATGAAAATGAGGTAAGTCCTAGCTTTCTAGATGACTTTACTTTTGATGAATTGCATGGTGCTTTTTATGAACTTGTAGATGATTTTGCTAAATTAAGTTCAAAGAATAAAGACTTGAGAAATGAAATTAAGGAACTTACTCTTGAAAAAGAAAGAATTTCAAATAACAATGATTCTTTACTAAAGGAAAACCAAGATTTGAAAGATGAAAATAAATTAAAACCTATTATTGATAAATTTACTTTGAGTTCAGAAAAGTTAGAAATGATATTAAATAGTCAAAGGGCTGTTTACAATAGAGCTGGTCTTGGATACAATCCTATTGAAAGACAAAAATTTTTGAAAAATATTTATGTGCATGCTGATGATTCAACTAGAATTACTTGCTTTAAATGTGGTAAATTTGGACACAAAGCATATACTTGTCACACACACAAAGTTAAACAAATATGGGTTCCAAAAGGAACTATTTTAACTAACCCGAAAGGACCCAAGAAAGCTTGGGTACCTAAGAGCAAAACTTAAAATTGTGTATGCAGGTGTGTCTTGCAACCCGAGCAACTAAAAGACAATGGTACTTGGATAGCGGGTGTTCAAGACACATGACGGGTGATGAGTCTCAATTCATCACTTTAGAGGCAAAAGATGGAGGTGTTGTTACTTTTGGTGATAATGGCCAAGGAAAAATTATTGGCATTGGAAAAATAGGTATCACACCTCATACTTTTATTGACAATGTCTTACTTGTGAAAGGTTTAAAGCATAATTTACTAAGTATCAGTCAATTATGTGATAAAGGATTTAAAGTTACATTTGAATCATCTTTATGCATTGTTAAAAATCCTACTAATGATAATCTGAAATTTGTTGGTCATAGGCATGGTAATATCTACATTGTTGATTTAAATGATTTGAATGATAGAAATGTTGATTGCCTAGTTGCTATGAATAATAAAACTGATAATAGTTGGTTATGGCATCGTAGGCTAGCTCATGCAAGCATGGATCTATTATCTAAACTAATCAAAAAGGATTTAGTAAATGGTTTGCCAAAACTCTTTTGAAAAAGATAAAATCTGTGATGCTTGTCAATTTGGAAAACAAACTCGAGTAT
The DNA here is from genome assembly GCA_900491605.1 of Calamus simplicifolius. Lineage (NCBI taxonomy): Eukaryota > Viridiplantae > Streptophyta > Magnoliopsida > Arecales > Arecaceae > Calamus > Calamus simplicifolius. Next base: position 407,962 of record UESW01004972.1, on the reverse strand, counting down.
CTTTTAAATCGAAAAATGTGATTTCAACCACTAGACCTTTAGAACTCTTGCACATGGATTTATTCGGTCCTACAAGAACAACTAGTCTAGGAGGAAAAAGATATGGTTTTGTCATAATTGATGATTTCTCTCGTTTTACATGGGTTTTATTCTTAGCCAGTAAAGATGAAGCATTTCCATCATTTCAAAAATTATTTAAAAGAATTACAAATGAAAAGAATTCTTCTGTTTTATCGATACGAAGTGATCATGGAAAAGAATTTGAAAATCAATATTTTGAAAATTTTTGTAATGAAAATGGAATTGAACATAATTTTTCTGCACCCAGAACACCTCAACAAAATGGAGTAGTAGAAAGAAAAACAGAACTTTAGAAGAAATGGCTCGTACCATGTTGTGTGAAAGCAATCTTCCAAAATATTTTTGGGCTGAAGCAATTAACACTGCATGTTATGTTTTAAATCGTGCATTAATTAGACCTGTTTTGAAAAAGACTCCTTATGAACTTTGGAAAGGAAGAAAACCTAATATCGGTTATTTTCATGTCTTTGGATGTCGCTGCTTTGTTTTGAATAACGGAAAAACAAATCTTGATAAATTTGATGCTAAATCTGACGAAGGGATTTTTCTTGGTTATTCATTGCATAGTAGAGCTTTTAGAGTTTTTAACAAAAAGACATTGGTAGTTGAAGAATCTATTCATGTGATATTTGATGAAACTAATGATCTTCCCTTAAGGAAGAGAAAAGGTATAGTTGATGCAGATGAAATTGAAGATCAACTCAAAGACATCACTTGAAGGACAAAGATGAATCAGATACACAAGAGGTAAATGAAGAAAGCAATCCTAATCCACCTGAAGCCTCACAAGGTAATGATGACTTAGAAAGAGGATGGAGGTATGTTCACAGTCACCCTAAAGATCAAATTATTGGTGAAATATCTCATGGAATTAGGACAAGATCGACATTTAGAGATACATATAATAACTTAGCATTTGTTTCTAAAATTGAACCTAAATGTTATGATGAAGCTAAGAATGATATTGATTGGTTAAATGCAATGCATGAAGAACTTAATCAATTTGAAAGAAATAATGTTTGGACACTTATTGAAAGACCTAATGATTATCAAATTATTGGAACAAAATGGGTTTTCAGAAATAAGTTAGATGAACATGGTAACATAATAAGAAATAAAGCAAGACTAGTAGCTAAGGGTTATAATCAAGAAGAAGGAATTGATTTTGATGAAACATATGCCCCTGTTGCTAGATTAGAAGCTATCAGATTACTTCTTGCTGTTGCTTGTTTTATGAATTTTAAATTATATCAAATGGATGTTAAAAGCGCTTTCTTAAATGGATATATTGCTGAACAAGTATTTGTGGAACAGCCACCCGGTTTTGAAAATCACTTGTTTCCAAACCACGTATTTAAATTAAACAAAGCTTTGTATGGTTTGAAGCAAGCTCCCCGGGCTTGGTATGAAAGATTAAGCAAGTTCTTGATTAGTAATAAATTCATTCGAGGAAATGTCGATACAACCTTATTTATTAAAAGACAAAATGATGATATTTTAATTATTCAAATCTATGTAGATGATATCATATTTGGTGCCACTAATGACTCGTTATGCAAAGATTTTGCTGAGCTTATGCAGGGAGAATTCGAGATGAGTATGATGGGAGAACTGAATTATTTTCTCGGACTCCAAATCAAGCAAAGCAATGACGGGATCTTCATAAGCCAATCCAAGTACATCAAGGAGATGATCAAAAAGTTTGGCATGGAGACATCTAAAAGTATCGGTACCCCTATGAGCTCATCTTGTAGAATTGATGCTTGTAATTCTGAAAAATCTGTAGATCTAAAACTTTATAGAGGAATGATAGGATCTTTGTTATACTTAACTGCCAGTAGACCTGATATCTTGTTTAGTGTTTGCATGTGTGCCAGATATCAAGCTAATCCTAAAGAATCACACTTGCTTGCTGTTAAAAGAATATTTAAATATTTAAATGGAACTAAAAACTTAGGACTTTGGTATGACAGACAATCTAGCATTGACTTAATAGGATACACCGATTCAGACTTTGCTGGATGTAAACTAGACAGAAAATCAACTAGTGGAACTTGCCAATTCCTAGGTGTTAACTTAATCTCATGGTTTAGCAAGAAGCAAACTTCAGTAGCATTGTCTACGGCCGAGGCCGAATACATTGCAGCTGGAAGTTGCTGTGCTCAAATTTTGTGGATTAAGCAGCAACTAGAGGATTATGGTATCAAACAAAAGGGAATACCAATAAAATGTGACAACACTAGTGCAATTTGTCTAACTAAAAATCCTATTCAACACTCTAGAACAAAACATATAGAAATCCGACATCATTTTATTAGAGATCATGTTAATGATGGCAACATTGTATTGGAATTTGTAAACACTGAAAAACAACTCGCAGATATATTTACTAAACCTTTAGATGAATCAAAATTTTATGAAATAAGAATGGAACTTGGAATGATTGATCCATCTAATTAATTAAGTAATCATGTTTGTGACACTTGTTTGTGATTGGACATCTTGATTGAAATGTATTGATTATCTAATTCCATCTAAATCAATTAAATCTTTCATGAAAATTCCTTAGAATGACCTAATGTTTTTGTCTTCTAGTGAGTAAGTTAGCTAGGTAGTTAACTACCCACATTCCTTTTTCATGAAAGCTTGTCCACTTTATTCCACGCCACCTATCCTTTTGACCTTTATCATGGGACTATTCAAGAAAGCTAACTAACCAGGTAACCATCCAGGCACCTGACAAGCTAGCTCTTTTGAATCCTCCCTATATAAGGGCCAAATTCTTGACTCACACGTCTCCACCAAGAAAATTTTCTCATTCCACTCGCCTCATTCCAAAAACGTCTCCTTCTTACTCTATCTTTCATCAAGCTTCTTCCATCTTGTAGAGGAAAAGGATGGCTCCAAAGAAGAAGGGTTCTCACTCAAGAGAAGACACAACGGATCTTCCTCGGAAAAATTCTTCTTCCTCCTCAAGATCTATATTTCCTTCTTTAACCACTCGATCTATTTCCAATGGAAGGTTAGTAGATTTCAGTTTCTTAGAAAAAGAGGGATTTAAAATAGGAAATCTCCTAGCTTCTCAAGGTTGGACTGACCTATTATCTACTAGGAAACCTATTTATCCTACTCTTGTTTATGAATTTTATGAAAATATTAGTTTTGGTGATGGAACTATTTCTTCACTTGTTAAAAATGTTAAAATTAATTTTAATAGTGATGTGCTAGGGTCAGCCCTAGGTATTCCATCCGATGGTGTCTTGACATATTTTCCTAGCGATCGAAACTTTAAAATTGCTTCTATTTTGGGCTTAGAGGATGATAATGCTCATGTAGACAATCTTGATGCTAACATGTTGAATGTTGAGAATAGATTGCTACACAGTATTATTGCAAAGATATTTGCACCTCGTGCCGGTTCATTTAATGCCATAACTGATAGGGACATAGGACTAATGTTTGACATATTAGAAGGAACTCCTTTAGATTTTCCAGAATTAATGATGGTTATAATGAAAGAAGCTGTAGGTAGATCCAAAGCCGCCTTGCCATACGGGATGTTTCTCACTTACGTATTTGAATTTCACAATGTGAAACTCAAAGGAGAAACTAGTGCATCATTGCGTCACACTGACATTTTTAATGCACACTCCCTACACCGTATGGACTATGCCAAACGTAATGGCATTTGGACCAAGATTAGAACCAGAACTGCTGATAAAACTATCTCTCAACCTACAAACTTAATTCCATCCGATCCTCCTCCACCAGTTTGTTCTCCTCCAAATTTCTTTAATTCGACTTCAATCAACCTAATCAATTTTTAGCTGCTATGAATGAGTCAAACCCGTTTCTTAATGATCATCCGGACATTCCAGAATCTTCCACTCATTATACCAATCAAAATCAAAATTCACCCCTTCCTACTGTTTTGATTAGTCAAGATCAAATCAAACAAATTGTTCATGATCTTTCCATTGCACTTTCAAATAGGAGTACCAGTGATAGTAACTCTTCCGTCAACAATGACCTCTCCTTGGTACCCCATATTTCTTCTGTGTTTGAAACTCTTAATCATATGTCAACTATTGTGAAGCAACTTGTGCATGATGTTAGTGTGCTCAACAGTCGTGTGTTCTTTCACAACGACACTTCAGTGGATTGTATTAAGAAAGACGTTGAGCAATTGAAATCCCAGTTTGAAGATGTTGTAACCAAGGCTGAATGGGTAACACACCAGATGAGGACCAATGACAGCACAACGAAGGATGCCGCGAATGCTCTTGACCACCTGAATGCATCCACCGTGAAGATGAGCAATTTGCTGGAAATTCAGATTGGTCTTGCTGCTGCTTCTGCCCCTGGAGCTTCATTCTCTCATTCTCATCTTTGGACGCCGCCTTCTCAACCTAATGACGTACCCGGATCATCCACTCGACCTGAAGGCTCTTCCAAGCAACCTAAAGTCATATCTTCTGATGATGAATGATGATTGTATTCTATGTTTGATCTATTTCATGTCATGTAATATGTTTTCTATGAATGACTGAATTATGATTTCTGCTTGATATATTGTAATATGTTTTCTATGAATGACTGAATTATGAACTATGCTTGAATTAATATATTGCATCTTCTCTTCATAAATTGTGTTGAATTATTGCATATTCTGAAAATTCATCTTTTGATCAATGACAAAAAGGGGGAGAAGAATAATGCATAAATTAAAATTTAGGGGAAAGAATCACTTCATATATTCAAGGGAGATTAATATATTTAGGGGGAGATTATATTTTGAATGCTGATTATGTATGCTGAATGATTTATGCTTAATAATTTTGTATGTTTTTGTCATCATCAAAAAGGGGGAGATTGTTGACCCCTGAATTGATTTTGATGATTACAAAACAAATTAGGCCTGAATAAATGATTACAAGAATATTCATGTATCTTACAAATTACAATGTGAATATTTCATGTGAAGTCTATTTTATATTGTTTAGAGTATAGAAACTTAATTGCTTACTAGAAGTGTTGCATGGTTTGTTAGCTAGCTTCCTTCATATGCTAGCTAACTATTTTTTCCTTCACTCTTTGTGCCAGCCGTGAGATTGAAATTTCTAGTTAACTAGGGAGCTAACTTGCCCCTTCCAAGGAGCTAACTTCTTTGTTTTGCAGGTTGGCTAGACAAATGAATTGGTTAACTAGTTAGCTGAGGAGCTAACTTGTTTATCCTCCCATTGTTCTTCCTGTTGCTGGCCGAATGCTTTTGAAAATAAGTTAGCTAGGAAGCTAACTTCCCTTCTTGCTGGCCGGTTTCTTCTCTTTGGAAAGCTAGCTTGTTTCCTCATATTTTCTCCTTGGCCGAATGCCTTGTTGAAGCAGTTAGCTTGCAAGCTAACTTGTTTCATCCATTCCATCTTACGTAGCATGAAAACTCCTTGTTATAGCTAGCTATGTGTTAGCTATCTTTTCATCCAGTTAGCTAACAAGCTAACTAGCTTTTTGCATGATAGAATACCTTTTAAAATAGCTAGCTGGTTAGTTAACTTCTTTCCTCCCTTTTTCAAATCAGCCGCATGGTTTTTATAATAAGTTAGCTCACAAGCTAACTATCTTTTTATCATGGCTTCACACCTTTATGGATAGCTAACTTATGAGTTAGCTGGATGACAAGAATTCCTTTTCATGAAACCATCTCCCGTAGCTTTTATTGAGAAAGCTAGCTTACAAGCTAACCATCTTTTCATGATTCCCTTTGGGAGTTAGCTTATAAGCTAACTATCTTTATTGTTTTCATGGCTTGGGAGTTAGCTATTTTTGTCATGAATAGGTTTGCCTTTTATCTAGTTAGCTCATAAGCTAACTATCTTTTTGCATGACTCCCTACACTTTTTAAATAGCTAACTAGTAAGTTAGCTAGATTTTAAAAGTTGACCTTCATGAAAGGATTCCACCGTGCATTTTTGAAAATAAGCTAGCTTACAAGCTAACTTGCTCTCTCTTTTTACATGCTATGAGTGGCTCCAAGCTAGCTATTCTTGAACGAATTTTCACCCAAACCGTATGACTCCTTGAAAGAGCTAGCTAACAAGCTAGCTCCCTTGCTTTGTTGGTTTGAGGGCTGATCACTTCAGCCGTGGGATTTTGGAAGCTAGCTAGCTTGGGAGAAAAGCTAGCTTACTGGTTTCTCTTTTTCCCATTGTTGGCCGGACGTTTCTCTTTGGGAGTTGCTGAAAATTTATTTCAGCCAACTTTGTTTTAATGCTTACTCTCTCTCTCTCTCATTTAATGCTCTTTCTCTCTCTCATTTCTATTTTGATGAATGCTGACCGTTTCCTTTTGATTATGGACAGGAATCCCTCACTAGCAATGGGTTTAATGCTTTCATCATTTGGGAAAATATTTCAAACGGTTTTATTTCTTCCCGTTTTTCTTTTCTTCTATTTACCAATGAATCTAACGGATAGTTTTTTGATTGGTTTAAATAGAGATGTTCAGAAGAAAACCTTGACGAATCTCTTACATTTTTTGACACATCAAGAATACAAAAGAGAGAAAAGAAAGAAATCAAAGAGAGTGTTTATTGCTTACAACTTTCGGATCTTGAGAAGCAAGTCTTTGTGCTGCGAAGTTTCATCCTTCAACACTTGCTCAAAAATCGTCCAAGCCTTTGAAGCAAGATTCAAATCTCAGCTGCGTCGACATTCTACATTTGCTGCTGGTTATTGCTTCTAAAAATTGTAAAGTTCTTATTTGAATATCTGCTCATATTTGGAGCTATCTGTTATTCTTTGATAAATCTTGTATTAGGGTTAGAGATAACCCTAGTTTCTTGATTGGTTTCCTTGTACCATTAAAACAAGAGGACTAGCCGGGAAGGCTAGGGGATTGGCTTCCTTGTGCCATTAAAACAAGAGGACTAGCCGGGAAGGCTAGGGGATTTGGCTGCCTTGTGCCGTGAAAACAAGAGGACTAGCCGGGGAAGGCTAGGGGTTGTAATCGTTGTGATACGATTAGTGAAATTCCCAAGGGTTTTTGGGGAGTGGATGTAGGAGCCGAGTTTGGCACCGAACCACTATAAACCCTGCTGTGTTTGTGTTTGATTGATCTGTGTATTTTCTATTTTGTGCACTCCACTACACCGCTGCAAATTAACTTTTGATTAAGCACATATCTGCGTTAGTCAATATCATCCATTGAATTAATTAACTTTTGATTAAGCACATATCTGAACCTTCAACCCTTGCCTTATTCCGCACATTATTTTTTAACTTCTTAAGATACCTATATGTAAAGTTGAAAATATAAATAAACCAACTTCCTCACATAAATAAATAATATTTGAAATGTCAACATGTATTACTGATTTGGGTGTTTACCTCTCGAAAGGATACATCCAGCGATACTGCACGGGACCAGCTATACGTGCTTCGTATGGCAAGTGAACCGGTAAATGCTCCATTGAGTCAAAAAAACTTGGAGGAAATATTCGCTCCAGCTTGCATAAAATAATTGGAATTTCCTCCTCAAGCCTTTCCATGGATGCAGAAGTAATGACTACAGCAGATAACTCCTTAAAGAATAAGCTGAGCTCTGTCAATGCCTTCCACACATGTTGCAGCAACTCACGAAAAGCTATGGGCAATAACCATTGCATGAAAACATGACAGTCATGACTCTTCATGCCAAACAACTTGAGCTTATGCATGTCCACACACCTACCGATATTTGAAGCATAACCATCTGGAAATTTTAATCCTCTAATCCAGTTACATAAAACTTCTCGTGAATTTTTGTCAAGAGTGTAACAGGCTTTAGGATAGGTCCCATCAGCATTCCTTCTCAAATCACCTCTTCTGCAATACTGATTAAGCTCTTCTCTCGACTTTGCAGTATCTTTGGTTTTTCTCGGGATGTTTAGTACCGTGTTAAATATGTTATCAAAGAAATTTTTCTCGATATGCATAACATCCAAGTTGTGCCGAATGAGATTTGTGCTCCAATAAGGCAAATCCCAAAATATACTTCGCTTCTTCCAGTTATGTTCTTTACATATACGGCCATTTATTCTATCTGCATCCGGTTCCCATGCATACATCAACCCCAAATGCTCTATAGTATCAAATATATCCGTGCCGGACCTAACCGGTTCGGCAAATTTTGTGACTGCTTTGTTCTTTCGGAAGGCGATCAAGTTACGCCTGTAAGGATGATTTGGGGGCAAGAACTTCCTATGGTTATCAAACCATGACTGCTTACCACTCTTCTGCAATGTAAATGCATCCGAATCATACATGCAATGAGGGCATGCCAGACGTTCAGCAGTGCTCCAACCAGACAACATTGCATATGCCGGGAAATCACTTATTGTCCACATCAAAGCAGCTCTCATGATGAAATTCTGTTTCATAGAAATGTCGTAGGCTACGACTCCTGTTTCCCACAACATTTTCAATTCGGCCACCAATGGTTGCAGAAAGACATCAATCTTTTCCTTTGGATTTGATGGTCCTGGAACCAAAATGGTTAAAAACATTGCAGTATCTTTCATGCACTTCCATGGAGGAAGGTTATATACAGTCAGTATCACAGGCCAACATGAATACTGTTGCCCCGCTTGACCAAATGGTTGGAAGCCATGGTACAAAGACCTAATCTCACATTCCTTATATCTTCTGCGAAATCAGGATGATTTTCATTGAAATGCTTCCAAGCTTTTGAATCTGATGGATGCCGCATTTCATCTTCTTTAGATTCATGTTCGGCATGCCATCTCATATCAGCAGATGTAGCCTCAGATCTGTATAATCTCTGGAGGCGTGGAGTAAGAGGAAAGTAATGCATCCTCTTGTAAGGCACACTTTTCCTCCTACTTGTACTGGCTCCTCCTTCACTGTTTTTGTACCTCGATTGCCCACAAATCTTACACCATCTCAGCTCTGAGTCTTCACCCCAAAATATCATACAATTGTTCAAGCAACAATCGATCTTATTAACTGGGAGCCCAAGCCCACGCAACAACTTCTTGTTGCGTAAAAACTGTCTGCTGCAACATTGTCATTTGGCAAAATTTCCTTGATTAACCCAGCTACAGAATTGAATGCCTTTTCTGATAATCAATGTTCTGCCTTAATATTCAACATTCGAGCAGCTGTAGACAACTGGGAATGACCCTCACAACCAGGATACAATTCTTGATTTGCAGCACGCAACATATCATAAAATTGTTGTGCATCTGGATTTGGTTCTTCCATAAATGTATTCTGATTGAATTCATTACCCGATGCATTCATCACCATTTGTTCGTATGTGTTTAAATTCACAAATGGTTCATCAATGGGAATTGACTCTTCTTGGCCTAGTGACAGCTGTTGGAATATCCTCTGGTTCACCATGACAGTACCAAACATAGTAATCAGGAACAAACCCCTTCTTACACAATGCACCTTAACAGTTTCAACATCTCTGTAGGCTTTATTCTGACACCTGTGGAAGTTGCATGGGCACCTAATCCTAGGGCCATCCATCCAGTCAGGTTGGCTACATGCAAATGCGATAAATTCTTCCAATCCATTCAGAAAATCTGGATTAAGCAAGCCATCTTTTATCCTTGCATACATCCACGAGCGAGCCCCGCTCATTTTTGACCGACTTATAAAGTCTGGTAAACCATTAAAGGAAACCACAAAATAAAACTATATTAGTATTACTAAATATATAAAATTATTTCTTTTACACAACTAAGGTTAATAACAACCATTTAAATCATTTATAATTTACCGTAAATCAAGGCCAGCCAGGCTACGATCCTTGGCGTGCTAGCAAGGACCGAGGCCTAATGGAGGGCTTGAGTTCGGGTCCGTTCAATCATGAGACTTCACAAGCTTTCAAGTGTCCTAAATTAATTCCACCTTCACTCCATGTCTAAAAGGTAAGGCCCTATCCCATTCAAGAATTATTTTATGCGATATGTTATTCTGCTAAATTATCATCGATCGGTTACGTTGAAATTTCGGCAGCATTTCCCCATATGTTCTCCTAAATGTGTGGCTTATATGCCACACTAGGAGAACGTATGAGGATATACAAACTGCAAGCTCAACTAACGATGACGACAAACATATCGCAAAAAATAATCTCAAACTATCCATTAGGACAATTTGAAAATTTGCAACACTAAGTCTTACAAAGTCTCAAATGGGTCTAAAGGTTATAGTGCTGTAAGAAATAATATGAAAAATCAAAGAACGAACTTGACATAGTATGTATGTCATATGGATTTACTTTAAATAAGTAAAAATGGATTCAACCTGGCCTAAACTAAATCCGATTCAATCTAATAACTCAAATCACATAAAAGCTATGCTCTTATCTCAAATTCTTTTTATTAGGAGGAGTTATATTCTTTCAGTATTTGAATCTGAGTTCACTATATCAAATTTAATATTCTTGCATTAAATTTAATTCTAAATGAGCTATATCATTTTTCCTTCATGATATCGAATTTATTTTGATTGGTTGGTTTAAAATTTAAGGAATTATATCAAATTATGGTTTGCTATATCAAATTTCTTTCAATTGAAGAACATGAATATTCTAAACTTTTTTCTAATTTGCTAAGAAAATGATTGTGACAATATTTAAAAACTAAATATTTAAAATTTGCTAAGCCAAAATATAATAGGTAATAAAGAATATAAATTCATTAAAAATTTAATCATCTAAACTATCAAAACCATATAAATTGCATGATAAGCATTCTAATAATAATATATCATGAACAATATTTCAAGAAATAAACAGATTTGATAACACAAGACATTTATAAATCTAAATATATAAATTTTAAATATATCAAATATTATGCAAATATCAAATTATGCATTACAAGATTATAGATTACATGCAAATTCTCTAATATTTCATGTAAAATTTAGTTCATAAACATAAATAAATTAAACAAAAAAAATTCATAATGAATGAAAAAAAAACCACACCCTCTGAGACCACGGTCACGGCTGCGGCCATGGCCAGAAACAGCAGGGGTGGGGGAAAAACCCACCCCCCTTTTTTTTAAAAAAAACAGCCATGGCCGTGGCCTCAGGGGTGGGGAAAAACCCCACCAAAATAATAAATTTTAAAAAATTTATTTTTCAGCATGCTTATTTTTTAAAAAAAAAATAATTTTTTTTTTTTAAAAAACATTTTCCGGGTTACACATGGAATTAAATTTTTTTTAATTTTGGTTTATTACGTCGCTTTTTTATAATATAATTGCGACGCAATACTTGCGTCGCTAAATTAAAAATTAATTTTTTTAATTTTTTGGTTTATTTCGCTAATGCGTCGCTATTTAACATAATTTATTTTTTAAAAAAATTGCACTGATTTGCGTGCAATATTTTTATTTGATAATTATATTTTATAAAAATTAATTTTTTTGAAAATAATTGTGACGCACCTGGTTGCATCGCAATGTTTTATTTTTAATTTTTTTATAACATTTATTTTTAAAAAAAATTGCAACGCAATACTTGCATCGCTAAATTAAAAATTAATTTTTTTAATTTTCTGGTTTATTGTGTCGCTAATGCATCGCTATTTAACATAATTTATTTTAAAAAAAATTGTGACACTGATTTGCATCGCAATATTTTTATTTCATAATTATATTTTATAAAAATTATTTTTGAAAATAATTGCGATGCACTGGTTCGCAATGTTTTATTTTTAAATTTTTATAACATTTTTTTAAAAAAATTGCGACGCAATACTTGCGTCGCTAAATTAAAAATTTTTTTTCTGTTTATTGCGTCGCTAATCGCTATTTAACATAATTTTTTTTAAAAAAAATTGTGACGCACTGATTTATCGCAATATTTTTATTTCATAATTATATTTTTAAAAATTAATTTTTTAAAAAAATTGCGAGCAATTGCGTCGCAATGTTTTATTTTTAATTTTTTTATAACATTTATTTTTAAAAAAATTGCGACGCAATACTTGCATCGCTAAATTAAATTGCAATTAATTTTTTTTTTTGATGCATTTCCATCGGTTTATTGCGATCTTGGTTGCGATCAATCCGATCGGCGACGGTTGCGATCGATCCCGATCGATCGATCGACGATCAATCCGATCGGTTGATCCGATCGATCCAAGCTATGATCCCGATCGGCGACGATCGATCTCGGATCGTTGCGATCAATCCGATCGGCGACGATCCGACGGTTGCGATCGATCCAAGCCATGATCCCGATCGGCGATGATCGATCTCGGAACGTTGCGATCAATCCGATCGGCGATGATCCGACGGTTGCGATCGATCCAAGCCATGATCCCGATCGGCAACGATCGATCTCGGACCGTTGCGATCAATCCGATCGGCGATGATCCGACGATTGCGATCGATCCAAGCCATGATCCCGGATCGATGACGATCTGATCTCGGACCGTTGCGATCAATCCGATCGGCGATGATCCGACGGTTGCGATCGATCCAACCCATGATCCCGATCGGCGACGATCGATCTCGGACCGTTGCGATGATCAATCCGATCGGCGACGATCCGACGGTTGCGATCGATCCAAGCCATGATCCCGATCGGCGATGATCGATCTCGGACCGTTGTGATCAATTCGATCGGCGACGATCCGACGGTTGCGATCGATCCAAGCCATGATCATGATCGGCGACGATCGATCTCGGACCGTTGCGATGATCAATCCGATCGGCGATGGATCCGACGGTTGCGATCGATCCAAGTTGCATGATCCTGGATCGACGATCGACGATCGATCTCGGACCGTTGCGATCAATCCGATCGGCGACGATCCGACGGTTGCAATCGATCCAAGCCATGATCCCGATCGGCGACGATCGATCTCGGACCGTTGCGATGATCAATCCGATCGGCGACGATCCGATGGTTGCGATGATCCAAGCCATGATTCCGGTCGCCGACGATCGATCTCGGACCGTTGCGATCAATCCGATTAGCGACGATCCAACGGTTGCATTTATTTCATAATTATATTTAATAAAATTAATTTTTATAAAATTTAATATTTTTAAAAAAATTGTGATGCATTTCTTGCATCGCTATATTAAAAATTAATTTTTTTTATTTTCTAATTTATTGCATCGCTAATGCGTCACTATTTAACATAATTAATTTTTAAAAAATGGCAACGTACTGAGTTGTGTCATAATATTTTATTTCATAACTATATTTTATAAAAAAATATTTTTTTCTTAAAATAATTGCGACACACCTTGTTGCATCGCAATGTTTTAATTTTTAAAAAAATTATGACGCAATACTTGCGTCGTGAAATTAAAAATTATTTTTTTTAATTTTCTAGTTTATTGTGTCGCTAATGCATCGCTATTTAACATAATTAATTTTTAAAAAAATATTGCGATGCAATGAGATGCATCGTAATATTTTTATTTCATAATTTTATTTTATAAATATTAATTTTTTTAAAATAGCGACGCACTATTTGCATCGCTAAATTAAAATTAAATATTTTTTAATTTTTAAGCTATGCGTCGCAATTGCGCCGCTAAATGCGTCGCTATTTTTTGTTGTCGCTAAGGCATCGCAATTTGATCGCAATTTAGATTTGCGTCGCTACCTCAACATTTTCTTGTAGTGTAATTTTGCTAATCTATCATAGATTATAGATCATCAATTGATTTACTAGTCACGAACTTCTACCATCAATATGACCATTATTAAGCATGTAATCTTGTGATGTGTATACACACATGCGCGCATAGATGATACAAGTACAAGAGAAATAAACACTTATAATACATTATTTCTTAAATTTTCAAAGTATTTTTTGGTATCATTTCTACATTAATTTGTTTATATAATCTATACAATATTTCATATTTTAGAATGCAAACTCTTCTTGCATGCTTGTTGGTCATTTTATCTTGAGATTACGAAGATGGCAAAAAATAAAAGATAAAAAGTAGATTCTGAAAAACCTCAAAATATCATGAGACTAGAGTCAAGAAGAAAAATTAAGTGATGTGGAGAGATTTTATCTTTGTAGACGCAAGCATTGAAAAGACCTAGGAACTCCCAGAAGCTTATTGAGCTATTGAAAAATAAAAGTATAAAAAAAAATATGAGGGAAAAAATAGCTGTAACGCATACCCTAAATCATGGTACTAACGGACGCAAAGCCTGATGGTGTTGGTGCTTCCAAAAGCTAAAATTTTCTTCTTTTCCAACATCATAATTGTACTTTTTGCTCGGATGAGAACCATGCTTTTCATTGAGTCTAAAAGGAATCATCTTCGTTTGACGAATTTAAGATGCGAAAAAGTACGTAATAAAAAAATAAAGATACACTTTTAATTAAGAGAAAATCAAACACGACTATAGTATGACTCCCATCAATCCAAAAATAACATGATTAATTTAAAATTTATTGTATTTTATTTATTTATGTAATTAGATTTTTTATAGATGATAAAATTTGAATTATTTAGTTTAAATGATTTGATGTTATAATAAATTTTTGATGTGATTAAGTATTATCTTAGAAAATATATGTTTTTATATTAAAAAATAAAATAACAATTTAATATTAAATGAATCTTATTTATTCTATTAAATGAGTTATTAAATGACTCATTTTGTATCAATTTAATATAATTTATTTATTAAATATGTCATGTATGTTGATACGGCTGGCCGCTTCCCTTGGGGTATTATTATCTTCTGCACGATTTCCGAAAGCAATGATGTGACAACAAAACCCAAAACCACCAGCATCGGTCTTCGGAGCCAGACAGCCAGCATCGGCCTCAGAGCCAGACAGCCAGCGTCGGCCTCTTGAGCCAGACAGCCAGTGTCGGCCACCAGCGCCGACTCCCGGCGTCGGCCTCCAGCGTCGGCCTCTTGAGTCAGACAGCCAGTGTCGGCCACCAGCGCCGGCCCCGGCGTCGGCCTCCAGCGTCGGTCTCTTGAGCCAGACAGCCAGCGTCAGCCCCCAGCGTCAGCCATCAGCAGCGGCCTCCAACATTGGCCACAGGTGTTGGCCTTAATAATAAATCCCAGTACTGAAGCTTTAGTTCCGGCATCCGGCATTGCCACACAGCGTCGGCCCCCAGTGTCGATCTTCATACGAGGATTAGTCTTAGGCAACTGACCCCGCGATCTAAGGACTACTGCCGAATAGCTCGGGCGGGTCAGCCTGATCAACAGTTACCGCTATAAGCGGCCCTTATCCAGCAACAGTCCAACAACCTACCGTTCGATGAAACATCACAACGGAACAGTTCCGACGGTTCCAACAGACCAAGGTATATGGATCCTCAATAGGTATAAAAGGAGGAACCGAGCTCCATGCAAGGGGACTCTCTTTTTCTCTCTCAAAATAAAAACTTGCTTGACAACAGTTCTAAAAAGATCATATCCCTGTTCGACGACTCACTAACTTGGGCGTCGGAGGGTCCCCGCCGGAACCACCGGTCCGGGACTTTTTGCAGGCTCTTGGAGGAAAACGGCGGCCTTTTCCAAAGGACCAAGGCTCTTGGAGGAAGACGACGGCCCTTCTACGCACCCAGTGATTCCAGCCTGCCCGACGTTCACCATACGTGAGTCGGCCGTAACAGATTGGCGCGCCAGGTAGGGGGGGCAAGCCAGGTCAAAAATTCTCCTTGGAACCCCTCCATCTTTGCAAAGGAAGCGATGGTGACCACGCGAGCGCAAGAGGCCTCCTCCAGCCAAGCAGCCGGGCACATCCCGCGAGTTGAGCATTCGGAGGTCAACCCCCCTGCTCCACCCCTCGCACCGACAAGCCAACTCGACCGACTTGATGTCCTAGCTCATCAGGTCCAGGATCTGACGATGATGGTCCGGGGGCTGCAAGAGCGTCATGTGGCTGCTGTAACTCAACCCCCTGCGGTGGGCGAAGGGGTGCGAGGAACAGTTCAGTCTCACCAGGAAGGAACCCCGCCTGAGGTTTCTCATCGTTCGCCCCCTGAACCTCATCATCAGGGGACCTCGAAGCGACGACGGTCTCCCTCCCGTCGCCTCGGTCACTCCCACCGCCGACCGGAAGAAAAGGAGTCCAGGCGGGCACCTTCGTTGCGCCGACGATCTTCTTCTTCCGAATCATCCCAAGGGACCTCAAAGCGGCAACGGTCTCCCTCCCGTCGCTCTGGCCATTCCCATCACCGACCGGAAGAAAAGGAGGCCAAGCGGGCACATTCTTTACGCCGGCAATCTTCTTCTTCCGACTCACCCCGAGGTAACACTCCCCGGAGAACCACCCGACGGGCTGAGCAAAGGCTTGACGAGTACCATCGGCGGTTGGACGAACTCAGCCGTCGGATCGCCGATCCCTATGCAGCGGAGTATGAGCATCGCCCCCGCTGTCTCGCCATATCATGGAGGAACCTGTCCCTCCCCGGTTTCGTCTCCCTCAGTTGGATCCATATGATGGAACGACGGACCCCCTGGACCATCTGGAAAGCTACAAAGTCCTCATGCAGGTCCAGGGAGCGACGGATTCCTTATTATGCGTCGCCTTCCCGGCCACGCTCCGTAAGGCGGCGCGCGCGTGGTACTCCCGGCTGCCCCCCCGCAGCATCAACTCATTTCGGTAACTTGAACGATCCTTCCTGGCTCATTTTGATGCCTGTCGAAAGATCCCACGAGTTGCCGATAGCCTTTTTGCTGTCCAGTAAAGGAGTGGCGAGACCTTAAAGGATTTCGTCGCTCGATTTAAGGAAGCAGCGCTGGAAGTATACAACCTGGAGGACTCCGTCGCCACCTTGGCCCTGAAGAGAGGACTTCGCCCGTCCAGATTCGCCTATTCCCTGGATAAGAAGCCTCCGCGCTCCTACGCCGAGCTTCTGAGCCGAGCACAGAAGTACATCCGTGCTGACGAAGCAGATTCTTCCAGGAGAGAAGCTGACAAGAACCCCAGTAATAAACCACCGCCTTCTGACCGTGCTGGTACACAACCACGAAAGCCCGAGCCTCCACGACGCTCAGATTGCCGGCCGCAGGCACTGGTTCCTAAAGAGCAATTCACTCCTCTCATGGCTCCCATCTCTCACATCCTGCTGGAGATTGAGGAAGAACCGTATTTCAAGCGTCCGACTCCCTTGAAGTCTGGGGGTCCCCGCAACAAGGAGTTCTACTGCCGTTATCACCGAGACTACGGCCACGACACCGAAGACTGCCGCCATCTGAAAAAGGCCATCGAGGAGCTGGTGCAGCAAGGCCACCTGGGCAAGTTTGTTCGAAGAGGCAATCTCCCAGCGACGGGCTCCGCGGTGCCCCCAGGTCACCCGGCTGGCGTGGACAATACCCCAACGAAAAGACCATAGCTATGATCTCTTGGGGAGCGGATGGCGGTTCGAAGAGACCGCGAGAGGGAATAGACTCTGTAATACCTTTCTTCAGAAAGGATCTAGATGGGTAGTTAATAAACATGACGACAGCGTCGTGGTGTCCATGACTATAGCTAAACACCCTGTAAAAGAATTCTAATTGATAGTGGGAGCTCTGTGGACGTCTTGAGTTATGACGCTTTTGTTCGATGAACTTGTCAAGGTCTCTACTCCGACCCGTTGCCACACCGCTAATGGGTTTCACGGGAGACTCAGTGAGCGTCGAAGGTAAAATTGCTCTCCCAGTCACGGCTGGAACTCCTCCATGCCAAAGCACCGTGGTCATAAACTTCTTGGTGGTCCGGGTCCCGCTGGCTTATAACGCCATCTTGGGAAGACCGGGGCTGAATCTGCTGGATGCCGTGGTTTCCACTAAGAGATTATTGGTAAGGTTTCCCACCAATGAAGGCATCGGAGAAATGAAGGGGGAGCAAAGCCCACTTCCGCCTTGCTACCATCTGTCGCCCAGCCCACTGAGCGCAGAATCAGCGACAGCCTCGGAGTCACTCGATCCTAGGGAATTGGGAAGAAGGGGAGAACCGGCAGAACACCTTCTAACCCTCCCCTTGGGTGATGACCCAGCAAGAACTGTTCAGCTGGGGCATCGCTCCCAGAGGAAGTACGTCATCAACTTCTTACCTTCCTGCGGGCCAACACGGACGTTTTTGCATGGTCATCCTCAGACATGCCGGGCGTTCCTGAAGAAGTAATCACCCACCAACTTAACCTCAAGCCAGGGTGTCGGCCTGTCCGACAGAAAAAGAGAAACTTCGCTCCGGACAGGCAGAAAGCCATCGACGAAGAGATTCGCAAGTTAATGGCTGCATGCCATATTCGGGAAGTCCACTATCCCGAGTGGTTGGCTAATGTGGTTCTGGTCCGCAAGGCCAATGGAAGTTGGAGAATGTGCGTAGACTTCACCGACCTAAACAAGGCATGCCCTAAAGACAGCTTCCCCCTGCCTCGAATCGATCAACTGGTGGACGCTACATCCGGCCATGAGGTTCTCAGCTTCATGGATGCTTTCTCTGGATACAACCAGATCCGGATGAACCCGGTGGATGAAGAAGCTACCTCATTCATAACCGAAAAGGGGTTGTATTGCTACAGGGTAATGCCTTTTGGGTTAAAGAATGCGGGAGCTACTTACCAAAGGTTGATGAACAAGGTCTTTGAAGGTCAGATAGGACGTAACATGGAAGTATATGTGGATGACATGTTGACGAAAAGCGTTCAGGCCGGGGACCATATCACAGACCTAGCAGAAACATTCGACAGGCTTCGTCGGTATCAGATGAAGCTAAACCCTCGCAAATGTGCATTCGGGGTGACCGCTGGGAAGTTTTTGGGTTTCATGGTGACCCGGAGGGGGATCGAAGCAAACCCAGACAAAGTCCAAGCCATCTTGGACATGAGGCCTCCTTCCAATAAGAAGGAAGTACAACGCTTGACAGGAAGAGTAGCCGCCCTAAGCCGCTTCCTATCCAAGTCTGCTGAAAGGTGTCTGCCTTTCTTCAAGGCGCTTCGCCGAATCAACGAGTTCGAGTGGACCAAAGAATGCCAAGAGGCGTTCGAAGGGTTAAAGGCATTCTTATCTACCCCACCACTGTTATCCAAGCCGATGAGCGGAGAAGAGCTCCTTCTATACCTTGCGGCCTCCCCCGAAGCTGTTAGCTCCGTGCTAGTCCGTATGGACACTAGCGGCACACAAAGGCCAGTGTATTATACGAGTAAGGTACTTCATGATGCAGAGACCCGCTACTCAAACATGGAGAAAATTGTCTTCTCATTGATCGTGTCTGCCCAGCGATTGCGGCCGTACTTCCAAGCCCACCCGATCGCGGTGATCACAGACCAGCCTCTGAAGGCGGTTCTGGCTCGTCCAGATACTTCCGGCCGGCTGGCAAGGTGGGCCCTCAAGCTGGGGAGTTGATATATCTTTCCGCCCCCGGACGGCTATGAAATCCCAGGTTCTGGCAGATTTTTTGGTTGAATGTACTTGGGGAATGGAGCCACCTGAAGAACCTCCTACGGACATTCAGCCCCTTGGAACCAATGAAGATGAGTGGGTTCTCCATGTGGATGGGGCATCTAACTCTCAAGGGAGCGGAGCAGGCCTCATCTTGGCCAACTCGGACGGGGTTGTGACTGAATGTGCACTTCGCTTCCTCTTTCCAGCTACTAACAACCAGGCGGAATATGAAGCTTTGTTATCCGACGTAAGGTTGGCTCGGGAGCTTGGGGTGAAACGCCTTAGGCCTTCACCGACTCCCAACTAGTTGCTGGCCAGATTACAAAGGAGTACGAGGCAAAGGATCCCATCATGGCCCGCTACTTAGACGCGGTGCACTCAATGGTTTCCCCATTCACTCACTTCAGCGTCAGCTACATTCCTCGACAAGAGAATGCCAGAGCCGATGCCCTATCCCATCTGCCGCCTCGGTTGACGGGATGTTGGGAAAGGCTTATGTGGAGCATTTAGAAGTCCCAAGCATTGAGGCACCAAGAGAAACTTTGCCGGTGGAGCTGGAGCCCTCCTGGATGGACGCCTACGTTCAATACTTTACTGATGGCATCCTCCCAGAGGACCCTGCCGAAGCTAGGAAACTTAGAAGACGAGCCCCGAAGTTCTTCCTTATGGAAGGAAAGCTCTACCGAAGGTCATTCTCATACCCTATCCTCAGGTGTGTCGGTCCCACCGACGCCAACTATATTTTGCGAGAGATACACGAGGGGATATGCGGAAGCCATCTGGGGGGCAGGGCCCTTGCATACAAAGCTCTACGTCAGGGGTATTATTGGTTGACAATGAAAGAGGACGCCTCTGAACTCGTCAAAAGATGTGACAGCTGCCAGCATCATGCTAACGTCCAACATCAACCGGCGTCCCAGCTGACCCCCCTGGCTGCACCGTGGCCCTTTGCACAATGGGCATGGACATCCTGGGACCTTTCCCTCCTGCCTCCGGACAACGTAAGTTCCTAGTTGTGGCCGTCGATCATTTCACTAAATGGATCGAGGTGGAAGCTCTTGCTAAAATCACGGAGGCCAAAGTGAGGGCTTTCTTCTGGAAATCTGTGGTGTGTCGGTTTGGGTTACCACACACCCTGATTACAGACAACGGCCGATAGTTTGATAACACAGCCTTCCGAGAATTCTGCGAGGGCCTAGGCATCCGTCACCGATTCACCTCCGTAGGGCATCCCCAAACCAACGGCGCAGCCGAAGTGACCAATCGCATCATCCTCCAAGGGCTCCGGGCTCGGCTAGACAACTGTAAAGGGCGCTGGGTGGAAGAACTTTCCAGTGTGTTGTGGGCCTACCATACGACACCGCGAGCACCCACAGGGGAAACCCCTTTTAGCTTGGTCTTTGGGACCGAGGCCGTCATCCCCGTAGAAATAGGGGCTCCTAGCCCCCGGACGGAACTATACCACGAAGAAAGCAACTCCAACCAGCTAAGGGCTGACCTAGATTTGGTGGAAGAATTGCGAGATCAAGCGCATCTTCGTATGGCAGCGTTCCGTCAGCGAGTGGCCAGACACTACAACTCTCGGGTGCGACCCAAAACATTCCGGCCAGGAGACCTGGTCCTACGAAGAGCTGAAGTGTCAAAGCCAACGGAAGGGGCAAGCTGGCACCAAAATGGGAAGGACCATACCGTGTCAAAGAGGTACTCCACCATGGGGCATATAAAGTTGAAGAGCTAGACGGGAAGCTGCTCCCTCGAACTTGGAATGCCGACAATTTACGATGGTACTATCAATAGAATTCTATCGTTATTAACTGAATCTGTTTGATGCATGAATAATAGACGTTCTTATCTTCGAATGAGTATGTTTAGCAAAAGATCGGATCCGCTCCGGCACTCAAAGACCAACTCCGCGTTGGCATCTAAGACCGGCGCCCAGCGTCGGCAGCAAAAGACCGGATCCGCTCCGGCACTCAAAGACCAACTCCGCGTTGGCATCTAAGACCGGCGCCCAGCGTCGGCAGCAAAAGACCGGATCCGCTCCGGCACTCAAAGACCAACTCCGCGTTGGCATCTAAGACCGGCGCCCAGCGTCGGCAACAAAAGACCGGATCCGCTCCGGCACTCAAAGACCAACTCCGCGTTGGCATCTAAGACCGGCGCCCAGCGTCGGCAGCAAAAGACCGGATCCGCTCCGGCACTCAAAGACCAACTCCGCGTTGGCATCTAAGACCGGCGCCCAGCGTCGGCAGCAAAAGATCGGATCCGCTCCGGCACTCAAAGACCAACTCCGCGTTGGCATCTAAGACCGCGCCTAGCGTCGGCAGCAAAAGACCGGATCCGCTCCGGCACTCAAAGACCAACTCCGCGTTGGCATCTAAGATCGGCGCCCAGCGTCGGCAGCAAAAGACCGGATCCGCTCCGGCACTCAAAGACCAACTCCGCGTTGGCATCTAAGACCGGTGCCCAGCATCGGCAGCAAAAGACCGGATCCGCTCCGGCACTCAAAGACCAACTCCGCGTTGGCATCTAAGACCGGCGCCCAGCGTCGGCAGTAAAAGACCGGATCCGCTCCGGCACTCAAAGACCAACTCGCGTTGGCATCTAAGACCGGCGCCCAGCGTCGGCAGCAAAAGATCGGATCCGCTCCGGCACTCAAGACCAACTCCGCGTTGGCATCTAAGACCGGCGCCCAGCGTCGGCAGCAAAAGACCGAATCCGCTCCGGCACTCAAAGACCAACTCCGCGTTGGCATCTAAGACCGGCGCCCAGCGTCGGCAGCAAAAGACCGGATCTGCTCCGGCACTCAAAGACCAACTCCGCGTTGGCATCTAAGACCGGCGCCCAGCGTCGCAGCAAAAGATCGGATCCGCTCCGGCACTCAAAGACCAACTCCGCGTTGGCATCTAAGACCGGCGCCCAGCGTCGGCAGCAAAAGACCGGATCCGCTCCGGCACTCAGAGACCAACTCCGCGTTGGCATCTAAGACCGGCGCCCAGTGTCGGCAGCAAAAGACCGGATCCGCTCCGGCACTCAAAGACCAACTCCGCGTTGGCATCTAAGACCGGCGCCCAGCGTCGGCAGCAAAAGACCGGATCGCTTCGGCACTCAAAGACCAACTCCGCGTTGGCATCTAAGACCGACGCCCAGCGTCGGCAGCAAAAGACCGGATCCGCTCCGGCGTCAAAGACCAACTCCGCGTTGGCATCTAAGACCGGCGCCCAACGTCGGCAGCAAAAGACCGGATCCGCTCCGGCACTCAAAGACCAACTCCGCGTTGGCATCTAAGACCGGCGCCCAGCGTCATCAGCAAAAGATCGGATCCGCTCCGGCACTCAAAGACCAACTCCGCGTTGGCATCTAAGACCGGCGCCCAGCGTCGGCAGCAAAAGACCGGATCCGCTCCGGCACTCAAAGACCAACTCCGCGTTGGCATCTAAGACCGGCGCCCAGCGTCGGCAGTAAAAGACCGGATCCGCTCCGGCGCTCAAAGACCAACTCTGCGTTGGCATCTAAGACCGGCGCCCAGCGTCGGCAGCAAAAGACCGGATCTGCTCCGGCACTCAAAGACCAACTCCGCGTTGGCATCTAAGACCGGCGCCCAGCGTCGGCAGTAAAAGACCGGATCCGCTCCGGCACTCAAAGACCAACTCCGCGTTGGCATCTAAGACCGGCGCCCAGCGTCGGCAGCAAAAGACCGGATCCGCTCCGGCTCTCAAAGACCAACTCCGCGTTGGCACCCAACACCGGCGCCCAGCATCGACAGTAAAAGACCGGATCCACTCCGGCAGACACCAACTCCGCGTTGGCACCTAAGATCGACGCTCAGCGTCGGCCGTAAAAACCAACTATGTGTTGGCACCGAGGACCCGCACCTCGCATTTATGATAGCAACTAAAATCCGCGCTACCATCGAATATCGGTTTTGTCGTTGCTTAGGGCAGCATCACGGTCCTATCTAGCGTAACCTACTATACTTAATCCTATCGACTGGCAGTTCACAGCAGTTCGAACAAAGGAAGTAGATCATAATTAAAGGATCAAGATAGATTAAAAATATTCATTGATGATAAAGTTTACAAAATTTCCGACAAGGAGAAGAACAAAAAAGCTGCTAATGGGCATCCGAAGGCGGGACATCATCCTCGGGGACGTCGTCAGGCTGCAGCTCCTCGATATCTTCCAGGTCATAAAGCTCCTGGTCTTTCTTTTTACAATCTTGGAAGCCGGCGTCATAGGCTAGCGCCGCTGACTCGGCTACCTCGTCATCGAAGGCTGCGGATTTCTTATAGTCCTCTATAACATTGGTCCCCTTCCTTTCCGCCTCGGTGGCTCTTCTCTGGGCCTCCGCCACTACCGCCTCCAGATCCGCGATTTTAATTATGTGCTGGCGGGTGGCTTCCTTAGCCGCATTGGTCTCGGCAGAGGCAGAACTCAATCGAGTCTTTAGAACACTTACCTCCTGCTCTGCTGCCACCAGTTTCTCTTCGGTCGCCATCAGCTTCTCCTCGGCCACTTTTTGCTTTTCTTCTGCCACTTGAGCGTTGTCCAGCTCATTGGCAGCGCGACGCTGGGCAACTTCCAGCGTGTATTCAGCTTTCTCGGCTCTAAGCCGATAACCTCTACCTCACCCGTCAGGGTGGCCCGGGTGTCCTCCAGGGCCATCACCACCTTTTCTGCTCTGACTTGTAGGGAGACCATTTCCTCCCGCGCCTGTTCAATAGCGGTATCACTCAGAGTCCAGAGATCTTTCAAGGCGACAAGGGAGTTCAGGGCCTAAAAAAAAAAAAACATCCAGATATAAAGAAAGCAAAAGGGGAAAAGAAAAAGGACAACAATAGTACAAAAACTTACCCAGAGGTGCGCCACCGAGGCTTCACGGAAAAAGGTAACACACCCCTGACCTCGGAGGTACTCTTGCACCTCCGCTACTGAAGCTTCCTCTATGACTCGTGTAGCCCAGCGGCTATGGTTTGCCAGAATTGATTGGAAGGAGGGGTCGATACTCCTCCCTTCCCTGGGCGTCGGACCTGCCGAGGCTGATCCCGCCTCGGAGCCTGCCGCATCCGGCCCCTTAGCGGGCAGGGGCGCTTCAGCTGCCGCCCCCATAGGGGGCAATGCTGCAACTGGAGTTGCTGCTATTGCCGCCGGAGCCTTACCCGTTTCTTTAGGCGTGGGAGACGACGCCTTCCCATTAGGAGATAAATCAAGTAAAATAATTGGAGGAACCGGGGCTGGAGATTCTTCCTCCGGCGGGCCGTGCTCCACCTCCTTGCCGGCCCTGGCCTTCGCCGCGTCCTCCATGACGGGTTCTTCGGCTTGGGGTTGGGCTGCCTCGCCTATGCGCACGGGCCCCACTGCTTTGGCTTCCTGGGCATCGACCCCTTTAGTGACGGCCCTTTTGGGGCCGCCCTTCTTCGAGACTTTGGCGCGTAGGGGCTTCACGACTATAGTTCCTCCGGTGTCGGCCATCCCAGCGTCGGTCTCTCTGCCACTAACCCTTCCGGCGTCGGCCCTCCTGGGAACCTTGGTGGCAGCCCTCCCTTCGGTAGGGGACACAGTCCCCGCGGCCTTCCTCTTCTTGGCGGCCACTTGCTTAAGCTTGTGCAATGTCGGCGCCATCCCTATGCAAGCAAGGGATAGTTAAAAAAAAAAAAAGTGAGAAGGGAGAAGAACAGAGGAGAGGCGAGTGGACTAATGCTCACCCCTCGAGGGAATTAAGCCGGCACGTTGAAGATTCTCCTCGGCTATCAGCTTATTACACTTAGGAATATCGGCAGTCAGGAGCTGCCCAAATGCCGTCCGGTCTCGTGGAAGGATAGAGGCGTCCCTGTTGGCATCGATATTGGGTACCCCCCAGCTTCCACGAACCCCGCTGACGTCCGCGAAGAAAAACTTGTCCTTCCACCCCTTAACGGAGGAAGGAAGGCACAACCTAAGAATCCTATTGGATCTAGGAGTGAAGGACCACCACCCCCGACTGTTTGCGCAAGGTATAGAAGCTGCGGAACAAGGAAATGCTAGCCTCTATGCCCTGCAGATGGCAGAGTACTAAAAAACCAACAATAGTTCGGAAGGAGTTGGGAACTAGTTGGGACGGGGTCAAGGAGTACCTATCTAGAAGATTGAGGATGAAGGGATGAATCGGTAATCGAAGCCCGGCCTTAAAAAGGCCCCGTACAAGGCAACCCTCCCGGAACGGGAAGAGGTTGCCCTGTCGTTAGGGGTGGGAACGAACAGTGAAGGTCCGGAGGGAAGCCGTACCTGGCCCTTAGGTTCGCGATGTCCTGGGCAGACAAGGTTGACGCAGTCCCTTCGGGGGACCCCTTGGTAACCCTAGAAGGGCCGGAAACCGCCGGCCGGGTTCTGACGGAAGTTTGTCCGCCGGTCGGACGAATCCCGGTTGAGGACGATCGACTGGTCGTGGCTCTAGTGAATGATCAGAAGGTGAGGTAGACCATTGGATGGACTGGGATTCAGAAGACTGGGAAGAACCCCCCCAAGAACCGGAAATGGAGCAAGAAGGAGAAGAAGCCATGGGAACTAACCTGAGAAGAAAAACGCGAGCCAAAGACAGATCACGGAGAAAATGAATGGAAGATAGAAGCGCTGGCGGACTCAAAAGGGGGCAATGGCGGAAAAAATAGGGAAGATAGGAAGATAAGGGCAATCTGCCATTATGGCGCCATTTCGAAACATCCCCCTCACCGTCCGATCCAACCACGCGTCCGTCTTCAGTTGGGAGACGTTTCGAAGACCTGCCAATACGATAAGCTCGAAAAGACCGAAAAAAGGGGGAGTTAACCTTATCACAATGATTCTGTCCGCCTTTTCGTAACGTTGCCCGAGGTAAATCCTCCCTAATCCCAACAAAGGCGAAATAATGACGCGAAACCGGTCACCTAGAGGATATTCGCACCCCTTTCGCGGATAAATGAACGCTTACCCATCTCAAGGGCGGGGGGGCATCTGATACGGCTGGCCGCTTCCCTTGGGGTATTATTATCTTCTGCACGATTTCTGAAAGCAATGATGTGACAACAAAACCCAAAACCACCAGCATCGGTCTTCGGAGCCAGACAGCCAGCGTCGGCCTCAGAGCCAGACAGCCAGCGTCGGCCTCTTGAGCCAGACAGCCAGTGTCGGCCACCAGCGCCGGCTCCCGGCGTCAGCCTCCAGCGTCGGCCTCTTGAGTCAGACAGCCAGTGTCGGCCACCATCGCCGGCCCCGGCGTTGGCCTCCAGCGTCGGTCTCTTGAGCCAGACAGCCAGCGTCGGCCCCCAGCGTCAGCCATCAGCAGCGGCCTCCAACATTGGCCACAGGTGTTGGCCTTAATAATAAATCCCAGTACTGAAGCTTTAGTTCCGGCATCCGGCATTGCCACACAACGTCGGCCCCCAGTGTCGATCTTCATATGAGGATTAGTCTTAGGCAACTGACCCTGCGATCTAAGGACTACTGCCGAATAGCTCGGGCGGGTCAGCCTGATCAGCAGTTACCGCTATAAGCGGCCCTTATCCAGCAACAGTCCAACAACCTACCGTTCGATGAAACATCACAACGGAACAGTTTCGACGGTTCCAACAGACCAAGGTATACGGATCCTCAACAGGTATAAAAGGAGGAACCGAGCTCCATGCAAGGGGACTCTCTTTTTCTCTCTCAAAATAAAAACTTGCTTGACAACAATTCTAAAAAGATCATATCCCTGTTCGACGACTCACTAACTTGGACGTCGGAGGGTCCCCGCCGGAACCATCGGTCCGGGACTTTTTGCAGACTCTTGGAGGAAAACGGCGGCCTTTTCCAAAGGACCAAGGCTCTTGGAGGAAGACGATGGCCCTTCTACGCACCCAGTGATTCCAGCCTGCCCGACGTTCACCATACGTGAGTCGGCCGTAACATATGTTATGTTTTTTACCTGCTTAATAATCAAGTCATGCTCATATTGAAATTTTGAAAAGATTAATTAATTACGCTTCGACACAATACAATTACAATACAACAACATAAATTATCATATTTGCTTTTGATCCTCAAACTTTTACTTAAAATTTATTTTTATTTTTAAACTTTTAATTATTATGATTCACTCCCTTATATCTGAAGAATATTATACTTTTAAAATCGCATACAAAAGATCAATAAAAATTAACATAATAACTGATGTGTTTATATCAATTAGTCTGTTTATTTATATTAGAATGGCACGTCAACTAATCCATTAATATTAGTTAAGGTTATGTATTAAGATGTTACAAATATAATATTTTTAAAATACATAAGACTATACTACATCAACTAAAAATATGAGGAGGAGATGAATTTTTTTTGCCTGAAAGTTTGAGGGCTTAAAATTATACTGTAGCCATGATAAGACCAAGAGTTTAAGTGCCAAACATACGTAGCACCGAGATTGTACACAAATGAGCAAATTTGGCAGACAAAATTCCATATTTGTTTGCCAAGTGGCGAATGGCAAGTGGGATGACCCTCTTGTAGGGATGGCCCCATGATTATAGGTAGGTGAGGAGAGTGAGTGCTCCATTTATAAATCAATTGATACTTTAATTAGAGGGTGGTGGAAAAGGGGGACTTCAGCTGTGCTATCTAGAAAAGATAGCAATTGGGTAGAAAGTGATCTTTTGGAACTTTATATTTACACCTATCAACCTGATAGCTACTTGTGGCTTTGAAACAAATATGAGGAATAATTTTCAAAGGAAAATGCTTTGGGACAGTAACCTCTTTGTGACTTAGTGCACAGGTGTCTCATTCTTAAATCCTAGTATTTAATCTCATGGCAGTCGTTCTCTCTCTAGTATGACTCCTTGAGGATTTTTTTTTTTTTTTTTCTGATTGGATTTCTCGATCAAGCATTTTCATACAAAATTAATTTATATTTTTATATATTATCAAGTATAATATATTTGAGTGTACTTAATAGCCATGTTGATAAAAAAAAAATTCATTTTAATTCAAGGGATTTATAAACAAGCACAACTCGTCTTTTTCTTATATTGTAATTGATTTATCACAAGATTAATAATAGCTTGCTCTATTTGAGGTCACACTTTCGAATGCATTAGTCCTTCCTACAGCTTCAACATAGCATAAAAAATTTTAAGAGTAGCAATGATCAAATCTATGAAGCGGTTGTACAGAATCTCATCTTGAATTTACATGTGGCATAATAAAGGAGTTAAATACGATAAATTAATTGTATGAAATCAATTTTAAAATATCATTTTTGATAAGGATTTTAAGGGATGGAAGCATATAGATAAGGTGAGACCATTGGATTGTAAACTATTAATTGAATAAGAGAGTACAACATTGCATTGCTTGCGTGTATATACATATACATATACATACATATATATATATATATATATATATATATATATATAGACAATAAATAATACCGTAAAAGGTAATTTTTTTCTAAATTATCAAACATTATCGAACCTCAGAGGCAAGCCATAAACCCAAATTTTACTATCACTAAAGACTACCAATTGCCTTTGCACCACATATCTCAATCCATAATAACGATGGCTCGCCTGTAAAATAGTGTTGTTCATTTCTTAGAAATGATAAATTTTAGTCCTATACTGTACTTGTTTTTTTATATAGGTCAAGTGGCCTATTGTTTATGAGGGTTACTCCTCCTTTTCTACCCATGTTGCCTTTTTCTTAATACTTTTGGAGGTGTTGGTTTTATATTATAAACTACTTCAATTGATTAAGCTGTCTTGGCCATTTATATCAAATCCTCACATGAAAACCAAAGGATATTTACTAAAATTTGGAAATAAAAAAATCGATATTAGGCTCCAATTCTTAGATCCGGAACTAACAGTTATTTAACTCCAATACTCCACTAACATGCAAGGGATGCCATCCAATAATCCAATCTTTTTTCATCATTTTTTTTTTTTTTGGTACAAGCGGATAATCATACTAGTCTAGTACGAATTATCCCATATAGATCAGAATACAGAATTTACTGTAAAACAGTGGGGCAGGGGTCACCCAGCCATCATATTCAAACACCAGCGTGTTAGGCCACTGAAGCTGCCACCCAGTCGACCGCCAAGTTGACTTCACGGTAGATATGTTGAATCCGGACAGAACCAACTCTCTGCAAGATAGATCATATGTCCCTGAGAATAAAAATACTGAGGCCATTAAAAATATTCTCCTTTCAATTATTGAACTAATATTATCAACCCATGGAGATAAGTGATGGTCTGAAAACTTAGACATAGCGCGTCGTGTTTGAATTCTCTCGTTAGGCTTTTTCTTTTGCCTTTGTTCTTGTCCAAGTCTAGCATACCAAACAAATAGATACGGACAAGCACTCAAATGAGATCTCTACTTCTCCCCTGTGGGAAGATACTAGTTTGTTTTTTCAAGCTAAGATGACCAAAATAACCAAAGCCCCACATATCCTCTCAAATGAAATGTAAATAAATAAATAAATAAATAAATAAAGATAAAATTTTATAACAAGTCTTGTGAGTCAAAATGCATGTCGTACAACCATGTTGTTGAACCTATTCATGAGGAATATTAGACTTCCTTCAATGCTAAGAACTAATAGAGTTGGTGAGTCAAAAGTCTCTCTGATCACAGGATCCAAGGCACAACAAGTGACAAAGAGTGCTTATTGCTGTGCTTGACTTCCCTTTGTAGGGCAGTTGGGGGGATATGGGAATGTGGAGATTTCAATGGAGGAGGGCCCTCTCTCGGCCATAGTCTTGAAATGCTGCTCCTACTTGCTAACTTCCATGAAGGAGTGAGAGGCCTTTTTCTTCTGTATGGGTCCCAAGGTATATGCTTATAATTTGCTTGACCCAGCATTTAATTTCTTTGATTTGTTCGCTCTTTGGGTCGCTATAGAGGCGTGAGTCTCATGTAGGATGTGAGCCTTATCCTTAAAAGTAGTTTGAATGTTAGAACAAGGAAAAAAGTCTTTGTATACTGTTTTGGTACAGTATGATCTGCATCAAACGCGATGATTTACTCATGCATGAATCTGCACCATGAATTTTATCCATGAGTTCTACATCATTGACGCGTAGACTCACGTATGGATGAATATATCAAAACTTTATTTTAAAATAAGGATAAAATGGTACCTTCAGTGATATATATTTCCTAGTGGTAGTGTCAACCACGTCAACATGTTTCATTTGTGTCACCATTTCATCATCTTGATGTCATGGTTATCACCGTCACCGTTTATCATCATCAATTATTATTATTATTTTTATTATATCATTTTCAACTTTCCTGCCTTATAAGATATGGCACAGAGATGACCACATTTATGCATGTAGAGACGTTTATCTGTGACCCAACCCTCCTCTCTTAGATTACAATATCAGTGGAGAGATATTTTAATTGTTTTTCATTCCACATCAAGCGTTCGCTGGCTCTGGTGCTGAAGAAGAAGAAAAGGTCAAATCAAACGTGGCTCCTACCTCCTCATCTTAGCCAATCAGTATCTGGAAAGTTGGATGAGGTCTAAAGCCAATGATCCCGGAAGTATGGTTTGATTTCATCCATGTTTGGTCTTGGTTAAACGTTGTGAAGTAAATGATAAATTATGTGGCTATATATATATATATATATATATATGGCCAACGACCTCAAGTGAAGTTAACAGCTCAAATTATAATATAAGCTAGCGGAGACCAGCCAATTGCAACAACTTCCAACAAGAATAAATAAATAAATAAATAAATCATTGAAAGTTTGTCATCTTTTTGGATATAAAAAATAATAATAAAAACAAGCTTCACCTGCATTATTTTTTATTTTATATATTTTTTGGGAGAATTTTGAGATAACGCATTGTAAATTGATACACTACTATATTCCATCTTCCTATACTCTCATAAATTAGAACTACAACTTCAGTTGGGTTAACCTAAACACAACTAGAACTACTTGACATTTTAGTGGACAAAAATCATCTAGAGAGCTCCGCGTAGGAAAGCACTAATCTAGAAGGGGTAAAGATGAGAAAATGCTTGCAAGAGAATAAGAACAACCTCATGGAGCTAGGCCTCATCCATTAGTGAGGGAGGGGAAGGGAGAGAGAGAGAGAGAGAGAGAGAGAGAGAGAGAGAGAACCTAGCTTTTTTTTCTTTTTTTCTTTTTTCATCTCTTCTCTTCACTCAATCTCTCTCCCACTCTCTTTTCTTCTTTAGAATGGTGTAACACTACTCTACCAATTATGATAGGATCATCCCCAACCATTCGGAAAACGAAATCACCACTTTTCTATGTATCAATACTTATTCAATAGTTTATTATTGAATACTTATTATTTATTGATATATTTCAAATTGAAACACTATATAGTCTAAATCACTCTTTCTATGACATTTAATATAAGTCAATCAGTCCCACAAAAACAAACTAAAGCCGCTCAAGGCTTCATCCACTTAGGCCTCCAACGATAAGCCTAATGTCTTCTTGAATGTATCATTCTTATCAAATGAGAGCAGCAATGCTAGGAGATGGAGTCCAATGCCTACAAGACATACTCTAGTTTTAGTATATTTTGTTGGGCCCATGGCCCACTTATTCAGCCATTAGGGCAAAAGGGAGCACTACTCCTTTTTCTATCAGGAATTTGTTCTCTTTTTTATAAAAGGAGCAGCCGCCTTCCTTTTTTGGTTTTCTCTTTTTCAAGGAGCAGCCGTAAAAAAGAGGAGAAGCAGGTAGCAAGTATTTCTTTTTTTCTAGGAGCGTGGATTGCTAGGGGAAGAGAAGGAAGGGCTGCTGCTTGGTGCTTGACTACGTGGGAGGACTTCCACTCCAGGAATCACGTGAAGGTGCTGCAGAAGAAAAACAAAGAAGAAGAAGAAGAGAAGAAGAAAATAAGGAGGTAACGCAGGAGACCGTATTTTTCGGTGACGTAATCCTTATATCCCTATTATTCTCTTGTGATTGTTTCTCAAGTTCTGGCAAGGGACTTTGAGACTTGGATATTTATTATTTTATAGTGGATCTTCTTCTCTGGCTTGCCCGTGGTTTTTTTTTCCTTTATCTTGAAGGATTTTCACGTAAATCTTGGTGTTTCTGTGATTGTGTGGTTTGCGCATTTTTATTTATTATTCCGCTGCATATTACGGTCTGCTAGTATTTGCTCGTACACGGATTCTTTCCCATCAACTGGTATCAGAGCCTGTGAATTTTTTTGTGTGCGAGCATGGAGGCCGGTAATGTTTCCGCATGATCAGTCTGAACGAAACAATTGGATGATATGGAAACCAAGGATGGAGGACCTCTTATATTGCAAGGATCTATATGGACCTTTAGAAGGGGTCAAAGCAAAGCCGTTACAGTGACAGACGATGCTTGGATCATGTTAGATCGGAAAGCAGTCGGTTTTATTCGGCAATGGTTGGATGATAGTGTCTTTCACCATGTTTCCACTGAGACTTCTGCAAACTCTCTTTGGAAAAAGTTAGAAAGTCTATATGAGAGAAAAACAGCTGGCAACAAGGCTTTCTTGATCAGAAAACTAGTGAATCTGAAATATAAAGAGGGTGCTTCTATTGCTGAGCATTTGAATGAAATGCAGAGTATTAATAACCAGTTATCCTCTATGAAAATGTCTCTTGATGATGAGTTGCAGGCATTGTTACTTCTCAGTTCATTGCCAGAAAGTTGGGAGACACTGGTAGTTTCCCTCAGTAATTCTGCACCAGACGGTGTTATCACCATGAGTCAAGTAACAGGCAGTTTGTTGAATGAGGAGTTAAGAAGGAAGAATTCAGCAACTTCTCAGATTGATTCACAGGCACTTGTCTCAGAGAATAGAGGACGGTCAAAGTCTAGAAATAGAGACAATTCATACAAGGGTAGAAGCAAATCAAGGTCAAGAAAAGATATTACTTGCTATAACTGTGGTGAGAAAGGGCACTACAAGAATCAGTGTAAGAAGCCTAAGAAGAGTAAGAAAAAGGGAAAAGAAGTGGAGGATACAGAGTCAAAGGAGAATATCACAGCTACTGTGCAGAGTGATGATTATTTGATTTTGTCTACTTCTGATGGTATCTTCTCATGTGAGTGTCAGAATCATGAGTGGGTGATTGACACAGGTGCTTCTTATCATGCTACACCACGGAGGGAGTTTTTTTCTACATATAAGACTGGAAATTTTGGTGTTGTCAAGATGGGAAATCAAGGCAACAGACATCATTGGCATGGGTGACATCCACATGAAGACCAATCTTGGCTGTAAGTTGGTGCTCAAGGATGTAAGGCATGTAGCTGACTTGAGGCTAAATTTAATCTCAGTTGGAAGACTTGATGATGAAGACTTTGATAGCAGATTTCATAAAGGGCAATGGAAGCTCAGTAAAGGTTCACTTGTTGTAGCCAGTGGGAAGAAATGTCACACTTTATACAGGTTGCAGGCTAAAGCTTATGGTGAACAGTTGAATGTTACAGAGAACGACTTCAGCATGGAGTTGTGGCATAAACGACTGGGACACATGAGTGAGAAGGGGCTGCAAGTTCTTTCCAAGGAGAAGTTCTACCAGACTTCAAAGGTGTACATCTGAACCCATGTGTTGATTGTTTGGTTGGCAAGCAACATAGAGTTTCTTTTGCTAGTCCTGCTTTATCTAGAAAAATGCATGTTTTGGATCGTATCTATACAGATGTTTGTGGTCCTCTGAGGACAAAAACTCCTAGTGGATCAGTTAATGTTCAGGCATCAGTGGTGCACTTTATTTTGTCACTTTTATAGATGATTTTTCCAGAAAAGTTTGGGTCTATGGTTTGAAGACTAAAGATCAGGTTATTAATGTCTTCAAAGAGTTTCATGCCAGAGTTGAAAGAGAGACAGGAAAGAAACTGAAATGTATAAGGTCAGATAATGGTGGTGAGTACACAGGGTTATTTGATAATTATTGCAGATCACATGGCATTCAACATGAGATGACAGTTCCTGGTACTCCTCAGCATAATGCAATTGCAGAGAGAATGAACCGCACCATCATGGAAAAGATCAGATGTATGCTTTCACAGTCCAAGTTACCTAAAAGATTTTGGGATGAGGCATTGAAGACAGCGGTTGATGTAATAAACTTGTCACCATGTACAGCTCTAGATGGTGATGTTGCAGAGCGTGTATGGTCAGGAAAAGATGTCTCTTATAAGCACTTGAGAGTGTTTGGTTGTCGTGCATTTGCACATGTTCCAGACATTGAGAGGTCCAAGCTGGATGGTAAGACAAAAGAATGTGCTTTGCTTGGTTACTCACATGATGAGTTTGGTTATAGACTTTGGGATCCAGAAAAGCAGAAGGTATTCAGAAGCAGAGATGTGGTATTTTTTGAAGATCAAACCCTTCAAGACTTCAAGAAGGAGGTGTCAGTCAAGTCTTCTGCAGGAGGATTAACAGACTGTGATCCAGTTACTCCTCTAGTAAATCAGGGTGATAGGGGAGATGTGCAAGAAAATAGTGCAGGAGCAGTATTAACTCACCTGTAGGACATGTTGAGCAGGAAGGAGATCAGGAGCAACCTCCTACAAGGCCTCAGCTGAGAAGATCTATCAGACAACGTCAACCTTCCAAAAGGTATTCTACAGATGAATATATAATGCTTACTGATGCAGGTGAACCAGAATGTTACCAGGAGGCAGTTGAAAGTGAGCAGAAAAAGGAGTGGTTAGTAGGTATGCTGGAAGAAATGGATGCCTTACAGAAGAACCACACATATGATTTAGTGGAACTACCAAGAGGAAGGAAGGCTTTAAAGAACAAGTGGGTTTTCAGGTTAAAGACTCAACAGCATTGTTCTCAACCAAAGTACAAGGCCAGATTGGTTGTGAAAGGCTTTGGTCAAAAGAAAGGTATTGACTTTGAAGAGATTTTTTCTCCTGTTGTTAAAATGTCTTCAATTCGTGTTGCTCTAGGTATTGCTGCTAGTCTAGACTTGGAGGTTGAGCAGTTAGATGTGAAGACAGCTTTTCTTCATGGTGATTTGGAGGAGGAAATCTATATGGAGCAACCAGAAGGCTTCAAAGTCAAAGGTAAAGAAAATCTTGTCTGCAGATTGAAAAAAAGCTTATATGGGCTGAAGCAAGCTCCAAGGCAGTGGTACAAGAAATTTGATTCATTTATGGCTGAAAATGGATACAAAAGAATGGCTTCAGATCATTGTGTGTATATCAAATGGTTTAGTGAGGATTTTGTCATACTCCTACTTTATGTTGATGACATGCTTATTCTTGGGAAAGATATGTCTATGATTGACAGGTTGAAGAAGGAGCTGAGCAATTCATTTGAAATGAAGGATATGGGACCAGCAAAGCAATACTGGGTATGCAGATTTCCCGTGATAGAAGAATCAAGAAAATATGGTTGTCACAGGAAAAGTACATTGAGAAGGTATTGGATAGGTTCAGTATGATCAATGCAAAGCCAGTTGGTTCTCCTCTTGCAGGTCACTTCAGGTTGTGCTCAGAGCAAAGTCCTTCAAGTGATGAGGAGAAGGAGAAAATGAAGAAGGTTCCTTACGCTTCAGCAGTCGGAAGTTTGATGTACGCGATGGTATGTACGAGGCCAGACATCGCATATGCAGTGGGTGTTGCTAGCAGATTTCTTGCAAATCCAGGGAAAGAGCATTGGGCAGCAGTGAAGTGGATCTTCAGATATCTCAGAGGAAGCTCCAAAGTTTGTTTAAGCTTTGGGGGTGGTCCAGCTGTGCTGATTGGTTACACAGATGCAGATATGGCGAGAGATATTGATACAAGGAAGTCCACATCAGGTTTCATACTTACTTTTGCAGGGGGAGCTGTGTCATGGCAATCCAGATTGCAAAGGTGTGTAGCTCTCTCTACCACAGAGGCAGAATATATTGCTGCTACCGAGGTCTGTAAGGAGATGCTGTGGATGAAAGAATTCTTACATGAATTGGGATTGAAACAGAAAAATTATGTGGTACATTGTGACAGCCAGAGCGCCATCCACTTGTGCAAGAACCCAACTTTTCATTTCAAGTCAAAGCATATAGATGTGAGATACCACTGGATTCGAAATGTGTTTGAAGAGAAGCAGTTACAGCTTCAGAAAATTCACACAGATGAAAATGGGGCAGACATGTTGACAAAGACCTTATCAAAAGAAAGGCAAGAGATATGCCGACAGCTGGTCGGCATGATTTCACACTAAGGAAGCATGAGACAGCCTCCCTTATGGGCTGAAGGGGGAGGTTGTTGGGCCCATGGCCCACTTATTCAGCCCATTAGGGCAAAAGGGAGCGCTACTCCTTTTTCTACCAGGATTTGTTCTCTCTCTTTTATAAAAGGAGTAGCCGCCTTCCTTTTTTGGTTTTCTCTTTTTAAGGAGCAGCCGTCTGAAAAAGAGGAGAAGCATGTAGCAGGTATTTCTTTTTTTCTAGGAGCATGGATTGCTAGGGGAAGAGAAGGAAGGGCTGCTGCTTGGTGCTTAACTACGTGGGAGGACTTCCACTCCAGGAATCACGTGAAGGTGCTGCAGAAGAAAAACAAGAGAAGAAGAAGAAGAGAAGGGAAGAAAATAAGGAGGTAACGCAGGAGACCGTATTTTTCGGTGACGTAATCCTTATATCCCTATTATTCTCTTGTGATTGTTTCTCAAGTTCTGGCAAGGGACTTTGAGACTTGGATATTTATTATTTTATAGTGGATCTTCTTCTCTGGCTTGCCCGTGGTTTTTTTTTCCTTTATCTTGAAGGGATTTTCCACGTAAATCTTGGTGTTTCTGTGATTGTGTGGTTTGCGCATTTTTATTTATTATTCCGCTGCGTATTACAGTCTGCTAGTATTTGCTCATACACGGATTCTTTCCCATCAGATTTAAGGCCTAACGAGCTGTTTGAGCATTTTTATGTAAATTTCTAAACAAATTGCTTTGTATTTGAAATTCTTACGTATCGGAATATAAGATTGATATTAAAGTATATTAAATTTTGATTCTTAAGAATAAAAAATTATCATGAAAATTTAACCTCTTTCACTCCAAACAACATCTAGGGTTTGGTAGGAAGAATACGAGGCTAAGAAATGAAAGGATGTTGAAGAGGAGGTGGAATGGCAGGTTATGATTAACCAAGAGAGCTCCTAGCATTATTGGAAGAGAACTAGAACAATACATTGGATGTGAGAGAAAAGGCTGTAACAAAACCCAAGAACTCAACCCAATTTTTGTTTGATCTAAAAATCGGTTGTTTGGGTTTGGGTGGAAGGATGCTTCACTGGGTCCTATTGGGTCTCATGCTGTCTGTCCTGGGCTTGGGCTGACCCTTAATCCATTAGGTTAAGCCCACCCATCTCTGTGTAGAGTGCACACAGAGCAAAAGGTTCACCAAAGCAAATTACCTTCCAAAACCTTTTTTTTTTATATATAACGGAAAAAAGGAATCCTTTCCAACCTATGGAGCCATACAGCTACACTAACATGCTTGGAACACTGCAATTTCAATGCAGCTCAAAGTTCAACACCAAAAAGATTTGCCTGCAGGTCAAGACAGCCCTACATCCAGTCCCTTTGGTCTTTGTTTTGAGCCATTCAATTAAGCTTCCAAGTTTGTCCAGTTTTAGTCATAGAAGCTTCAGCAAAGAAGCCAAGATCAAATTTATTGGTCGCATAACAAGTCTACCAACCTGACACAAATTCACACTCCTAGGCTATAATAAGTTTACCTGTAAACCAAAGTTTACCTCAAACTATAGCATAGATCATTGACTAAAATCCTATTACAATAAACTGTTCTGATTAATTATCAGGGGAAAAATAGGGTTGAGCAACGCTTCTCCTTTATTTAAGCTTGGAATGTAAAACTTTACATATAGACAGAGTTCTGATTTGAAAATGTCATAAAAAAAAAAAGATTCAGGATCACCTGCCATATACCTACGTCGAATTCAGTGGTTAATGGAACGACAGTCATGGCCTAATTGGCATCACTAACCTATCTTTGAGTCTGGTGTTCTGATTGATGAATGAATAACTGATCAGTTCTGCATCAATCTCTAGCTGCTACATCAGATTGATGAACCGAACATGAATAGATGTTAAAGGTGAGACCGAATTTCTAAGGCATATCAGAGCAACTCCACTTCATTTGAGATAACAACTACAGAGCAAGCGGGGCATGCATGATGAAAGTGGAGCAGATACACCCTTCAGAGACATGGAATGCTAGCTGATCCAAGAGATTTGTACTCCACAGCTCCTGCATCCACAAGTTTCTAAGAGTGAACTACAGTGGAAGATTTGATTAGAGGTGGGAACTGGGCTGTGCCTGGCATAGCCCGCCATGGACCTGGGCAGGGCCCAACTAGCCGTTAGAAATGGCTAGTAGGGGAGGGCATTTGACCATTTTAACCCCTCCAACAGCCATAAAACCAAAGTTGTCAATTTCATTTCGTTTCGACCGTTTCGGCCGAAGCATTTCGTTTCGGTGGCTTATCCGAAAAGATGAGCCCTACGTTTTCACTTCGGAAGATTTTTCGGCCATTTCGGTGCGTTTCGACGTGTTTCGACCGTTTCGGCATGTTTCGGCCGTTTCGGCAAAATATATTTTGGAGACCAATTTGTGAATTATTAAACCTTTCAGGGCCATTTTAAATATATATATATATAATGTCAAAAAAATAAACCCTAGTTATCCTACCCATCTTCTTTCAGTCGCACGGTCGCACCTCTCAAAAACTCAAACTCTTTATTTTTATGTTGTTATTATTATTTATGAAGAATATAAATTATGAAAAATTTTTTATTTATATATATATATATATATATATTCCAAAACGAAACATCGAAATGGTTCGATACCGAAATATTTCGTTTCATAAGCTGAAACGAAACATAATCCGAAACGAAATTGATAACTTTGCATAAAACGGCTAGAAATAGGGGTATTTTGGGAAAAAATTCATTCCTATAAATACCCCATTCCTTTCTCATTCTCACGATACCAAACCAACTCTTCTCTTCTTCTTACTACTATTTCTCTCTTCTAGCAAGTGCTCTAACAATTTAATTTTTAGTTTGCAAGTATTCTAGCAAGTGTTCAAGTGCTACAGAACATTTATAGTTGTAGTAGAAAATGTAGAAAATATGCAAAACTTTATAGTTGTAATAGTAGTGGGGGAACAGAACATTTAAAAAGACATCTAGAGACTCATAGGATGCAAGATTCTCATATGCAAAGTACCCTTAATATACAAGGAAGATCACTTGCAGGTACTTTTGCATATAATCATGAAAATCAAAGAAAATTACTTGTAAGATGGATAGTTTAAGATGAATTACTTTTTAGTTTATATGAATCTTATAATTTTGAATAATATGTTCAATTAGCCCTACAACCTGCTTATAAAAGAATTAGTAGACGTACATT
The DNA here is from genome assembly GCA_900491605.1 of Calamus simplicifolius. Taxonomy (NCBI): domain Eukaryota; kingdom Viridiplantae; phylum Streptophyta; class Magnoliopsida; order Arecales; family Arecaceae; genus Calamus; species Calamus simplicifolius. The sequence goes on along the minus strand of UESW01004972.1, from coordinate 368,058 downwards.
TAGAAGAGTAGCTATGACAAACTTTTTAGCAATGAAATAAAGTTTAATTGAAACGCTCTCTCTTTTAAATGCAAGAGTTTCTTTAACTTCTGATATTTGGTCAGCATCTATAGGTAGTAATTATTTTATTGCTATTACTGCTTATTATATTGATAATTATTGGCAACTAAATAAATGAATTCTTGCTTTTCGTGCTTTTGATTTTTTAAGCAACAAATTTCAAATGCTATTTATCAAATTGTATGCCCATATAATATTAATGATAAAATAATGTCTATTACTTTTGATAATGCATCTAATAATAATTTTGTTGTTGCATTATTAAATGACTCTTTGCATCCCATTTTAAATGGACAATTATTTCATATTAGATGTGCATGTCATATATTAAATCTTTCTGTTCAAGTTGGCAAGGACATAATTCAAGATGTTATTTCAAAATTTAGAAATGCAAAAGACTTCAAGAATTCAAATAATTATGTATAGATCATGGAAAACATTTTAAAAAATTTAAACTTAATGTAATTACTCATTGGAATAGTACCTATAGCATGATCCATTATGCATATCCATATAAAAACCTATAAAATACATATATTAATGAACGTGGATTAGGATTTACATTGACTGAAACTGATTAGAGTAAAGGTAAAATTTTGAAAGATTTTTTGTTACTTTTTATGATACTACAAATGTTCTTTCTGGTATTTATTATCTAACTTCTTATTCATTTTTACAAAAGGCATACGTAATTAGTGAAAAATTTCATGAACATAGATATGATGATATTTTAATGCCTATTATATATCAAATGGAAACTAAATGGAATGACTATTGGGAAAGGATAAGTTCTTTGCATAACTTAGCTATTGTTTTTTATCATAAAATTAAATTAAGTGACGTACTAATTTTAATTGATACATATTGTGAAAACATAGCTAAATATCTTGAACCTGCTAAAGATGAGGTAACACGACTTCTTAATGATATTTATGTTTTATATGATGACAAAATTCATGGATCTAGAATACATGCTCAAAGCTCTGCTTCTTCTTCTAGTTTTCGTTCATCATCTATTTTTTCATTCATTGCACAAAGAAGACACACACATCCTTCATTTTCTTCATCTTCATCTTCTTCATCTTTAAGTAGTGAATCAGAATTTTATTTATGAAATAATCTTCATTCTGCATATGATGAAAATCAAATAGAGAATGTAGATGTATTAGCTTAGTGAAAGAATGTTAAAAATCAATATCCTGTTATATCTACCATTGCACGTGATATTTTAGTTGTGCCAATGTCCACAGTAGCATCGAAATTTGCTTTCAGTGCAGGTCGGCGTGGTTTGGACAAAAAGAGAAGTAAAATGACGGCGAGACGATTGAGATGCTTTTCTGTTTCAAAGATTGGTTGGATGCTAAGGCGAGGCTTCAAGATAAAGGTGGACATGACTTAACCAGCGAAGATGATAATGATACAAATACTACTGATGAGTGAATCATCTCTATTTTTATAATTATATATTTTTAATTTTTTAATTATTAAAGTGAGTCATCTATGTTTTTTTTTCCACTTTCTTATTGTATTTTGAAGGTTAGGCCTAACCCCCTCCCTTCATGTATCATTTTGATTTTAAATTAATAAACTGATAGGGGTCTATGCCAAACCCCCATCATTAAGGTGGCTTCATATTAATAAATTATTTATTTTTAATAATTTTTTAATTTATTAAAAATTATTTTTTTACAAATTTTTTTAAGGGATCAGGCCCTTGTGGGCCATGCCGAGCTTGGTTCGTTGGCTGAACTTTCCAAGCTCGGCATGGCCCGGCTCGTGTCGTGCTGGGTTGGGCCATGGGCGACCCGGCCCAATGCCCATGTCTAGATTTGATTATCATCAAGGAGTGTCTGGAAATTGTAAGCCAGGAGTCACTCATCTGGTTTGCATTCAACCATATATGGAAAACAAATCATCGAACAATTGTTTCTTGTTAGGACTCATTGGTTAATTTATGAACATGAGTAGGGGTTTGAACTTACTAACAAAACATAACCATATATCATAAGGATAAAATAACAGCCATTCAAAGGGTGGTTGATATGCTATAACCAGCTATTAAAATAATGACCATTAAATAACGGGAATAACGTTATAATATTTTTTGATTTCGAAACTATCATTTTTATATTAGTTTATTTAAAATAATATTTAAATCCATATTTTTCAGCTAGAAAAAATTAATTTCTATTCAATCAGTAGTCAAAAAAATCAAGTCAATAGGGATTTAGGCAAATAACAATGTTATTTCTTGGTCATTTGACTGTTATTTTTTATTGCAAGGACAAATAATAATCATTATAATAATTACTATTTTAAACTAAAAGATACCAAACTAGTCTCATGGTCTAATAATACCCATTGTAAGTGTTATGGCAGTTAACAACATTACTTAAAACTTGGTAAATATGTCAAGCACATACAAAGGTCAACACTTGCAACAATGTTTAGAACTTTGCTCCTATGACAGATTGGCATGTCGAATCAGATATCTATGTGGATTCATTTTGATATCCAAATATAGATATAAATTATAAAATTCAACTAACGTTCATATCTTTGTATATCCATAAAAAAGAAGGAAAAAAAAAAAAGATATGGACATGGATCCATAAACATCTAGTTCATTTCCATAGCTAGTCCTATTTACTCTCACCGAGATTTCATAAATTCTAAAGAAAACAAGTGACAACATCTATATATCTGTTTTTGTTGATAGATAAAAATTCAGTTATATGTTATATTGCAAAGTAGATATCATATGATAATAATTCATTAATAATATATTGCAATAACTTCATATATTATTATATAATGATATCACATATATGACATGATAAGGTTATTCTGTTATTCATTTAAAGATTATACTACAACATAATTATCAAAATTATAAAAATATATTTCTATAAATAGACATGCGTTTGAAAAAACTATCTGTGACAAGATTAGCTTAATTTCGTGAGAGAGAGAGAGAGAAGTTTGCTTCATTTGGGTCAAGATTATCTGCACTTGTCCAAATATAGGTATCGAAAATAGTTATTTGTTGTGATTCTAAAAATGATATCTTGGAAATAGAAAGACTGCTTAGGGAACTTGCATTGCTTGCAACCAAACATTGCCTAACAGAATTGAACTCTCACAATTTTGCTTTTAACCTCAATGCTAAGAGAGAATTGAATTAAAGGCTTATTTAATTAAATAATCACCCTAACCTAAAATACTATGTGAAATGCATGGGGTAGGATCACAACAATTGATGGAATCATGTGCAACAATATTCATGTAAAAGAAAAGTTTAGTAAATTGCATGATCATAATTGTCCATCAAATACTCTTTGCTTAGATACATGGCATCTAATGAAATCATAACCACCCATAAAATCAAATGCAAGCACAACAATGAGAAGGCGTTGCATCTCCATAACAAGCCTGTAACACATAGTTGCACAAGAAAAGCAACGCAAAAGCGGCAATAGAGATAGGACCAGCATGATTCACATCCAAAATCTATTACTCAATTCAACTCATCTAAGCCTTTTTCCAACTACATGGGATTGGCTACATGAATCTGCTTCCTCTACTCTACTCTATTCAGGACTAAGTTGACATTCAAATTACAAATAGTTATATTTTTTTAATTATTTATATCCATGTTAGTTTAGATCTACCTCTACCTCTATCCTTACCATGCATTGTTAAAAGATCACTCTTTCTAACTGGAGCATCTAAAGGTCTTCGTTGTATATGTCCAAACCACCATAATCGATTTTCTCTCATTTTATCTTCAATTAGGGCTACTCCTATCATTTCTTTGTTTATTTCTAATTCTATCTTTTAAAATTTTACAACATATCCATCTTAACATGCACATTTTTTTTACACTTAATTTATTCACATATTGTTTTAGTATTGCCTAACACTCTATTCTATATAGCATTCACAATCTATTAGTCATGTCATAATTGAGCCTCCAACATTGTTTTCAAACAAATCACTTATTGTGACTGAGATTACTTCGAATCCATCTTTTAGTTATCGAACAAACAGAAGCACTCATAAAATCAACTTACTATAAGAAATCAGCCATGTCTCATGCAGAATAATATTATTACATGCACGCTTTTAGGACAATTTTAGTGTTTCCTAGTATTATGAGGTTGCACATTCTTAGTTTCTCATGAAACTCTGCACCTTTGTAGATTTGCATCATATCCATTACATTCACCTATTCTCATCTTTTATAATTGCTCTAATCCTCAGTAGCATGCTTCATTAGCATGTAGATTTAAGGAAAATTTTGAGAAAATAGTAGAAAGAACTTAATGCAGCAAGTCATGTACCCCAGGGATTGCAATATAATAATTAAATTCTGCTTTCAGAATATCTATAAAAAAACAATGAAGAAGTTGTTCTGCAAGTACTATAAACAAGATATGATACAAGCAGTAACCAAACAGAACTGTGTCCTAGGCAAGAAGAATCACTAGATTATCTGCACTTTAGTGAACCTAGCAATGATGATGGCAAATACCTGTTAGATGAAACTTTCATGTGTGAGATTGTCTCATGTTTATTACCTTTGAGCATATGATCAATAAAGTAAATTCTTCATGTTTTCTCACCTCACACTGAACAGACAAGGCTTGCAGAATCACCTGGAATAATAAAATAATATTATTTCGCTCATCACCAGGGTAAGCCTATTTTTTTCACACATGGTTCTTTGCAACTTCTTTGGCCCCATTTAGGATAAGGTTTGAAAAGCCATGGCAATCATTCCATAAATGCATGGTTAGGAAGATGCAGCAAGCACCAAGGAGGTCGGCATTAAGGAGGTGGCAAAGAGAGGAAGGTGTCATAGGAGATGACATCAAGTTGGAGAACTTGGATGACTAGTTGGAGGGTTCTTTTAGTTTTCCAAGCTTCTTAAAATAGCTAGTGAGGAGGGAGTTCTAGGAGATGGTGGTTTTACAAGGCATGGAATCGAAGACTTTGAGCAATGATTTTAAGTCTCAATGGGATGGGATCCGAGACAGTTGAGACATCTTGTTCTAGAGAAATTCCAGACCGATCTCAGTCGTCCTCTCCCATCCGTCTCAACCATAACACATTATAGTATCAATTTTAAATCAATCTAATTTATTATAAAGCTCTAACTTTTGAAGTCTAAAAAGTTCTAAAATTGAATAAAAACTAAAGTTTCATAAATAATTCTTTTAAGAAAAAGGCACTCCAAGCAAAATTAGGACGTTTAACTAGGTCAGAGATCGAGACGGGTAGGATGCAAGGCCCGCATCCTATTTCATGAAAAAATTGGAACACCTCTGTTCGATAAGATTTAAAACTTTGACTTTGATAACAGAGTCCAAGTCTTCATTTGGATGCGAATGGCAATTTCCTTGTTAGATGAATGGATGGATGGAGACTTGGGATGAAAGCTAGGCTCAGTTGTAGAGAGAGGTGAGCCTTTTAGGTTAATATGAGGAGATGGAGGGCATATATTATGGTTTAGAAGAAGATAATGATTTGCCAACACCAAGTTACCAATAAGCAGAAGTTTGAATAAATAATCGCTACAATGTGGAAAGCATGCACTGCCCATTCATTGTGAAATCAGTTTCAAGACAAAAAATAAGATAGAAAATGGATCATCCTTTTAACTATTAAAATGCTTTTACAATATATATGGTAACATTTTATCTAATTCGCCCATACTAGGACAAGTGCAACACGCAATGAAATCAAGATGTCAAGCTAACGGGTTTGAGTTAAAAGGAGACGATGCAAAGAAAAAGATCCACAATCATGGATGAAAGTCCTAGACATGTACAAGAAACTGCAAGCCCTAAGAAATCATGAGATAGAGCCCCTCAAGGAGAGCAAGGAAGAAGGATTCATCAAACCAACCTAATAATTTACGGTTTAAGTAGCTAAAGTCTTTTAAATAGGGTGTTGGATTCACTTGATAACCTCACTGGCCTTGTTATTGCACCTACTTCATTATGCTTTAGTCCATCCTAAGATACTTGTTCTTTATTACAAACAATACACTATCAAAATCAATCTAAGTCTAGCAAAGAGTGGATTTATTACAACATTTATCAAAGAATTGATGTCTTTGTATATTTTGATTATTGATTAAACTTTGCATCTAGTCATTCACATTACCTAAAGATACATTGCTAATAATTAAAGAATGGCTTCTACTTAAAGCATAACACTTCAAAGTCAATAAAATTTTTATTGTTTTATTTAAACTTGGGTCTAGTCTTGTCCCACCTCTGTCGGAAGACATCTCTACCACAAATTTAATAGAAAAACAGTGGCACGATGAAGCATATCAACAATACAATCACGAAACCATGAAAGATTATGGTTAATAGGAGTGTGTTACACTATAAGTTTCTTCCATCTACACCATAATACAGCAAAAATCAAGAATAGAAATAAGAGAGTCTCCATGTAAAAAAATAAAAATAATAGAAATTCCTTCTCACAGCTGTAGCAAAATATTAATTACTATGAAACATCAACGAAAGCATGTAAGAATGACAAAAATATTTCAATAAAGGAAAAAAAAAAAAAAAACAACAGATGGGAGATCTTGAACGCATACGAGGAATTTCTTGTATCCTAACATTTTAATAGAACCAGCTTTAACCCTCTGTTTGATGGTTAGGGTCCGTTTGGATGGAGGTTAATGAGAGGGAGGGAAGGGAAGGAAAGAGAAAAGTTTCAAAGACAAGGGGAAAGAAAGAGAAAGGGAATGGTTTCCTGAGAGAAGCCTTGATATGATTAATCACCATCAGACGGTATAATAGCATCCCGCACGATTTTTTAAACAATCCTTGCTAGCTTAGAGCTTGGCCTCGGATTCGGCTCGGCCTCGGCTTCAGTCCCGCTTCGGCTTCGGATTCGGCTCGGCCACGGCTCCAGTCTTGCCTCGGCCTCAGATTCGGCTCAGCCATGGCTCCAGTCCCGCTTCGGCCTCGGATTCAGCTCGGCCACGGCTCCAGTCTCGCCTCGGCCTTGAATTCGGCTCGGCCATGGCTCCAGTCTCGCCTCGGCGTCGGATTCGGCTCAGCCACGGCTCCAGTCTCGCCTCGGCCTCGGCTCCAATCTCGCCTCGGCCCCAGATTCGATCCGGCTTCTTGAAACACAAACCACATGACGGCCAGCCCGCCTGTTACGGTCGGAATCACGGGCAGTTGCCAACACACTGTACAGTCACCGATATTCCCAGCACTATTCAGCAACGGCGCACCCGCCTGCCGTTCACAAAACTTATCCTAACAGAAGGGAGACCCAGCAGCTCTAACGATAGGTATAAAAAAGGTCCCTAGCTTACAAGGCGGGGAGGAAAAAAATCTCTACACTCTCTTAAGCACTACATTACGAAATTCCTGTTCTACCAACCGCTGACTTGAGCTTCGGAGGGTCCCCATCGAAATCACCGGTCCGGGGCTTTTTGCAGGATCTTGGAGGAAGACGGCGCTCCCTCCACACTTCCTATGACTTGTGGAGATCTCCGCCCACCGGCGCTCACAGTGATTTGGCAGCAACAGATTGGCGCGCCAGAAAGGGAGGCACGGCAGATTGACGTTTACCCTCACGTATCTGCGACCCCTCACTTCTGCAAGGATGGCGATGGTGACGATGCGAGCTCAGGAAGCTTCCACCAGCCATGCCGCGGAACGCCTCCCACGGGCTGAACAATCAGAGGCCAACCTCTATGTTCCGCCTCTTGCACCACCACAGGCTAGCCATTTCGATCGGCTTGACGTCCTGACTCACATCAAGTGCAAGATCTGGTGATGGTGGTGCAGGGACTACAGGAACACTTTTGTCGCCATGCCACAGCCCCCTCTGCCTCATGACAGGGTCATGGATCTAGTCAACCTCATATAGGCAAGACTCCTCCTGAAGCCTCCCACCACTTGCTCCCTGAACCACACCATCGGGAAACCTCAAAGCGACGACGATCTCTTTCCCGCCATTCTGATCGCTCCCATAGGCGGCGTGGTGAGAAAGAACCGAAACATGTGCACTCTCTGCACCGGTGGTCTTCCCCATCCTCATCTTCTGACTCCTCTAAAGAAGACACCGAAAAGAAGGCCACTCATCGGGCCGAGCAATGGCTTGATGAGTATCATCAGTGATTGGAGGAGCTTAGTCGCCGGATCGCCAATCCTCACAGGATGGACCACGACCACCGTCCCCTGCTCTCTCGCCGTATCATGGAGGAGCCGGTCCCATCTCGATTCCGTCTTTCCCAGTTGGACCCGTACGATGGCACGACGAATCCTCTGGACCATTTGAAGAGCTACAAGGTCCTAATGCAAGTCCAAGGAGCGACGGACTCTCTTCTGTGTGTTGCCTTTCCGGCCACACTTCGGAAGGCGGCGCGTGTGTGGTATTCTCATTTGCCACCGCACAGCATCAACTCTTTCAAACAACTCGAGCGATCTTTCCTGGCCCACTTTGATGCATGCCGAAAGATCCCTCGAGTGGCTGATAGCTTGTTCGCTATCCAGTAAAGGAGCGGTGAAACTCTGAAGGACTTCGTTGTACGGTTCAAGGAGGCCGTGCTCGAGGTTTATAACTTGGAGGACTCTGTAGCCACCCTAGCCCTGAAGCGAGGACTTTGTCCTTCCAAATTTTTCTATTCCCTAGATAAGAAGCCTTCCAGTTCCTACGCCAAATTGCTAAGCTGAGCGCAGAAGTATATTCACGCTGACAAAGCGGACTCTTCTAGGAGAGAGGCCGACAAAGGTTCCAGCAAGAAGCCAATATCCATAGAACCCGTCAGAGGACGATCCAGAAAGCCTGAGCCACCTCGTCGCTCAAACAATCGGCCTCAAATGCTCGTCCCCAAGGAGCAGTTCTCCCCTCTCCTCGCTCCAGTATCTCACATTCTATTAGAGATCGAGGACGAGCCCTATTTCCGATGCCCACCCCCATGAAGCCAGGGGTTCCTCGCAGCAAGGAACTCTACTGCCAATACCACCAAGATTATGGTCATGACACTGAAGACTGCCACCTGCTGAAGAAGGCCATTGAAGAGCTAGTCCAGCAAGGTCACATAGGCAAGTTCGTCCGAAGAGGAAATCCCATCGCACTGGGCCCGACGGCACCTCTCACACCATAGATCAATGTGGACAACACCCCGACAGAGAAGACGATGCCATGATTTCCTGGAGGGCAGGCAGCAACTCAAAAAGATGACATGAGGGGTTAGATTCTGTAATTTCTTTCTTTAGGAAGGACTTAGATGGGGTAGTTAACAAACATGACGATAGTGTCGTCGTGTCTATGACAATAGCCAAATACCCTGTAAAGAGAATTTTAGTAGATAGTGGAAGTTATGTTGATGTTTGAGTTACGAAGCCTTTGTTCGGATGAACCTGTCTAACTCTCCTTTTCAACCCGTCACCATGCCTCTGATGGGTTTTATCGGAGATTCTGTGAGAGTTGAAGGGGAGATCGCTCTCCCTATCACCGTTGGGACTCCACCGCATCAAAGCACGATAATCATAAACTTCATGGTGGTCCGGATCCCGTTGGCTTACAATGCCATCTTTGGAAGGCCTGGCTTGAATTTACTGGATGCTATTATCTCTACCAAGAGATTGCTGGTGAGGTTCCCCACCGACGAAGGGGTCGGAGAAATGAAGGGAGAACAAAGCCTACCACTGCTCTGCTACCACTTAGCCCCTAGTCCGTAAGAGACGGTGTCGGCAGCAGCGCCTGAACCGCTCGACCCCCGAGACTTGGAGAGGAGAGGGGAGCCAGCCAAGCACCTCCTAACCTTCCCCTTGGGGGAGGATCCTACGAGGACCATCCAGATCGGAGCACTTCTTCCGGAAGAGGCATGCGATCGGCTCCTCGTTTTCCTGCGGGCCAACTCTGACATCTTCGCATGGTCGTCGTCAGATATGCCAGGCATCCCTGAGAAGATAATCACTCATGGCTCAACCTTAAGATAGAATGTCGGCTTGTCCGACAGAAGAAGAGAAGCTTCGCTCCCGATAGGCAGAAGGCTGAAAGCTGCATGCCACATTCGGGAAGTTCACTACCCTGACTGGTTGGCTAACGTCGTGATGGTCCGCAAGGCAAACGGGAGCTGGAGGATGTGTGTAGATTTCACTGACCTCAACAAAGCATGCCCCAATGATAGCTTCTCTTTGCCTCGGATCGACCAACTGGTGGATGCTACGGCTGGTCATGAAACCCTTAGTTTCATGGATGCCTTCTCTCGGTACAACTAAATCAGGATGAACCCGGTTGATGAGGAAGCTACCTCTTTCATAACCGAGAAGGGACTGTACTGCTACAAGGTGATGCCATTCGGACTGAAGAACATGGGAGCCACTTACCAAAGGCTAATGAACAAAGTCTTCAAGGATTAGATCAGATGCAACATGGAAGTATACATGGATGATATGCTGACAAAAAGTGTCGCGCCACCAGCCATATCGCCGACTTGACGGAGACCTTCGACAACCTCCGCCGATACCAGATGAGGCTAAACCTGCGCAAATGTACTTTTGGGGTGACAGCCGGTAAGTTCTTGGGTTTCATGGTGACCCAACGAGGAATTGAGATAAACCTTGATAAAGTCCGAGCCATCTTGGACATGAGGTCACCCACCAACAAGAAGGAGGTGCAACGCTTGACGGGAAGGGTGGCGGCCTTGAGCCGTTTTCTATCCAAGTCCGCGGAGAGATGCTTACCTTTCTTCAAGGCATTGCGCAGGGTCAACGGATTCAAATGGACGAGGGAGTGCTAGGAGGCCTTCGAGGAACTGAAAGAATTTCTATCCACCCCGCCACTGCTGTCCAAGCCGAGGGGTGGAGAAGAACTTCTTTTGTACCTTGCGGCCTCTCTCGAAGCTGTCAGTTCCATGATGGTTTGCATGGACACCGATGGAACGCAAAAGCCGGTGTACTACACCAGCAAGGTGCTTCACGACGCGGAGACCAGATATTCGAGAATCGAGAGGATTATCTTCGCTTTGATTGTTTCCACCCAGCGCCTCCGACCTTATTTTCAGGCTCATCCGATCATGGTAGTCACAGACCAACCGCTTAAGGCAGTTCTTTCTCGTCCCGACACCTCTGGCCGACTGGTGAAGTGGGCAGTCAAGCTCAGAGAATTCGACTTATCTTTTCGTTCCAGGTCGGCCATGAAGTCTCAAGTCTTGGCGGATTTCTTGGTCGAGTGCACTTGGGCTAAGGAGCACCCGGAAGAGTCCGGGGCAAACTCCTTGGGTCCTGGAACCGAAAGGAGAGATGACTGGATCCTTCATGTGGATGGAGCATCAAATTTCCAAGGGAGCGGAGCGGGCCTTATCCTAGCTAGCTCGGACGGAGTTGTAACCAAGTATGCCCTTCATTTTCTCTTCCCAGCCACAAACAATCACAGAGTATGAAGTCCTACTGTCTGGAATAAGATTAGCCTGGGAGCTCGGAGTGAAACGCCTTAGAGTATTCACTGACTCCCAGCTAGTCACTGGCTAAATTAGAGGGGAGCACGAGGCTCGAGATCCTACTATGTCCCGTTACATAAGCGTGGTGCAGTCGCAAGCCTCTCCCTTAGCCTACTTCAGCGTCAGCTACATCCCTCAGGAGGAGAATGCCAGAGCTGACGCCCTGTCCCGATTAGCTACCTCAGCCGACAGGGCTTTGGGAAGAACTTACGTAGAGCATATGGAAGGCCCAAGCATCGAAGCCATAGAAGAAGCCCTGCCGGTCGAGCAGGAGTCTTCTTGGATGGATGCTTATATACGGTATTTCACCAATGACACCCTCCCTGAAGACTCGGCTGAGGCTAAACTGCTTAAGCGGCAGGCCCTAAAGTTTCTAATGATGGAAGGAAAGCTCTACCAAAGATCGTTCTCGTACCCAGTCCTCAGATGTGTCAGCCCCACAGAAGCGAATTATATCCTACGGAAAATCCATGAGGGCATATGCGGAAGTCACCTAGGGGGCAGAGCCCTGGCATACAAAGCTCTGTGGTAGGGATACTATTGGTTGACAATGAGGGAGGACGCATCCGAGCTCGTCCGAAAGTGTGACAGTTGTCAACGCCATGCCAACATCCAGCGGCAACCAACGTCTCAGTTGACCCCCCTGGCTGTGCCTTGGCCCTTCGCCCAGTGGGGTATGGACATCCTGGGACCATTTCCTCCAGCCTTCGGTCAGCGCAAATTCCTGCTGGTAGCCATCGATCATTTCACTAAGTGGATCGAAGCCGAAGCACTCGCTAAGATCACCGAGGGCAAGGTGAGATCCTTCTTCTGGAAATCTATAGTGTCGGTTCGGGCTGCCGCACACTCTCGTCACTGATAACGGCCGACAGTTTGACAACACGGCCTTCTGGGAGTTCTGCACCGAGCTAGGCATCCATCAGCGGTTCACCTCCGTAGGACATCCTTAGACCAACGGCGTGGCTGAAGTAACCAACCGCATTATTCTTCAAGGGCTAGAGCACGGCTAGATAACTACAAAGGACAGTGGGTGGAGGAGTTCCCCAAGGTACTATGGGCCTACCACACGACACCGCGAGCCCCCACCGGAGAGACTCCTTTCAGCCTAGTCTTCAGGTCCGAAGCTATCATTCCTATGGAGATAGGTGCCCCGAGCCCCCGAACGAAGTGGTACAGCGAGGGGATAACCCAAATCAGTTGCGGGCCAACCTCGACCTAGTGTAAGAATTACGGGACCAGGCGTGACTCTGGATGGCAGCTTACCGACAGTGAACGGCCAAGTATTACAATGATTACGTCTGCCCCAAGGCTTTCCTACCAGGAGACCTGGTCCTCCGATGAGCCAAAGTTTCAAAGCCGACGGAAGGAGGCAAGCTAGCTCCAAAATGGGAGGGACCTTACCGAGTCACGGAGGCACTCCACCATGGAGCGTACAAGATTGAGGAGCTGGACGGGAAACCTCTACCTCGCACTTGGAATGCGGATAACCTACGTCGGTACTATAAATAGTTATTCATGTATTTAATTTGGGAATGCCTGCCAGAATATTATTCATTTTCTTACTAATAAAAGTGTCTAAGCAATCCCCCTTGGCACCTATGCTCGGCTTCGCGTCGACACTCCAAGCTCGAGCCTCCCCTCAGCACCTAAGCTCGGATCCGCGTTGGCACTCTAAGCCCAAGCCTCCCCTCAGCACCTAAGCCCGGCTCCGCATCGGCACTCCAAGCCCGAGCCTCCCCTCGGCACCTAAGCTCGGCTCTGCGTTGGCACTCCAAGCCCGAGCCTCCCCTCGGCACTTGAAGCCTGACTCCGCGTCGGCACTGGAAGCTCAACTCCACATCGACACTTGAAGCCCGACTCCACGTTGGTACTTGAAGCCCGACTCCGCGTCGACACTGGAAGCCCGACCCCGCATCGGCACTGGAAGCTCGGCCCCGCGCTGGCACTGGAAGCCTTGCCCCACGCTGGCACTGGAAGCTCGGCTTCACGTTGGCACTTGAAGCCCGACTCCGCGTTGGCATTAGGAGCCCGAGCTCACCTTGGCACGCAACCTGCCTCCGTGTCGGCGTCTGAAGTCCGACTCCACATCGGCACACGCTCGACTCCGCGTCGGCACAGGTTCGACTCCGCATCGGCACACAAACCCAATCCCACATCAGCCCTCTAGCCGACTTTCTAGCCGTGTCCCTAGACCAAAGTCGTGTTGGAGTTCTCCCTTTGCACCGACTCTAGCATCGTCCTGTGATGTATGGTCGAGTTCTCAAGTCATTGGTATTTGGTTCGTTTCGACTTATCCGCTAGAAAACTTGACTACGATGCGAGTCATGAGCATTAGGGGGCAAAATTCCATTAATAGCAAAAGTTTACAAAATTGCCGATTTAAGTCGGACTTGATACAATGCAATGAAAGCAAAAGAAACTAGGGTTCAGTCGGAGTTAAGCCGTCATCTTCGGGAACTTCGTTCGGCTCCAGCTCTTCTATTCCCTTGAGGCCGTAGAGTCTGCGTATTTTCTCCTTGCAATCTTGGAAGCCACCCTCGTATGCAAATGCAGTGTCTCGGCCAGCTCCTTACTGAAGGATTTTGACTTCCTAAAATCCTCTATGGCCTCGACGGCTTTCTTCTCGGCGTGGCAGCTTTCTCCTCGGCCTCGGTGGCCTTTTTCTCGGCCTCGATGGCCTTCTTCTCGGCCTCGGTCACCGCCGCCCTCAGATGTGCTGCCTCAGCGTCTTTTTGGTGAGTGATTTCCTCGGCATTCTCGGCCTGCTCCCCGGCCACTCCGATCTCAATGGTGGCAGAGTGCAGCCAGTGCTTCAGTAGGTAAATCTCTGCTTCAGCGGCTTTCTGCTTCTCTTCTGCCACCCTCTGCTTTTCCTTTGCCACATGAGTATTATCAAGCTCATTGGCTGCTTGGCGCTGAGCCACTTCCAGCGCCTCCTCCGCCTTCTCAGCCCAGGCTAGGTTGCGGAATCGGGCGGCCTCGGCTTCGGCTTCAGCCTTTTGCGCCCGGGCAGTCTTCGCCCGGGCCTCCTCCAGGGCTGCCTCGCCATCTCTACTCTAGCCCGGACTTCTTGAATTTCCTCCAGAGATTGGTCAAGAGCGACCTTGGCCTGGGACCAAAGACCCCTCATGGCGGTCATAAAGTTCAATGCCTGATCAAATTATTTGGTTTAGATGAAGGAATGGTCCCAAAAGTTTTGACAATGGAACAATACTTACCCAAAGATGTGCCACGAACGCCTATCGGAAGAATGTAGATCTCTCTTGATGTCGAAGGAACCTATGTAGCTCGGGCATGGAAGCTTGGGCCAATGTCCGCTCAGCCCAGCGGCTATAGCGCGTCAAAATTGACTGAAAAGAGGGATTGATGCCATCTCCCTCCGCTGACCTGACGGCTGCAGGCGAGGGCTCAGCCTCCGACTCTACTCTCTGTCGCCTTTGCTGGTGGGGATGCCTTGGCCGCTGCCCCTTCGGGAGATAGGGTGGCTTTTGGAGTCGACCTTGTAGCCGAGTTGGTCGCTTTCGCTTCGGGAGCTATGGGCTGTGGTAACGGCGCTTTAGTGCCCCGCTCCGGAGAAGTGTCGATCAGATCGATAGGAGACGGAGGTGGTGTTGGTGAAGGCGAACGAGGTACATCCCTTTTTCCCATCTCGTTCCATCCTGGTGCCTCTCTGGCCTCAGCCCTTACCGCCTCGCTTCCTAGGGCTTTTTCGGCTTTGGCCCTTTCTGCCCCGCTCCCTCTCGAGGCCTCTCCGACCTTGACCCTTCCCTCCGTCTCGCCCCTTCCAGAGGCCTCTTTGGCCTCGATCTTCTTGGCAATCTTGATGATGGCCCTCTTCTCGGCAGGGGCTCCATCCACCTTGACCTTTCTTTTCCTTGTGGCAGCCTGCCTTATCTCGTGAAGCGATGGTGCCATTCCTATATCAAGGAGCATGAAGGGAAGAGTGTAAAAAAAAAAGAAAGGGGAAAACATAAAAGATAAAAACATATTATTACTGCTCACCATCATTTTGGATAAGGCCCACTAGCCGAAGATTATCCTCGGCTAGCAGCCGGTTGCATCGAGGGACGTCGGCAGTAATCAACTACCCGAACGCCTCTTGATCTCTTGAAAGAATTCTGGGGTCTTTGTTGGCATCGGTATCAGGGATTCCCCACTCGTCTTCACTCCCTCAATTTGGGCAAAAAAGAACTTACTTTTCTATCCCTTAACGGAGGTAGGAAGATGCAACTTGAGAATTCTAGTGGGCCTGGGAGCGAAGGACCACCATCCCGACTGTTTCCTAAGGGTATAGAAGCAACAGAAAAGAGAAATCCTAGCCTCTATCCCATGAATGTGGCATAGCACTAGGAAACCTATAAAGGTCCGAATGGAATTTGGGACCAATTGAGCCAAGGCCAAGGAATATCTATCTAAAACATTAAGTATGAAAGGATGAATGGGAATACAGAGCCCAACCTTGAAATAATACTCGTAGGGGGCAACCCTACCAGGGTAAGAAGAGGTTACCCTATCCTCAGGAAGAGGCCGGTATATGTGTAGGTCGGTGGGAATTTGATAACAAGCCCTAAGATTGATTATCTCCTGGGCCGTCATCACATAGGCAGTCCCCTCGGGAGACTCCTCTGCATGAGAGGGGCTGGCAACAGCCGGACGGCGCCGGACGGGGGCCCGTCCGGCGGCCAAGCGATTCTCAACGGGAAATCACCCGACCACTCGCCGTTGCCCCGCTGGGACATCCTCCGTAGAGGATGACCAGCTGGGCACCGGAGAGGAAGAGGGCTGTCGAGGAAGATCGGGGGAATAGCCCCTGGAACCAGAAATTGAGCATAAAAGGGACGAAGAAGCCATGAGAACAGAACTAACCTAAAGGATTTGAGGACGAAGAATCAAAGGCGAAAGGCTTGGGAGGATGGAAGACGAACAAGCTCGAGTAAAACCAGAATGGGGACGAAAACGAAAGCAGTAAGGACAGCTTGAGCCAAGAACGCCCCCCTTTATAGACTTGTCTTTTCAAAATCGTCCCACCAAGCTTGCTTCGGCTACGTGCCCGCTTCCCATTGGGGATGACTACGACAACCACCCGGAGCACGCGGCCCAAAGGCCCCTGCCAACAATTAGATGGCGGTAACCTCACCGCAATGATGCGCCTGCCTGGCCCCCGAGGGAAATCTTCCTCGATCCCAACAGTCGAGGTGGGCGAGATGATAGCATCGCAGCGTCCGATGCACCATTAAGGGGAGGATGGCTCTTGACACGCATCGCTTGAAGATTAGCCACCGGGTGATAAACGCCCCCTTTCTATGGTAGGTGCACGCTCACCCATCTCGGGGGGGGGGGGGCATCTGATATGGCTAATTACCATCATGCGGTATAATAGCATCCCGCATGATTTTTTAAACAATCCTTACTAACTTAGAGCTCGTCCCCAGATTCGGCTCGGCCTCGGCTTCAGTCCCGCTTTGGCCTCGAATTCGGCTCGGCCACGGCTCCCATCTCACTTCGGCCTCGGATTCGGCTCAGCCTCAGCTCCAGTCCCGCTTAGACCTCGGATTCAGCTCGGTCACGGCTCCAGTTTTGCCTCGGCCTCGAATTCGGCTCGGCCATGGCTCCAGTCTCGCCTTGGCCTCGGATTCGGCTCGGCCACGGCTCCAGTCTTGCCTCGGCCTCGGATTCGACTCGGCCTCGGCTTCGGTCTCGCCTCGACCCCAGATTCGATCCGGCTTCTTGAAACACAAACCACAGCACGGCCAGCCCACCTATTACGGCCGAAATCATGGGCAGTTGCCAACACACTGTACAGTTGCCGATATTCCCAGCACCCATTCAGCAACGGCGCACCAGCCTGCCATTCACAAATCTTATCCTAATAGAAGGGAGACCCAGCACCTCTAACAACAGGTATAAAAAAGGTCCCTAGCTTACAAGGCGGGGAGGAGAAAAATCTCTACACTCTCTCAAGCACTACATTACGAAATTTCTGTTCTACCAACCGCTAACTTGAGTTTCGGAGGGTCCCTACCGGAATCATCGGTTCGAAGCTTTTTGCAGGATCCCGGAGGAAGACGGCGCTCCCTCCACACTTCCTACGACCTGTAGAGATCTCTGCCCACCGACGCTCACAGTGATTTGGCAGCAACAAGCCTCATTCTTTTATTTTTTAAAAAAATAAAAAAAATATTTGTGAAAATATGTTTGATAAATGAAAATGAATAAGAAAACTTAAAAGATCAAAGAATAAGGAAACTTAAAAAGAGAGAGAGAGAGAGGAAAAAGAGAAATATAGGGGGAGTGAGGGAGAAGAACTCACCTCAATCAGCCAGCCATTAGCACCTTGGTCAACCCGAACCTTCCAACCTCGCCGGTCGGTGACCATCAAAAGAGATCGAGCCGCAATGCAGGAGGGTTTACGAGCGAGAGGCAAACGAGGAGCGCTAGAGGGCTCCGAGAATGGTTCTCTTCCCTCTTTTTTCTTCCATTTCCGAGTCCCATCATTTAGTGCCTTGATTCCTGTTTGGTTAGACCCGAGCCCATGGAAGACCCGATTTCGATTCGGCTCGGTCAAAATTCACTAGGCCTGGGCCTCGGAAACAGACTATTAATAACTGGAAGGAAAAGACTTTGTACACCGCCTCCGGTGCAGCAAGTCCTACATGGGCTGCACCGTTCCTTTTTATTGGTCCACATACGCACAACACCCATTAAAAAATGTTAACACAACTTTACGACATCCCGAGGGGAAAAAACACCCTAGTTTTAAGCTACTACACCATAGTTATAAAGTTAAGACGCCCGTTCAGAAAGAAAAAAAAGTTACGACATCCTAGTTTTAAACTTACGACACCCTAGTTTTAAACTTAAGACACCCGTTCAAAAAATGTGTATGTACATATTCCAAAAGAAAATTGAACGGGTATTAATGCACGTCATGTTAAAATTAAGACACCCATTAAGAAAGCAAAAAAACCTTACAACACCTTAGTTTTAAACTTAAGACACCGTAGTTATAAAACTAAGACACCCTAGTTTTAATCTTACGCTAGTTATAAAATTACCTTTACATAAATTCCAAAAAAAGTATTAATGCATGTCATGTCAAAATTAAGACATCCATTAAGAAAACAAAAAAATCTTTACGACACCTTAGTTTTAAACTTACGACATTATAAAACTGTTAAGAAAGCAAAAAAATACTTACCACTCTAGTTTTAATCTTATGACACCGTAGTTATAAAATCTATACATAAATTCCAAAAAAATCTGGTATTAATGCACGTTACGTCAAAATTAAGACACCCATTAAGAAAGCAAAAAAAAAACTTACGACACCTAGTTTTAAGCTTACGACACCGTAGTTATAAAATTAAGACACCCATTCAGAAAGCAAAAAAAATTTATGATATCCTACTTTTAAACTTACAACACCCTAGTTTTAAACTTAAGACACCCGTTTAGAAAGGTGTTTTGTACACAAATTCCAAAAAAGCTGAACGGGTATTAATGCACGTCAAACAGTTTTTTTTATAATTTGTGTACAGATACATTTTTTGAACGGGCGTCTTAAGTTTAAAACTAGGGTATCGTAAGTTTAAAACTAGGACGTCGTAAGTTTTTTTTGCTTTCTCAACGGGTGTCTTAACTTTATAACTATGGTATCGTAAGCTTAAAACTAGGGTGTCGTAAGTTTTTCTCTCGGGATGTCGTAAAGTTGTCTTAACATTTTTTAATGGGTGTCGTGCGTATGTGGACCAATAAAAAGGAACGGTACATCCTATGTAGGACTTGCTGCACCGGAGGCAGTGTACAAAGTCTTTTCCTAACTGAAAAAGTCTTTCTATACCACTCCGGTGCAACATGGCTTGCACTAGGTATGATAATTCGCTCGCGCATGAGCCCATACTGAGAGGCCCGCTCATAGGTCCCGCATCACTAATGCGCGAGCTCACGCACCGGTAAATTACTGTACCTGGTATAGGCCATGCCGCACCGAGAATGATGTACAAAGACTTTCTTAAAAACTTGCAGGCCAGCTAGGTGAGTAGCCGCATAAGCGGCAGTGGCAATAACAATTAGAGAGAAAGTCTTTGTACACCGCTCTCAATGCAACATGGCATGGATCGGACGTGGTGATTCTCCTGCATGCAAGCTCGCGCCGGAGTCCATCCATAAGTCCCGCATCACTGATGCGCAGGCTCGCGCGTAAGCAAATCCCATACCCGATGCAAGCCATGCTGCACTAGGATAGTATACAAAGACTTTTTCAACAACCGCAATGATCTTAGTATATATTCTCTCTACACACTTATACATACGTATATAATTTTCAAAACTTAAATAATTTTCTCAGCCAAGTCTTGCACACGAATCCAATAAATTACAAGTGTAATAGGATATAAATATCATAACTATCCTAGCGATAAGCTAGTGAACCAGATCTCATGATCAATTTAGCTTAATTATACTAATTATATATTCGATCTGGTCAAAACTTGAATAGACAAAATCAAACTAAGTGTCTCATCTTTTTAAAATTATTTCTAACTAATATAATTTAAATATTAGTGCTACTTTTCGTATTCTTTTTTTTCTCTTTAAATCTTTCTTTTCCTCTTCTTTATTCAATTCATATCTATCTTCTATTTTTTTATTAGAGAATTTCAAGTATTTTTTTAAAAAATTAAGATTAATATAGATATTATTATAGATTAATATAGATCAGTATTTTTTTTAAAAAAATTAAGTATTGATATAGATATTATATTTTATTTGTAGTTTAAATAACTTAATTTTAAGAATTTAAATTTTTAGAATGATTAAATTTATTGTATTTTATTAAGAAATTACCTTTTTAATCATGGATATGCTTTTTAAATTTAATTATATTTAATTATTCATCCAATTCAACCATGAGCTCACTAGTTGGACCATTGAAGAGCTGACTAAGCCTTCTGATCAAGTCGATGTCCAATCTAATTTTAATATAACTATGATTAATATAGTATAATAAAAATATATATTATAATCATTACATTATATTATTTTATTGCTATATTATTAAATTAAATGTAATTATTTTTATATTTTAAATCATGATCTTTAAACCTAATAAAAACAACACATCTCAAACAAAATTATTACCCAAAACTTCAAAGAGAACTTTTTTTTTTAAAAAAAAAAACTTTTAGAGGAGCTCAAAAACTATTGACGAAATGTTTGGCTAAAAAGCAATGTTAATTCAAAACTTTTTTTTTTAGTTTAGTTAGCTATTTGATAACAACAACCAGTATTGATGGGGCCAATAAATCCCCTAGGAAGCGGTAATCGCACTCGGGTCCCTGCCTAGTTGGCCACCAGGGCCGGCCATCGGAGTCGGCCTTAGCCACAGACTCGCCTCAGCATCCGGAGTCAGCCTTCCCTGCCTCAGCCCTTCTAGTCAGCCTCGACCCCCTTTTATCAGCCCTTTTAGTCGGCCTCGACCCCCTTCTGTCGGCCCTTCCAGTCGACCTCGACCCCTTCTAGTCGGCCTTGGCCCTCTTCTATCGGCCTCTCCGGGGTTGGCCTCGGCCCTTTTAGTCGACCTCGGCCCCCTTATGTCGACCTTTCCAGTCGGCCTCAACCCCTTCCAGTTGGCCTTGGCCCTCTTTTATCGGCCTCTCCAAAGTCGGCCTCGGCCTCTTTAGTAGGCCTTTCAGTCGGCCTCAGCCCCTTCTAGTTGGCCTCGGCCCTCTTCTGTTGGCCTCTTCCAGTCAGCCCCGACCTTCGGAGTTGGCCTTCTCTATTCGGCCTTCGAAGTTAGCCCCTCTCCCGAGTAGGACCTTGACTCAGCCACTCGGGTTGCGCCACCAGCTGCTCTCCTTAGCTCCAAGTCGGTCATATCGACATGTACACCGCCAAGAAGGTTGGAATCATGGCCTCCAATATCCGGGAAGCTTGAAGGCTGTTCCTAGCAGGACAAAGGCAGCATGGGGGTCCTTCAAACAATATGCTATTACCACGTTTATGGAGGTCTACGTGCATGGGAAAAAGCACTCTTAGTGATACTCTGTCAATTGGTAAGAACAGTGCTCTTGAAATCAGATATATTTATTTTAATTTTTTAAATTAATAAAAGAAGTATTTTTCTTCGATCTTGCCTCATTTATATGAAAGATGAATGTTTATATGAAAATTCAAAATATATTATGAGGTTGTAATTTTAGTATAATGTATACAAGATGATTAAAATTATAGCTAATATATTTAAACATGTCTGTGATTGATAAAAGTACGGATCTTCTATCGCTAATCACTAATACGGTCCATGAACATTATGAATGTAACAATCTTATCCGAATTGTTGTGTAGAGACACTTAGTAGAGGTATTATATATAATAAGATTTATAGGACTTGGACCAACATAATTTGAATCTTTATTTAAGACCGTTATAAAGAATTCAATTTATATCATAAGATGATCATATGTAAATTAACCTTAATCCTGATTTAATCACAGACTTTTTGATTGTGCTATTGGATCTTTTGATTTGTTTGTTAAAGCTCATTTATTGTTGGGCCTAATACTTACATCTTGGAGGTTTAATAACATATTGGGCTGGGAATATGATTTAA
Organism: Calamus simplicifolius; assembly: GCA_900491605.1. Lineage (NCBI taxonomy): Eukaryota > Viridiplantae > Streptophyta > Magnoliopsida > Arecales > Arecaceae > Calamus > Calamus simplicifolius. The sequence goes on along the minus strand of UESW01004972.1, from coordinate 345,898 downwards.
AGATATGGAATCTATGGCTTTTGAAAAGAAGCTTAAAATTAGTTTCCTTAAGTGTTGATTATGTAGCTAAACAATTATGCGCACAATTTATGATCCGATCATAAATCAACTATTTAACTAGTGAATCAATGGTACCTAAAGAGATAATTAGAGGGGTATAATGGTTATTTTACCTAGCTTTAATCATGAACTAATTATAGAGGGTTGAATTGCATGTAATAAAATTAATCCATAATTTTCAAGAGTTTTTAGTGGAATAACTTTTAGATTAATAAACTGAATAAATAATTAAAGAGTTTTAATTAAGTTTATTCAAATTTATTGGAGCTTGAAATTATGGTCCATAGTCCCCACACCGTCTTAGATTAATAATACACTTAGACTGAATAATTAATGTGATTAATTATTTATATTTTTTAAATAAAATATTTATTAAAACTTTATAATAAAGAGTTTATTATGAAGATAAATAATCGATTTATTAATTTTTTTCACATTTATTTTGGTACAATAAATTAGTTATTGGGCAAAATATAAATGTGTTTAAACATATTATTTATATAATAATTGATATGAATGGATGCACATAAGTGTTATTATGGAACATCATACAAGAGAATTTTGCTCTTGTAAGTGGCGCATATTATGAGTTGATGAAGGAAGAAAAATTTTATTTTTGATATTTTTGATAATGTGATTATTGAGAATATTAAAATAAAATAATAAATTTGACTTATTAGATATTTGAAATTAATAATATCTGAAATTATTAAATAAAATTTGATAATTTATATATTATTATATTTAATTTAGATATTATTTATAAATTAGTTGCAAATAAGAAAATAACTTTTCTTTAATATGATCAAGGAGTTGATGAGAATTGTTTGTATGCGGTCAAAATAGGTTGTAACAGATAAATGTTATCTAAATTAAATATTGTAATAGATAAATATTATTTAAATTAAATGTTGTAACATATAAACATTATCTAAATTAAATACTTATCTAAATTAAATTAATTTAAAAATAAATTTTTTTGATTCACCTAGAGCCTATTAATATAGCATAAAGTAGACTTTCAGAAAGTAAAAAAAAATGAAAGAAAATTTCTCTCTTATTTTATGTGTGCCAGAGTCATGAGAAATATAGAAAAATAAGAGTAAGCCCACTCTCATAATTCAATAGTGAGGAAGGCTCTGGTTTTATTTTAATTTTGTTTTAATTTTGCAGGTATTTTATGAAGTACCTTGGCCTGTAAACTTTGGCCCGTAAACTCTATCATGGGATTCTTCATCCATAGCTTCGAATCCGATAGTAGGGCGCGTCTGTTCCTTCGAGACCTCAACATGATATATTTTTATGTTTAAAAAAATTATATGATAATTTTTTTTCTTTTATATGATAATATTAATTTTATGCATGTTAAACAATCCGTATGCTTCCGCTATATATATATATATTTTATTTTATAAATAATTTTTTTGAATACCAACATCAATAGCCCTTGATGAAGCTAATGAGATCACACCCATCCAACATGACGATCACCCTTTCAGGAGCAACTCTAGTCGGCCATTCAGGTAGGATCCTAACGCGGCCATCCGGTAGGACCCCTACTTAGCCACCCAAGACAACGAACATGCAAGGTGGGGAACATGTATGGCGAATGACCATAACGGCCACCAATGCCCCGCCAGCCTGCAGTTGCTTGCAGCGGCCATCTAAATCAATCGGTGCCCATCAACTTTACTGCAGCCTTCCATGCTTGATGGAACCTGGCCCACCAACCAACTGCAGCCACCCGTACTAGACGGGACATGACCTGCCAGCTTTAACATGTCACAAGGAGGCAAGCCCCATTGCCACTGCCCTCACCATGCATGCTCTGACAATCAAACCTGCTATAAGCCACGTCCTAGCATCCAGTCACGCTATAGACACCAAAACTTTCATAAAATAGGTAAGAGGGACCCCGAGGGAGGTAAGCCAATGATGAACACTTAGACGCTCACACAAAGCTTTTTCATCTCAACTCTCGAGCTTTCTTTTAAGTTCACTGCTGTTACCCAAACCACTTACTTAAGTGTCGGAAGTCTCCATCGAAATCACTGGCCTCTGGGACTTCTTGTAAGATCCCAATCAGAGCAAAGCCACCGAAAATCTCGGATTCACTGAAAAAGGCGACCAAACACTTGCATACGATCAGAAAGGGTTATTTGGCATCAACAAGTATCATTCCACATCTATTTAAAGGTTTGAGTAATTTTGGTGAGAAGAAACCATAAAAGTGGATTAAGCTCTTGATCAAACTTAGGGCTCGAATAGTGCATTCTAATGTAAGCAATTATGTATTTTGTATTGCTTTAGATTTTGTATTCAAATGCTATCCGGTGAGCTTAAATTATTTTACCTCTAAGGGAGTCCATTTAAATTATCTCAGGAAGCACGTGTTGTAATGCTCAAGGATTTAACTTTGATGGAAGTATTCGAGGTAGACTTGCTAGTTCTGCCTTTGTCATTCGTGGGCCTAAGGGTGATCTGCTGGCGACTGATGGTTTTGGTAGTCTGGACTCCTCTATCCCTATGTTTGAGCTTTATGCTGCTTGGGTGGGTCTCTCCTATGCGGTTCGGATCCTTCATGCTTATAACCTCATTATAGAGGATGACTTTATGACTATTATCGGGTGGATGCGGAAGAACAATGGCTTCCAAGCCCCTTTCAATCCACACATACATGATATATGGACGATTTTGAGGGAGGCTCGGGGAGTCCAAATTTGCCATATCTATTGTGAAGCTAACTCAGCGGCCGACTAGGTGGCTATATCTGTGACTCATCATTCAGGTTTTTGGAGTTGAAGGCAAAGTGATCCCTGTCCTTTATTTCTAAAGCAGATTTTGTACTCCTTTGTTTTTATAGTAGATTTTATACTATGATAAATATGGGTTGACTCGTACGCGTGTTGTATGATCATCCGCTTATAATAAAAAATATATATTCAAATTTACATGAAACGATCATGTGGTCAAGTGGCTTTAATACTTCCAACGGTTGATGATGAGCGAAGGGTGGAGGCCTGGAATTAATCTAAGCATCCCTTTATGACTCTCCTCATAACGTTAAATTGTATTATATACCCGACAAGGGGAAGCCCTGGCTATCATTAAACATGTATTTATTTTGGTGTGCTAGTATTTTATCATTGTCGTTATGTTTTCTTCTTAACTTTCTCCAAAGTTTGGGCGCCTCAATACCATGACGATAATATTTAAAGCGGCGTCCGGCGCACGGAGTTGCACCGTCCCACTCGAGTCTTTTAGCGCTGCTAACGAGGTCACGCCTGGATATAATTATTGCCAGCGGATAAGAAAAGAAACTGGAGGTTTAAATACTCTCACAGTTCCAGGATTAATGAGCACGAGAGACCAGCCACTGCGGTGAGAACAGAGACTGGGAAATCTCTACAGTCCAATCGATGCAACCAAGTTGAAAGTATATACCAAGTACATGCCCCATTAATACAATACAGTTTTCTATTACGTAAAACCTAATGTTATACTCTAAAGCTTAAATCTTAGGGTGAAGATTTATAGGCTCCACATGTTTAAGGCCCAAGTTGTTGGGTCTTGAGGGGGCTAGTCTATCATTGGGCTAGGTTTGGGCCCAAGGTATGGGCTGGTCCAAGGAAATTTTTTAGGGTTTATTATCCATATAGTAAGGCACCGGTTCATGTGTAGTGCTGGTTTTATTTTGGTGGCCGTCATGGGGACGGGTTTTATATAATCATGTAACTATGATGATTATAGATGAATGAAAGAAACTCTTTTCTCCCAAGAATAAGCTATCCCTCTCCTTTCCTCTCTTATGCACGTCTTCCTCTCTTTCTCACACATAGATGCCCTAGATTTTAAGGTTTTATTGCTGCAATCTCTGCCCTAGCCATCTTCTTGGAACCGCCTCTCTTAAGGAAGGAGAAGGAAGAAACTCTAGCAGCACATTCTCCTTGGGCAGCGTCTCTTGATTTTCTGGATCAGATCTGAAGGTTCACGTGAGGAAAAAGAGAAGCCACGACCCTCACAATCTTGGGGCGCAAGAAACTTAAGAAAATCCTAGTTGCTAATCAATCCGGGAAGATTACCAAGATCAAGATCCAAAATTCTGCTGCAGAATTTCAGCAGGGATATCATCTCGCTTCCGCATCTTCACACGACTTGGAGCTAGTCGAATGCGTGCTATGCTCCAAGGGTAGAAAGAGGACGATCCACTCTTCATTTGGTATCAGAGCCTCGGTGATTTGGTGGAGAAAAGATTGGATCTTGGGCGTTTCTTGGTAAGATATCAAACCAGAAATTTCTGCAGCAAGTTTAATTTTCTGTTTTTGCTGTGTGCATTGTTTCTTGGTTGGATATGGCATCTAGTAGCTTTAAATTTGATTTTGAAAAGTATGATGGCAAGGGAAACTTCACCCTATGGCAGCAAAGGGTGAAGGATTTATTGGTACAGCAAAGGATTTATAAGGTCTTGGTGAAACAAAGACCGGATAATGTAAGTTATGAGGATTGGGAGGAGTTAGAGGAGATTGCATTTAGCACAATCAGGATGTACTTGGCTGATCAAGTCTTGCCGAAGATTTGCACGCAGACCACGGCAAGGGGGCTCTGGAAAACTTTAGAGAACACTTACATGGGAAAGAGCATGACAAACAAGTTGTGATTGAAGAAATAGTTGTACAGCTTGAGAATGCCTGAGGGAGGAGATCTTGTGGCCCATATTCAGAAATTCAATCAAGTGTGCTCATAGGTGATGAGCCTTGATGTGAAGATTGATGAAGAAGACAAGACCCTCATCTTGTTATGTTCGCTACCCAGTTCATATGATGGTCTGATTACAACCTTGGTTTATGGGAAGGAGACCCTGAATTATGAAGAGGTTGTGGGGGTGCTGAGATCAAACTAGCAAAGAGAAAAGATCCGCATGGGAAACTCTAACATAGAGGTACTTGCTGTGAATGAGAGGCAAGGAAGACCCTTGAAAAGGTTAGAGGCAAGTCCAAAGGCAGATCTAAGTCTCGGGGCAAGCAGAAAGCATGGAAGTGTTACAAGTGCCATCAGATTGGTCACCTGAAGAGAAATTGCCCACTTCTGAAGAATGAGAAGGGGAAGGGCATTTCCATGGGAGGTTCAGCCAGCAATGGTAGTGCAAATTCATCTGAAGACAGTGAAGATGATGTACTGGTGTTTCAGATAGGACCAAGAAGTGTGATAGTTATTGGATACTTGACTCAGCATGTTCTCACACCATTATACTTCGCATAGGGAGTGGTTTGCAACTTATGAAGAATCTGATGGAGGGAGTGTATGCCTTGGTGATAATCATCCTTGTAAGGTTGCTAGAGTTGGAAGCATAAGGGTGAGGATGTATGATGGGGTTATAAGGACTTTGACCAATGTCAAACATGTCCCAGAGTTGAAAAAGAATCTAATTTCTTTGGGTTACCTGGAGAAGCATAGGTATGCTTTTGGAAGCCAGCCGGAGAGTGGATGTTTGAGGATAACCAAGGGTGCATTAGTGGTGATGAAAGGGAGAAGGTTAGAAAATAATCTCTATCAAATGGAAGGTTCAGTGGACATAGATGGTGCAGAGGTGCTAGCAGTGGCACAGGAGGAACAGTTGGTCTATAAACTGTGGCACTATCGAATGGGACACATGAGTGATAAAGGGCTTATAGAACTCAGCAAAAGAGGTATGATTCCAGCACTCAAGAAGGAGGACAATGACATCTGTGAGCCATATATTTATGGCAAACAACATAGGGTGAGATTTGCCAGCAGTTCCAAGCAGAGTGAAGGTATTCTGGAACTAGTTCACTTATATGTATGGGGACCGGCCCCTGTGTCAGCCAGAGGTGGGGCTAAGTATTTTTTGACCTTCATTAATGACTACTCCAGGAGGGTATGGGTATATCTGATAAGAGAAAAATCAGAGGTATTTGCCTGGTTTAAAGCTTGGAGAGTTGGTGTTGAAAAGGAGACAGAAAAACCAGTGAAGTGTTTGAGATCTGACAATGGGGGGAGTATACAAGCAATGAATTTAGAAGCTACTATGAGAAAAATGGGATCCAATGCCATTACACAGTGAGGATGACTCCCCAGCAGAATGGTGTGGCAGAGAAGATGAATCGTACATTGACAGAGAAGGCTAGGAGTTTGAGGCTGCAGGCATCACTACCCAAGGTCTTTTGGGGTGATAAAATTATGTTCTCTGGTTTTCTTATTAATAGATCCCCTAATAGAAAACTTGATGGAGGCATTCCAGAGGAGATATGGAGTGGGAAGAAGGTGGAGCATTGACACCTGAGGATTTTTGGTTGCCCAGCCTATGCACATGTGGAGGCAACTGAAAGGAGTAAGCTGGACCCAAAATCACAAAGGCTGATCTTCATCGGGTATTCACAGGGAGTTAAAGGCTATTTTCTATGAAGTTCAGATTCACAGAAGTGTATCATCAGTAGAGACATTATTTTTTATGAGAAAAGCATCTTGAAGAGGTCAGAGATTGCAGATGGAGCTGAAAAGCTGAACAGGACAGCAGTGGACAGCATTGGCTGACAGGTGATGTACCTTCTACTTCTACATTCCAATACATGTAAAGGATCAGCCAGGAGAGCCATCAATCCAGAAGGAGGTGCAGGTGGAGTCACACACTTCAGCTTTGAGAGATGATCAAAGGGGTGTGGCACTACACAAGGCAAAGCGTACCATCATTAAACCTACTCGGTATCGCATTGATGACATTATTTTCTATGCTCTAATCACTGCAAATGAAGATACAGAGACCTTCCAAGAAGCCATGGAAAGTTCAGAAAGAGACTCATGGATGTAAGCCATGATGGAGGAGATGGAGTCCCTAGAAATAAACAAGACATGGTAGCTAGTGGATCTACCTAGAGATGCTCGGCCATTGGATCAAAATGGGTGTTCACAAAGAAGGAGGCGCCTTCAGAGCAAGGTGGAGTCAGATAAAAAGCAAGGCTTATTGCTAAGGGGTTCTCACAGAGAGGGAGTGGACTACACAGAGGTATTCTCTCTAGTGGTACGCCATGCTTCAATTCGTGTATTGTTATTACTTGTAGCACAATATGGTATGGAGTTGCAGTAGATGGACGTGAAGACGGTTTTCTTACATGGGAGTCTAGAGGAGAGGATATACATGAAGCAACCAGAGGGTTTCAAGGAATTTGGATTGGAAGAAAAAGTATGTCTACTAAAGAAATTGCTCTATGGTTTGAAGCAGTCACCCCGTCAGTGGTACAAAAGGTTTGACATTTTGGGCCTTGGATTTTCTAGATGTGAACATGATACTTGTGTCTATGTGAAAATGTGGATGAGGATGATGTACTGTATCTCTTTCTGTATGTGGATGATATGCTCATTGCCAGCAAGAGTGTTGAAGCAGTGAATGGACTGAAATATGCATTATCAACAGAATTTGAAATGAAGGATTTGGGGTCAGCTAGGAAGATACTTGGGATGAAATTTACAGAGATAGGACCAAAGGAATTCTACACTTGTCATTGGGTGGATATATTTAGAAGGTGTTAGAGAGGTTTGGGATGGATAAGGCCAAACCAGTTGGAACACCTTTGGCTAGTCACATGTCTCTTTCTAAGTTACAGAACCCCCAAACAGATGAGGAGAAAGAGTACATGAAGAGAGTTCCATATGCCAGTGCCGTGGGCAGCATTATGTATGCTATGGTGTGTTGCAGACCTGATATAGCATATGCAGTGAGCCAGGTGAGCAGATTCATGGCGAACCCAGGGAAGGAGCACTGGAAGGCACTCAAGTGGATTTTGAGGTACCTTCAGGGAACTCGTGGACTTAGTCTAATTTTTGGGCAGCAAGAAAGACCTAAGGAGAAATCTAATATCCCAAGTAAATCATTAGGTCCATTGGAAGGGTTGTGGATGCAAATTTTGCAGGTGATCTGGATATAAGAAGGTCTACCATAGAGTATGTGTTCAGCATGTATGGTGGATTAATTTCTTGGAGATCAATCCTTCAACCTATTACAGCTTTGTCTACAACAGAAGCTGAGTATATAGGGATTACAGAGGCTGCCAAAGAGGCTCTTTGGTTGAAGAGACTCATTATGGAAATGGGGGTGAAGCAGGGTACAGTATTGCTACACAGTGATAGTCAGAGTACCCTGCAGTTGGCTCAGAACCCAATCTATCATGCACGCACAAAGCATATAGATGTGAGGTATCACAGAATCAGAGAATGGGTGGAAGAAGGTGATGTGGAGCTGGTAAAAGTTCATACAAAGAAGAACCATGCAGATGCACTTACGAAGACTCTTCTATGGGATAGCTTTCTCTCATGTGTGACACTGATGGGTCTGAGGGAATGTGCAGATTTGTCAGCAGCTTTGAAGCACCAAGGTGGAGATTGTAGAGCCTGGTGTGGTACTCCAAAGCTTAAATCCTAGGGTGGAGGTTTATAGGCTCCACATGTTTAAGGCCCAGGTTGTTGGGTCTTGAGGGGGCTAGTCTATTATTGGGCTAGGTTTGGGCCCAAGGTGTGGGCTGGTCCAAGGGAGTTTTTTAGGGTTTATTATCCATATAATAAGGCACCGGTTCATGTGTGATGCTGGTTTTATTTTGGTGGCCGTCATGGGGACAGGTTTTATATAATCATATAACGATGATGATTATAGATGAATGAAAGAAACTTTTCTCCCAAGAATAAGCTATCCCTCTCCTTTCCTCTCTTATGCACGTCTTCCTCTCTTTCTCACACATAGATGCCCTAGATTTTTAGGGTTTTATTGCTGCAATCTCTGCCCTAGCCATCTTCTTGGAACCGCCTCTCTCAAGGAAGGAGAAGGAAGAAACCCTAGCAGCACCTTCTCCTTGGGCAGCATCTCTTGATTTATTTTCTGGACCAGATCTGAAGGTTCACGTGAGGAAGAAGAGAGGCCACGACCCTCTCTTACAATCTTGGGGTGCAAGAAACTTAAGAAAATCATAGTTGCTAATCAATCTGGAAAGATTACCAAGATCAAGATCCAAAATTCTGTTGCAGAATTTCAGCCCAAGGGTAGAAAGAGAACGATCCACTCTTCATATTAATCATTAATTAATAGTGGATTTAGCCCAAAAACAAGTAACCACCACTTGAACCGATTTTTATCTGCTATCTTTATGATGTGAACTCCTGGCTATGGTTAAGAACCTAACCGACCAAATGATGGCAGATCAGTTGATTTTAAGATGTCCTATAGAAGTATCCTGGTGCACCTCATGTTTATAGGCACCACAAGCGCCCTAAGACCCGTTTGATCACATATAATCTATTAGATTATCAATAATTTAAATAAAACTTATCAAATAATCATATTTAATATATTTTGAATAGCAATCTATTTTATAATGATAATTTGAATTATCTTTCATAAGGTATTATCTTAGAAAAAAGTGGTTATCCACATTATCACAAAGGTGGTAATATGATAAACTACTTTTTGATAAAATTATCTTTTTTTTATCGCTCTCTACTCACATCCTCCTCTACCAACCTCTACCAACCTCACTCAAGGTGGTCCTGAGCCACATCCTCTTCCGTGTAGTCGAGCTGCGGATCTCCGTGAGCCACATCCTCTTCCGTGTAGTCGAGCTGCGGATCTCTGTCGCCTAACGGCCCCATGGTATGCTGCAAAATTTCTTTCGATCGATGGCCTCCAGCATGCTTTGAATATCATTTATAAATATTTTTTTAAATATTATCATTTATAAATATAAATTTTTTGAATCAAATATTATATAATTAAAGAGTAACAATAGAACAAAGTGGCTAAGTAAAGAAAGTATTGAATATGTTCTCTTTTATTTCATCGTATCTTATTTCATCAATCCTTTCCAAATACAATTCCATGCCATTTATTTATAGGCAAATAGTAAAAGATGTTAAGATAATACTAATAGACGTAACCTCCCTTGGAATACCAATGGACACAATCTTTATAACTACATAACTTTCCCTTAGAATACCAATGGACATCCATTTTATTAGCAATATTATAACATTCCACTTGGATGTCCATTTATGTCTATTTATTTGACCATGGAAAGTATATCATTCATGTCTTTTATTGAAAGGGGATATTGCCTCATTAAAAACCTTGCCAAGACAACCCAATGGGACAAAACCATAACTAAAAAAAAGAGTAAAGTATTTTGCTCTCCCTTAAAATTATCATTCGAGATCCTTGAGTCGTCATAGTCCAATTTTTCGGACTAACTCTTCAAATCTCTTTGTAGATAGTGCTTTCATAAATAAATCAGTGATATTATCACTAGATCAAACTTTTTGAACATTAATAGCACCACTCTTTTGAAGGTCATGAGTAAAAAAGAACTTTGGAAATATATGTTTTGTTCTGTCACCTTTGATATACCCTCCTTTCAGTTGAGCTATACAGGTTGTATTATCCTTATACAAAATAGTTGGTACCTCCTTTTGAGAGAATAATTCACATGTCTTCTGAATATGTTGGATTACCGATCTAAGCCATACACATTCTTGGCTTGCTTCATGAATTGCCAAAATTTCGGTATGGTTAGATTATGTAGCCACAATTATTTGCTTTATAGAATGCCATGAAATAGCAGTGTCGTCATATGTAAAGACATAACCCGTTTGTGATCGACCATTATGAGGATCAGACAAATATCCTACATCTGCAAAACCTACCAACTTGGATTTGAACAAATTTGAATAATACAAACCCATATCCATTGTACCTCGAGGTATCGAAATATGTACTTAACACCTATCCAATGCCTCCTTGTAGGCGAAGAACTATATCTTCTTAACAAGTTTACTGAAAAAGATATATAAGGTCGAGTGTGAGTCGCAAGATACATTAATGCACCTATTGCACTAAGATATGGTACTTCAGGACCAGGTAGTTCTCCGCATCTTCCTTAGGTCGGAAAGGATCTTTATCGATTTCAAGTGACCTTACGACCATCGGAGTACTCAATGGGTGTGCTTTATCCATATAAACCTTTTAAGTATCTTTGTTGTATAAGTAGATTGGTGCACAAAAATCCCATTCTTAAAATGCTTGAGCTGCAGGCCAAAGCAAAATTTTGTTCTTCCAAGATCTTTCATTTCAAATTCTTGTTTTAAGCAATCTGCTGCCCTTTGAAGCTCTTCAGGAGTTTTAATCATATTCAAATCATCAACATATACTACAATGATCACAAATTGTGATGCAGATCTCTTTATAAAGACACAAGGACATATGGGATCATTGTTATAGCCTTGTTTCAATAGGTATTCAGTTAAATGATTGTACCACATACGTCCTACTTGTTTTAACCCATAGAGAGACTTCTGCAACTTTATCGAATAAAGTTCTCTCGAATTAGAGTTAGACTTTTTAGGCAATTGTAATCCTTCTGGGATTTTCATATGGATATCATTGTTAAGTGAGCCATATAGATAGGCTGTCATTACATCCATAAGATGCAATTCTGCCAATTCAAGTTTTTCATGCACTGCCAAACTAATCAAATACTTAAAAGTTGTTGCATCAACCACAGGAGAATAAGTCTCTTCATAATTAATACTGGGTCTTTGTGAGAATCCTTGGGCAACTAGTCATGCTTTATATCTCACAATTTCATTATCCTTATTTGCTTTCGCACAAATACTCATTTATATCCTATAGGTTTTACACCCGCAGGTGTTTGGACAATCGGTCCAAAAACTTTACGTTTCGCTAACAATTTTAATTCAGAATCGATTGCATCCTTCCATTTTGGCCAATCTTGTCGATGTCTACATTCTGCTACATATATTGGTTCATGATCCTCATTTTTATTTTCAATATTTTGCGCAACATAATATACAAACTTATCATCAACGATCATCTTATATCGGTTCCATCTTTCCCCATTCATAACATAATTGATAGAGATCTCTTCATTTTCTTTAATTTTAGGTATCTTATTCTCAGACTCATATGGAGTCTCAATTACTTTTGTTATTATACTGGGGATCTTTTTTAAGTCACAGTATCTTCAATCTGGTCATCTAAATGCTTTACTCCTTTTCTTTTGCGAAGGTTTTTATCTTTAGAACCAACTAGTCTACCACGCTTTACTTATCCCTTTATCTCATTAGCAGTGATAGGTTGTCCTTCAGGGACAATAATTCTGATTGGAGCATTTGCAGTTGGTATATGTGACTTTGTCACTCTTTTAAGGTCAGTAAATGCGTATGGCAGTTGATTTGCTAGTTTTTGCATATGAATTATCTTCTGAACTTTAAGTTCATATTGTTTTGTACGAGATTGAGATAAGATAATGATAATTCATTCCAACTAATTTTTTTACCAGCTACTTATTTTCTTCCCCTAATATTGGAAAATAGACTCATCAAAATGATAATCGGCAAAATATGCTGTAAATAAATCTCTTGTAGATAGTTCAAGATATTTAATTATAGATAAAGATTCATACCCAACATATATCCCTAACCTCCGTTGAGGTTCCATCTTAGTGCGTTGTGATGGAACAATTGGAGCATAAACCGTACATCCAAAAATTCTTAGATGAGAAATATTTGGTTCCTGACCATAAACCAATTGTAACAGAGAAAATTTATGATAATTCGTTGGCCTAATGCGAATAAGTGTTGTTGCATGTAAAATAGTATGTCCCCATGTAGACAAAGAAAGTTTTTCTCTCATAAGTAATGGTCTTGCAATCAGTTGGATCCGTTTGATAAGTGATTCTGCAAGACCATTTTGAGTATGAACATATGCTACAGGATGTTCAATAGTGATTCCAATAGCAATACAATAATCATCGAATGTTTGAGAAGTAAATTCACCAGCATTGTCAAAGCATATTATCTTAATAGGATTATCTAGAAAATAAGCATGTAGTCAAATTAATTGAGCTAGTAGTCTCGCAAACGCTAGGTTACGAGTCGATAATAAGCATACATGTAACCATCTAGTTAAAGCATCAATTAAAACAATGAAATATCTAAATGGCCCACTTGCTGGGTCAATAGGTCCACAAATATCACTATGTATGCGTTCTATAAATCCAAGAGATTCAGTATTGATTTTAACCGGTGATGGCCTAAAATTAATTTGCCTTGAGAGCAAGCAGCACATGAGAATTCATTTGGTCGTAATATTTTTTGATTCTTTAATGAATGTCTACATGAATTCTCTATAATTCTTCGCATCATAATTGAATCGGATGACCCAACCGGTTATGCCAAATTATAAAATCATTTTGATTAGTAAACTTCTGGTTTACTATAGCATATGCTTCAACTGTGCTTATATTTATGTAGTATAAACTAGAGAAAACTGCAAGCAATTTTTCTAATACACATTTCTTACCTGAGATTGTACTTGTAATGCACAAATATCAATATTGCCTTCATTAATTGTTTCACTATGATATCTATTTCTGCGAATATCTTTAAAACTCAATAAATTTCTTTAAGACCTTTCAGAATATAAGGCATCATTAATTATGAATTTTTTTCCTCCAGGCAAAATGATGTGAGCTCTTCCAAAGCCTTCAATCAATTTTACACTATCACAAATTGTATTAACATTTATTGCCTGCATTCTTAAGTAAGAGAAGTATTTCATATCTTTAAGTACAGTGTGTTGTAGCACTGTTAACGAGGCACAAATTGTTGTTGTTGACAAATTAAAGATCTTACTCGAAATAATTTTATTTTCTTCAAAAAAGAATGACATGTAGTGAAATACAAGTTAGAATACAAGATATATAAAAGCATAAAAACTAAAAGTCATAATTCATCATTGCATCAGTTTTCTTAAAACAAATATATGTATAATAAGATATTATTTTATTGCATGGTATTATTTGATAACGTAGACATTCTTAAAATCAACCTTATACATTCATGCTATCAATTAGACAAGCATTATTTTCTTCTGGTTAGATAAAGAAGTCAGCAACATCTAGATCATCAAATCTAGTATCAGAAGGGCCAGATTCAGAAATAAAATTTATTTCTATCTTTTTCTTATTTTTTTTCAATGATTTCTGATAAAGTTCAATGAGGTGTTTTGGCGTACGATAGGTATGCAACCAATGACCCTTCATTCCACAACGATAGCATGAGTTATCCACCACATTTTTACTTAAGTCCCCTTTGCCTTTCTCAATTTTTTTCTTATTTTTCTCATTTTTCTTCTACTTTAGGTCATGAGAATGAGTTTTAACATGACTACCATGATAAACAAAATGTCCTCGACCACGTCCGTGTCCACAACCACGTCCACGACCATGCCTTTGTTTATAAAATTGATATGTAGTCTCATTCACTTCAGAGAATGGTATAGAGCCAATTGGACGGGCTTCATAGTTTTTCATCAAAAGTTTATTATTTTGTTCAGCCACAAGAAGGCAGAAAATTAGTTCAGAATATTTTCTAAAACCCTTTTCATGATATTGCTGCAGGAGCAAATTGGAAGCATCAAAAGTGAAAAAGGTTTTTTCAAGCATATCTTCATCAATGACTTTTCCTCCACATAATTTCAACTGAAAATTAATTCTAAACATAGCTGAATTGTATTCACTTACTGTCTTATAATCTTGTAGACATAAGTGCATCCAGTCATAATGAGCCTTGGGAAGAATGATTATTTTTTGATGGTCATAACACTCTTTTAGGCTATTCCAAAAGATAAGGGGATCTTTTACCGTTAGGTATTCAACTTTCAATCCCTCGTCAAGGTGGTATTACAGGAAGATCATTGCTTTTGCTTTGTCTTAGTTAGATGCCTCTTTACTTTCTTTAATTGTATCACCAAGGGCATTAGCCTCGAGATGAATTTTAACATCAACTATATAGATAATTTTTGCCCATGCTATCTAGTGCCACAAAATCAAGTTTTTCCAAATTTGTCATAACAATACTATCAAAGCACACAAAGTAAATTAGTACACAACTTTTTATTAGAATAAAAATTATTTCAAATTTATCAAGGACTAGAGACAATCATGTATATATATATATATATATATATATATATATATATATATATATATATGAAATTTACTTCAATAAAAGTTTCTTCAACAAATGTTCATGCTGATAACATGTTATATAATTAAAGAGTAACAATAGAATAAAGAGACTAAGAAAAGAAAGTATTGAAATATATTCTCTCTTATTTAATCTTTTCTTATTTCATCTATATCTTGCCATCTATTTATAAGCAAATGGTAAAAGATGTTACAGGTAATATCAATAGACAACCTCCCTTGGAATACAAATGGACACCATCTTTATAAATTGACATAACCTCCCCTTAGAATACCAATGGACATCCATTTTATTAGCAATATTATAATAATTTTTAATAAATTTAATTTTAAGGGTATGTATTTTAAAAATTTGATGTTATATAACTGATAATCTATTTGTCATACCCAACATAATAATCAATATTATTGTTCCATTACTTGTGTATAGCAAACGCAGTAATTAACATTACTGGTAATCTATCAGCTGATAATCTATTTTGTAGGTAATCCACATTACCAGGCGATGTATCAAACGCAACCTTAGAGTTTGGCTGGTTGGGAGTAAAGACTAAACTTAGGTACAGTTTTACAAGTACAAACGCGGTGTGGTATGTATCTGAATCACTCTCACCTCTTTAAAATTAGTAGAACTTTCATTTAAGCATCATGTAATGATAAGTAAAAAAATAAATAAATATAAACTGCATGAACTGTATCCATAGAACTGCACTTAAATCCGTTATTGAACAAAAACATTAAAACATGAAGTGAGCTTGATGTTTGAGTCTAAGCTGTGCATGCTCAAAAAATAATTCTAATATATACTTGCCAATATATATAAATAAACTTGTTTGAATGGAGTCAATTATAAATCTGGTCATCTCTTCTATCATTTGATCCATACAGTTTACCAATTCCAAAATAAAAAAATTAAAAAGATAGAATAGTTTTAAGATTTGTATAAATTGATTGATAAAAAAGTGATCAAATTCTAAACTTAGTTACATTCGAATGTAGCCAAATTTAGATCTAATCATCATGATTAATATAAAGTTTCATATATTTCCATAGGGGATAAAAAAATGTTCACCTTGGGTGTACTTTAGCTTTTGTTTTTTTTTCTCTTATGTGCCCTACATGATAAGAGAGGAAAAGTAACCGTGCATGACCAGGTAAAGAGGAACATGCTACATAGAGAGTGATAACAATAGCCATGGAAAAAAGAGGAGAAAATAATCAATTTATATATAATTTTGGTATATATCTTCATTACATGCATAATGGGTTTTATCTAGCTAATCTATATAGCTATAAAAGGAAACCATAAAAAGAAATAATCAAAGCAAATCAATTGAGATTAATTGTCCCAACTAGAATCAAGGCTCGAATCAAACCAATCAAGATTGGTTGTTCTAGCCAGAATAAAAGTTGGAATCAAATCAATCAAGATTGGTTATTCTGACTATAATCAAAGCTAGGATCAAATCAATTAAGTATAACAACAATAATATGTATGTTAACATCACCACTCAAATTCAAGATGATTTAAGTGGAACTAACTTGAGTTTGGAAATGAGATCATGAAAAATGGCCTGATATATGTGATTTGGTAAAAATGATAGCAGTTTAATTAACAGAAGAAACAAAGATAAGTTACACAGTGCCATGACAAATATGTTGATGTATAAAGTGACAATTTATTTCAATATACTTAGTGTGCTCACAAAAGATGTCATTATGGGCAACTTGAATAGTACTCCTATTGTTACAGTGGTTGAGAGTTGCTCTAGAATAATTTTTTCATATCTATTAGTAGCCAGTGAAGCTAGATGAGTTCACCAGTGGTGTCTGCAATGGCTTTATATTTAGTCTCAACGTTAGACCTGCAAACAAAAGTTTGCTTCCACTTCAATTGAGATTAAAAAAGAAATAATCAAAGCAAATCAATTGAGATTAATTGTCCCAACTAGAATCAAGGCTCGAATCAAACCAATCAAGATTGGTTGTTCTAGCGAGAATAAAAGTTGGAATCAAATCAATCAAGACTGGTTATTCTGACTATAATTGTCACGCCCCAGACCCTATATTGGATCTAGGGGTGGCAACCCGCCGCATGCCTGGCATGCAAGGCGTTCCGAAATATAACATTTAATATCAGAAGTGGTAATAACTATATATCGTCCAATTTAAATGGTTCTTAATACAAATCATAATCATAGGTTTTAGGCTACATGCCCATCATACATAAGTCACTGGGGTTACAACAAAATGTTGGATTTTAGTTTCCTCTGAATGAAGCTCCAACTACCCCAGATCCCATTCTTCAGTTCTGTGGCTCTGAAAAATATTGTAAGATTTATATGAGCTTACACTCAATAAGTAAGCCTACTATTAAATAATCATTTCATCAAAATATTATCAAACCATATTTCCATGTATAAAACTTTCAATTTCAAATACATTCATCATGTTATCAAAACATGTATATCATCAGCTCAAATAATTTTGGAAGCTTAATTATACAATAAATACTGAAATATGCAATGTAAGCAAATCCACTGTATTCATATAATTATTAATTCCTTATGTATCCCATGGCCCTACAACACCCATCTGGTGTATCACTCTTTAATGTCCCCTAAGAGGAAGGGTCCTGGTACCAGCGTTATGCCATATATCATAACCAATCACAACACATCCTCTAGATGTGTGTGCGTTATGCAATATATCAATCACATCACATCCTCTAGATGTGTGTCCTCCACATATCTCTCCCTGTGGAGGTGGGTCCCGTATCTCTTAGCATTTCACATCATATGAGAACCGCGGCGACACATATCATCATCATATTTGCATGTAGTATATCATGCATCATCATGAGCATAAGCTCCTCATATCATATATACAGTGATTTGTACATTCATAGCATAAAATATATCAATAATACCAGTATATTTTTGCAAAGCCAGAATAATCACATCATTCAATTTTTGCACATTTATAATCCATTACTTTGCAAAATATCAGTAATCACATATATTATAGCAGATTCCCAATTGTATAACAAAATTCCATTTTGTCACATTTTTCCAAATAATGTAATATATCCATAATTTTCATATTTAAATAAATTATGAAAATTATAATACATGGCTTACTTACCTCCTGGCGCTAATCCAAAGATGTAATTCGGCTATTTAAGCACCTGGGTACCTACAGCATCAATTTCCCAATTTTTAGTCCCCAAAAGTAGCATATCAAAATAGCTTTTAGCTCTACCCAATTTTAATCCCGGGGCCAACTTGGGGCTTGAATTTCTCCCACTACATAAGCCCAAATGGAAAAATAAAAATACCCTCAGAAACTAGAATCAACACTGATCCGGGGCATACTTTTATTTTTCCATTTTTGGCCCAATACAAGGTTCAAATCGTGGCCCAAAAATTGCTCGCGAAACGGCCCAATAGGGCCCAAAATGGGGGAACGGCCCGAATCGGCCCGCTCCCCCCTCATCACCCGCCCGCCTCCCCTGTTTCGAACGAAACAGGGGAAGCATGTGCCGGCGGCCGGGGCCGCCGCCGGCCACTTCCCGGAGGGGCCCGGCCACCGCCGACCGACCCGGGGCCGGCCGTCGCCGTGGCCGAGCTCCTCCTCTTCTCTCTCTTCCTCTATTTCCCTCTCTCTCTCCCGTTGCCCGCCGCGGCTTCTACCTGTGCCGGTGGCACGGCCGGCCACCACGGCCGGCCGGACCTCCACCGGACGCTGCCCCGCGCCGGTGGAGGCCGCCGACAGCAGCCCGGGCCCGGCGAGCCGGCGGGCACTCCGCCGGGCCCGAACCAAGCCGCGGAGCGGCTTGGCTCCAAAAGAAGGGAGGGCCGCCCGGCGGCCCTCCAATGCCTTCTTCGGCCGCCTCGGGCGGCCGGCCACCTCCCCTCCCCGCTCCTCCGGCCGCCTCGAGCGGCCGGGCACGGTAACGGGAGGAATTCCTCCCGTTCACCCGCTCCCTGCCTCAAGAAAAATCGTGGAAGAAGGGGGGAATTACCGGCTCTTTGATGGCGATAGATGGAGGAAGAGGCTCCCCTCTTCCTCCCCATTTATAGAGGCATGGGGAGGCCTCCACTGTGCTAGAGAGAGAAGAGGGCGCCGCCCTCTTTGACCGGCGGTGTTGGGGAGCCGCCCGCGTGCGGTACGGCTGCGGCGCCTCCCCCTCTTCCGGTCCAAGAAGACGGATCCTCACATGGTGAGGATCCGGGGCTCACAATAATCAAAGCTAGGATCAAATCAATTAAGTATAACAACAATAATATGTATGTTAACATCACCACTCAAATTCAAGATGATTTAAGTGGAACCAACTTGAGTTTGGAAATGAGACCATGAAAAATGGCCTGATATATGTGATTTGGTAAAAATGATAGCAGTTTAATTAGCAGAAAAAACAAAGATAAGTTACACAGTGCCATGACAAATATGTTGATGTATAAAGTGACAATTTATTTCAATATACTTAGTGTGCTCACAAAAGATGCCATTATGGGCAACTTGAATAGCACTCCTATTGTTACAGTGGAGGAGAGTTGCTCTAGAATAATTTTTTCATATTAATTTATTAGTAGCCAGTGAAGCTAGATGAGTTCACCAGTGGTGTCTGCAATGGCTTTATATTTAGTCTCAACGTTAGACCTGCAAACAAAAGTTTGCTTCCACTTCTCCAAGAAATAGGAGAGTTATTCAGAAAAAAATAATAGCCTATAGTAAAGCATCTATCGATGGGGTCACTAACTCAATTAGTATCTAAGTAAACAGTCAATTACAAGGAATTAAATGGATAATGTAACCCATGGAACAAGGTATGCTTAATGTAATGAAGACTGTGAAGGACATTAGCAAAATGCATATATAGAAGAATTGCATAAACTGACCGGCTATGTGAATTGTATGTGTAATGTTAAGATGAGTAACAGTAAGATACACAAGACTATCAACAAACTATCTGTATAAACTAGTCCTATTTGTGAATATAAATTTTGCATTGGTTTCAAGAGGTGTAGAAATAATCTTACTATCTGCTAATCCAACTCTAAAGATAAATTCAGATGCATGCTTGGCTTGAGATAAGCAATATCCAGTAGAGTTGACTCTAACCTTCAAACTCAAGAAGTAGTTAAGAGAATCTAAGTCTTTTATTTCAAATTCTTGACTAAGATTCTACTTTAAGTCATGAATGCAATATAGATCATTTTTGCTGATAATTATATCATCCACATAAAATAACAATAATGTAATACCATGGTTAAACTTCCAAATAAAGAGAGCAGAATCATAAGAACTACTGGAGGAAAAAAAAAAAAAAGAGATAGTGGTATTGAATTTGGCAAACCGAGCCTGAGGAGCTTGTTTAAGAATATATAGAGCACAACAAAGATGAGAGACTTTATTAGGCCAATTAATGATTAAAAGTAAGCGGTGGTTGCATGCATACTTCTTTGAAAAGATTAACAATAAAAAAGGCATTCTTAATATCCATTTGAAATACTTGCTATTGTTTTGCTGCAACAACTTTAATATCCATTTGAAATACTTGCTATTGTTTTGCTGCAACAACTTTAATTAGACTTACGATAGAAGTGAAAAATTAATCGAAGCAAATGTCTCCTCGTAAATGCCATATTCCTATATGAATCCTTTTGCAATAAAATGAGCCTTATATCACTCAATTGATAGAATGAGTTTCAATTTGCCAACCCATTTACACGCTACTAATGTCTTTCTAAGAGATAAATCAACAAGATCCCAAGTATTAGGCTTTTTTAAGGCTTGTAACTCTTCTACCATTGCTTGTTGCCAAAGAGGATCAGAATTGACCTCACAAAAGGTGGAGGAATCATGAAGAGAGTTAAGAACTGAAAAACAGTAATGATCTCTAAGGTGATTGAGTTTTTATATTATTCTAATAGAATGACAAAGTGAAACAGATTGAAAATGAGATAGAAGTATAAGTATGCTACTAGTAAAGTTATTAGAGGAGGGTGTACGATCAATATTACTCATGAGATCATCGAAAGAGGGTATATCATTAGATTCCAACATGAGCTTATCAAATAAAATTGCATAAGAATCTTCAGGGAATAACTCAAGAGAAGGGTTTCTAAAAAATGAAATTATGGAGTAAATATGGAATTATAACACAGATCAGAAATTATGTGTTCCCAAAAAATAACATGATGAGAGATTCAAATTTGTTTTGAAATAGGATTCCAACATCAATTATCTTTATGCTTAAGACTATAATGAAAAAAGGAACGTGGTTAATTTTAAAAATATTGTGGTGATGTAGTGTCATTACAGCTATTTATGATAATAAATCATCATTAAGATAGGAGTGATAAAAACTATAAATAGTATAAGTAATGAATCTCTGTAAAGGAGCCAATGAGATAGTTGGATTAAGTGGATTAGATGTATCAATTTTTAAATCCTTTTCTTATTCTTTATAATCTTCAGATGCTGTGAGTGCTCTGGATAACCCTCCACGAGTACATGCTTAGTCATCAAATTAATTCTAATCATTTTGATATAGATCATAATGAAATTTGCGTAATATATTTTTTCTCTTCATTTTTTCTTTTAATTTTTTATATTAACATGTGATATATTAACCATACTCAGTTAATTTGTATACAGGTGTCATATATAAAGTTGAAAGTTAAGATAATTGTGTTGTTCCACCGAGAGAATTAGAGTAAAGATTAATTTTTTTATTTAAATCTTTCACTAAAACAATGTTATTACTTATAGGTAAAATCCGTCAATAGAGCTCTTTTGGGCCTATAACAACGGGAGGGTGGAAGGATGAAGAAAGCAAAGGATTTTAAGTGAAAAAGTTTTTCTACACCATGCGCGGTATAGGAGCGCATGGATTCTGCATTTATTGCGTTTATGTATGATGCGCGAAAGAATAAAATTATTCTTGATTATGCGCAATTGTACATGCGTATAGTCAAGCACCGTGCATGATGCACAAAGACGAGTCAACGTAGCTTACTTGTTTGCTCCTGCGATAGATATTGTCTTGGTTTCATAGACACGTACCTCATGGCCCACTTTGCTAGAACTATTTTGGTCGGAGAAACCAGTCACTAGTGACGTGTAAATTCTTTCCGTGATGCAAATACCTTCTTTTTAGCTAGCATTTTGTTCTTCGTTCCTATTCCTAGCTTCTAAGACAAGTGGAGATCATGCACATTGCCACACCGTAACGCTTTTATTAACTTTTGTTTTATTATCCTAACTTTTTCTTACTTTTAAAAATTGAAAACATATTTTTTTCATGAATTTATTATTTATATTATTACTTTTTTTTTGATAGTTTGCTAAAAATACTTGATGAACTCTAGAGTTTACTTCGTTGTGTAGCATGTGAATGCATTTTTGAGTAATTATCTAAACAATCGCCGTAGAATGTTAATTGTCCAATTTGACCTTCTTAAGGCATAACCATTGGAAGAGCTAACTTTAAATTATGTAGTTTTAATCACTTTTATTATGGATAAGTCTTGAACAAGTTATAACAAATAAGCCCATTTATTTAAAAGGAGAAAACAAAACCAAAAAAAGGAGCCACTAGTATGCATAAGTTGTTAAGTGTATTGTATGAATGAAATTTAGGATTAAGTGACTCAAGATAATTTAATAATCATGCAAAAGTGTGAGTTAGAAATTCAATAAAAAAAAGGATTGATGCTTTTGCTACATTGAAAGAGGGTTTCTGAAGTAACATGAATTTTATCTTATTTGAGTCAAATTAAAAAATATGTAGAAAGATGGTAGTATGCACTAGCATAAATGAAACAATAGGATTATAATAGACATTTCATGAATATTTTTAGGTTTAATTACAAGATCACATCGTCTTACGACTGTTGTTGTAAAGAAATGCATATTATTTTTAGCGAAAGAAAATGCATAACAAAGGTAAGTTCCTTGGCTAAGATTTAATGCATACAATGGGCGATGACAAATTTCAATCTCTTAAAAAAATTTGATTTCCATGCATAAGTTTACATCTTTATTGCTTTTTTACTTTTTATCGCATTTGATTCGTTTCTTGCATGATAATACATGAATTTCGACAAGAGGCATGTTTCGAGGGGTTATTTTGTAACATGATAAGCACATACAATACTTAAGTGCTATTCAAAAATGTTATAGAAAATTCAAGATTGAGCTGGCCATTTGTACATTCAAGCTCTTTCCTAGTAGATATAGGGGATTATATTTGCATATTATAAATACAAGCCACATATGACTTTCCATAAGTAGCGAGTCCACATTCTGATTGGCCTCTCACTATATCTAAAATATATTGCATCTAATGAAATGGTCCAGAAAAAAAAAATTAAATAAGAAAGTTGACAATTAATAGTCAACATTGAGCAAAGTATATTAATCAAGCATAAAGCCCCCTTTCCATATACTATAGATATAAAACTTTACTTGGCCAATGCACACTAAGTTATAGCAACTTTGCCGTGATTTTCATAAAAAGAAGAAGAAGAAGAAGAACTTTGCTTCTATTTTCTTGAATCAATAGTCTTGCTCTAATATTATCTTTTCAACCAAAAAATATCAAAATTATCACACCCTTCCATTTAATCTAGTATAAGTGAGTCTCCAAGGTTTCCTAAGCTCCGCCATATTTATAAAATTTTACATGATTTGATGGTCGCAAATCAAGAGTCTTTCTCTAACACTATCTTTACTAAGTATGAAAAGTCCAGGCAAATTTTCCCCTTATAGTCGTCATAGGTTAAAAATCTATCTTCCTTAAAACAAAATTAAAAAAAAAAAAATCAAAGTTAAACTTGGAATGGTTGGGAGTAGAGGTAACCTAGTAAATCTATCTTCCTCAAACTAAGCTTATTTTGACCATTGTTCACTTCTACTTACATTCTTTTGCTCTTAAAATTTAATTTTTTTCTTTATAAGAATGGGCTATGAAGGCTGGAGTGTGAGATCAAACTCAGAAACAAGCACTCCTGTATATTGCCCAGACCACTGTGCAAATGTGTTGCAGTTTAGATGATTTGAGTAAAAGAATCATTGTTATTCATTAGATGGTTTGAGTACATTAGATTATAGCTTAGTATAATGGAGTACTGAGTAATACAAACAGTTATTGAGCTTTAAGAATCGTGCGGCTTAAGCTCCGGTTCTATCCGCGTTTGCTGCTTTAAGATTCGCGCTCCTCTTTGCTTCGTTCCCGATCTTCCGGCGATCGTCGTCGTCGAGTCTTCGCCATGGTTAAGCAGATCCTTTTTGTCCTCTCCGCTCTTCCTATGGCTTCGGATTCGGCGGAAGCTGGTCGGGCTTCCGGCAGGGCAGCGGCGGAAGGAGGGTTTGTATGGGTGGCATCGTCCCCGTCGCCGGCCGCTGTGGCTAGATTAGAGTCTGCCTTCCCTGAGGTTGTGTCTCTCCCAGCTGCGGAGCTTGCTGAGGAGGTTGCTGGATGGATGAAGACTGCTGTTATTGCTCGCTCATACAATCGATGGGGAAGCTTTTCTCAGAGAATTCCGTCGCGCCGGAGTTCCAGGAGAGATCGTTCCGACCAGCATGGCATTCCGGTGCCATGTGTTCCGTTTTGAATCTCCCGAAGCTCGGGAGCTAGTGTTGCAAAGGCCGTGGGTTATCAATGGCCAGGTCATTGGCATCGAGGGTTGGCGGCCGGATTTTGTTCCGGCAGTGGACTCAGTCCCGGTGGCGTTGGTCTGGGTACGGCTGCCGAACCTCCCCCTGGAGCTCTGGAAAGCTGAATTCCTCAAACCAATTCTGGCTATGGCGGGGGAATTCGTTTGTCCCGATGCTGCTACCATGGCGAGAAACAGAGGAGGAGGGTTTGCACGGGTTTGCATGAGGATTGATCTATCTCGCCTCTTCGTCCTGGAGCTCGTGTGCAAGGCCTCAACCAGAGGTTTTGGCAACAGTTCTCTTATGAGAACCTTCAAGGGCTGTGTTGGAGCTGCGGTACGATCCATCTGGGAGGTCCCTGCTCGCTCTCGTCGGCTCAGGAGGTTCAGGCTTCGGATGCTGTTTTTGGACCATGGCTTGCAGCTTTGAGACAGAGGAGAGGTGCTCCAGGTTCTCAGTCTGAAGGAAGGAGAAGCTCTCGCTCGAATGTGTCGGAGTCTTCCGCAGCCTTTGCATCTGCTTCCCCTTCTTCTGTGGACGGGCTTCGCCTAAGGGCTGAGGGTAGTGGTGAAGGCTGGAAGTCTCCGGTGAAGATGGCTCGAAGGCAGGCAACTTTTTCAAAGTCGTCCGCTGGAGGCTCTGGAGTTGCTATGAGACAGTCGGGGAAGAAGACCTCCCCTGTTCCTTTGAAGACTGGTGCTGTGCCTGCGAGTGCCGTATTGAAACTTAAGGCACTGAAGCAGCAGCCAGTGAGAAACGACTGTGCCAGGGAGCCTCCTCTGAACAATGGAGTTTTGACTTCTAATCCATTCTCCTCTCTTGATCTGGAGGTGGGAGATGAAGGTTGCATGGACTGTAGGGATGGGTTCCCGGGTTCCTTGAAGCGGGCCCGACCGGAGGTGTCAATGTCTCCTAGGTCGTTTCCTAAATCGGTGCTCCGGAAGGAAAAAGGAAAGGCCTCAGTGATTAAAAAAGGGGGGGTCGCTGCTCCTTCTCGAATCGGTCTTGAACTACCCCTATCCGGCCAGAACGGTGATTTTGATCGGTCAAGGGGGCAGCCTATCCAGGATTCTGGGCCTATAGCTAATGTGATTGACGGAAGTCCTGTAGGCCAGGATCCTAGCTCTGTATTATCTGGTTCTTCTGTGGAGATGGATGGGCCTCTGGGCTGTTCAGATCCTCAGTCTGATGTTTCCCCTCCGTTGGCAGGGGGTATTGCTGACAGCATTATGTCGGAGGACCATGAAGGGGTCCTAACTTCTCCTAGTCTGTAAATGAAGATCCTTCTGTGGAATGTCAGAGGTGCTCGAAAGCCATCCTTTCGTCCTCTTTTGGAAGATTGTTGCAGCTGCATAAGTTTGATATATGTGTCCTTTTGGAAACGAGACTATCGGGTGAGAGCTTGGCTCGGTTTCGTAAGCAAATGGCCCGATCATGGTCCTCGTATGCCGTGGAGGCTGGAGGGTTGTCTGGAGGTATGCTGGCTCTTTGGCGTTCCACTGCGGTTACGATTGATGCTTTCCATCAGTGCAATCAGCAGATAAGTATGATTGTCTCTGAAGGTGCTTCTGAGCCTTGGCTATTATCGGCAATCTACGTCAGTACGGACTATAGGGAGAGAAGGTATCTTTGGTCTGAACTTCGATCCCTTCTTGACCAAGGTATTCCTTCTGTTATTGCTGGGGACTTCAACTGCATTACGGAGCCTAGTGAGAAACGAGGGGGTAGACGAGTTACTAGCTCTGCTGACATAACTGAATTCAGATCTTTCATTGATTCTGCTGGATTGATGGATTTGGGATACTCTGGTCCCCAATTCACCTGGTGTAATAATCGGCAGGGTTCAGCTCGTGTTTGGGAGAGGCTGGATAGAGCAATGGCTTCAGCTCAGTGGCTTCATTTGTTCCCTGCGGTTACTGTCTCTCATCTTCCTCGAATTGCTTCTGATCACTGCCCTATTTTGATTTCTACGGAGATTGTTCAGCATCAGCGCAAGCAGTTCAGATTTGAGCAGTTTTGGTCTGCCCATTCAGCTGCTCGTGCTATTATTCATCACATCTGGCATCTCCCGGTCAGGGGTAATGCAGTTTATCGTTTATCTCGCCGTCTGAAGATGACCAGGCATAGATTATCCAGATGGAGTAGAGTGGAGTTGGGGGATTTGGTCAGACATATTGAACAGACTGAAAGCGATATTAGCGCTCTTCAGGCTAAGGAAGATCAGGACGGTTGTTTGCAGGCCTCGGACCTCTCTTCTCTTCGGGATAAGCTTGCTCAGCATCATTCTCTTCTTCGTCAGCAGGAGGTTTATTGGTGGCAGCGATCCAGGGCTCAGTGGATTTGTGATGGTGATCGTAATACTAGATTTTTCCATCAGGCAACCCTGAAGTGGCGTGCTGCCAATAGGATTCGGAGATTAGTTGATGAAGAGGGCAATTCTCAGGAGGATTCCCAATCTATTAGGGAGATGATTCTTCACTTTTTCCAGCCAAGATGGACTGATTCTTCTGGTGCGGGAGGGCCTGTTACTCCGGTTTCTGATTCTGTGAAAGTCTCTTCAGTAGATAACAGTATGTTGGCCAGATCAATTTCTGCGGATGAGATTAGGGCGGCCCTTTGGGACCTTGGCCCAGATAAGGCCCCTGGGCCTGATGGGTTTCCGCCTTTCTTTTATCGTCATTATTGGGACATTGTGGGTCAGGAGGTGGTTTTGGCAATTCAGTCTGTTTTCCTGGCTAAACAAATTCCAGCGGAATGGAATCAGACCTTTATTTCTCTGGTGCCTAAGCGTCCTGATGCCTCCCTTCCTCAGCATTTTCGGCCCATCAGTCTATGCACTACGCTCTATAAGGTCTGTGCTAGGCTTTTGGCTCGCCGGCTCGCTCTGGTGATCCCTCGCCTAATTTCTGTAGAACAAGGGGCGTTTATTAGAGGGCGTTCTATTTCTGATAATATTCTCATTGCCCAGGAATTTATGTTTGATTTACAGAGAGCTTCGGTCAGGAGAAGTCTAATGGCTGTTAAACTTGATATGGAGAGAGCCTATGACAGACCGAATTGGGCCTTTTTGCATCGCTCTCTTACAGAGTTTGGAGTTGATGACTTGTTCATCGAGTGGATTATGGCATGCATTCAGACGCCGTCCTTCTCTATAATTATTAATGGTAGTCCGACCAGATTCTTTCACTCTACTGTGGGGATCCGACAGGGTTGCCCTTTGTCCCCTTTGCTGTTCATTCTAGCTGTGGATGATTTGTCTCGGGCTTTCCATCAGGCGCAGAGAGATCGGAGTATTGTCCCTTATTTGGCTGGAGCGGAGGGCCCCTTGGTATCTCATCTCCTGTTTGCGGATGACTGCATTCTTCTGGGCCAGGCTTCTATTGTTAATGCGGCGGCTTTCTATTCTATTATCCAGAGATATTGTCAGGCTTCAGGCCAGAAGGTTAATTTTCTAAAATCCACTTTATGTTTCAGCCCGAAGACTCCTAGAGCTATCAGGGAAGCCATTATTTCTTTATCAGGAATTTCTACTCAGGCAGACAGATTGATGTATTTGGGGATTCCTATCACAGGAAGACGTCCCCGTTGTTCTGATTTCATCGAGCTTGAGAGGAGGATTCATCAGCGTATGGAGGGGTGGCAGGTTACTGGCCTTTCGATGATGGCCAGGATTATTATCATACGCTCGGTCCTCTCCTCCCTTCCCATGTATCTTCTGGCTAATTCTATTATTCCTATTACTTGTCTTAAGATGATTGAGAGAAGTTTCCGTGATTTTCTGTGGGCTTCTACGCAAGAAGGTCATGGTATGCATCTTTTATCTTGGGAAACTGTTTGCATGCCTATCCAAGATGGCGGTCTTGGGATCCAGTCTCTGATTGTTAGAAGGGATACCCTCCTTGCCAGACATGCTTCTAGATTCCTTCTGGAGCCGCACTGTCTCTGGAGTACTATTATGCGTGCTAGGTATGGTGGCTGGGTGCCGGATTCTTATATCAGGCCTCCACGTGGTTGCTCCTCCTTTTGGAAGGAAGTTTGCAGATTTGGTCAGGCTATCAGGGGTAATGTTACGTGTATGATGGGAGATGGATCATCTATAGATGTTATTCAGGATATTTGGTTTTCGGATATTCCTCTCTCACGATGGCCCTCTTTTATAAGTATTGACATCCCTTATAACCTTCGGGTTAAGGATCTGATTTCTTCTGATCCCCCTGCCTGGCATATCCCCTCTGTGACCCGTTTCTTTGGATTGGAGCTTTCCAGACGTATTCTGCTGTTGCCCATTATCCCAGGTTGCTCTTCTGACTCCAGATTGTGGCAGAAATCATGTCTTTCTAGGGCTCCAATCAAGGATTTGATGATGATTTTCATGCCGGGGTCCCAGCGTTCGATTGATGCTGATTGGATTTGGAAGCTTCCCACCCTCCCCAGAGTGCAGCTATTTTTGTGGAAGCTTCTGTGGGATTGCCTTCCCACTTGTCTTCTTCTTTCTAGAAGAGGTCTGGCGATTCATCCGTGCTGTCCGTTTTGTAGGAGGAGGACGAATCCTCAGATCATGCTATCTTTACCTGCCCCAGGGTGAGTTGGTTATGGCAGAGGGTAGGTTATTCTGTAAGGAGGGACGATCAGGGTTCTCCTCGTTCTTCTTTCTTCCTAGATATTCGTAGAGCTTCTTCGCAGAGGTGCAGCTGTTGGATTGCCACGGCTTATCATATATGGTTATCGAGAAACCAGATTCTTTTTACGGACGACCCTGTGTCTTCTTTCAGAATTATGAGGAAAATCAGTTCATTGGTCATGGACTGTGCTCGGGTTGGTTCTGATGTCTCTGGCCTCTGGGGATCCCCTGCTGCTTCGGCAGCGAACCGTCATTCGGTGCTTATCTCTTGGGATCCCCCTCCTCCATGGTTCGTCAAAATCAATTTTGATGGCAGTGTTCGTGGCAGAGCGGCTGGTTCTGGTTTCCTTGTCCGTGACCCTCAGGGAGAGCTTCTGGGAGCGGGAGGTTTTGGTTCCATTGACTCCTCCGTCTTGATGTCTGAGCTGTATGCGGCCTGGGCGGGCATTTCTTATGCTGTCAGGACTCTACAGGCCCACAGGATTGTCATTGAGGGTGATTCGCTTGCGGTTATTTCCTGGTTGCAGAAGGAGAACTGCCATTCTGATCCTACTAACCCGATTCTGACAGACATTCGTTCCATCCTTTCCAAGGTCGTCTGTACCCGGTTTTGCCATATTTATCGAGAAGCCAATTCGGCGCGGACTGGGTAGCGTCCTTTGTGGCCCAGCATGATGGATCGTGGTATTGGAAGCCGAGCGATCCCTGTCCATCTATTTTACAGCAATTTTTATATTTGGACCTTTCTGGGCTGACTTGCACTAGATTAGTGTGATCGCCCGCTTTTGTACCAAAAAAAAAAAAAAAAAAAAAAAGGAGTACTCAACAAAAGCTTTGCATCAACCAATGTAGGATTATGGAGACAATCTTTTTATGGTTCAGGGATGTTTCTGTCATTTAACTTGAACCACTCCGCGGCCGTTTTGGCGTCTTGCCATTTTCCTTAACCATAATTCTCGCAAATCTGACAAACAGTGAAAGAATACAGCTTGTAATTCCTTTCATGTTCCGTTACCATATATTAAATGGATTTTAAAATATATTTATCATAAATTCTATAAATAAATAAGTCGTCAATTATATATATTATATTTATATTTATATGCCTTCATCTTGGTCAGGACACGGGCAGCGAGTTCTTTATTTCGTTGTCTATTTTTCTCTGTTGCTCTTCTTTTTGTAGTGCTCTTCAAAGTGATGAAGCGTTGCAGGGAGAAGCCGGAGTAGATGCGTAGCATGCAATAGAGTAAGTGTCTTCATACGCAACAGCAAAGTAGATTTCTTATCTCTGCATTTAGTCAAGAAAACTAAGGAAAAAGGAGATTTTTAAGATGGCTTGAGTGGATGTGTGTTGTTTTTGGCCGGATTGGTGGAAAAAATTTCAGTTTTATGCCTATTCTTCTGTTATTTCTGACAAAGAAACGATTTTGGAGAAGGGTTTCTCAAATGAATGATTTTTCATCATCTGTTCTTGAGATGGGAGTAGGTTTTGATGGAAAAATGGTTCCTTTTTCCGCCCCCTCCTCTGTTCTGCTCTTGCTGTGGATGGAATAGGGAAAAAAATGCCACCTTTTTATGCAAAAATATTACTGTTGCTTATGATTCTGGTCATATATAGTAGGGTTTGGTGGTGGTTGTGATAAAAAATAAGTAAAGGATGCCCACTATTAACGTTTACCTTTCAAAAGGAAAAAGTTTTATAATTTGGTTTTTATAATCTTTTTTTTTTGGG
Source organism: Calamus simplicifolius (assembly GCA_900491605.1). Classification (NCBI taxonomy): domain Eukaryota; kingdom Viridiplantae; phylum Streptophyta; class Magnoliopsida; order Arecales; family Arecaceae; genus Calamus; species Calamus simplicifolius. Next base: position 314,754 of record UESW01004972.1, on the reverse strand, counting down.
TGCATATATGCTTCTGTCACTTCTTTTATATGGGATTTCCCCCCTTCTGGTCCAAGAGGTTGTTCCTATAGTTCTTTATCTGGATTGAAAGCTGCTTAAAAAATTTTAATTTTAGAGGCTTTTAAGGCTATTTACAACGAAGATTTGGAAAGGAAGAGAATAAAACATGTAAGTATATAAAGCATAATAGATTGAAAAATTTCCATTCTTCTTCCTCTTTGTTGCTGTCCCCATTCCCCCCTCTTCTTCTCCTTCAAATAATGGTGGTGGTGGCGGTGTTTTTTTTTTTTTTTTTTTTTTTTCAGTTTTTTAGATTAAAGGTTATTGCTTTGCCAGATCTGTTATTTTCCATACCACAGTTTGGTTTATTATTTAATGTCATGTGAGTTGCTTTGATAGGCACTCCTATGTTTTACTCGGCTTATTTTGGTTCTGCAAGCTTGTTAGAATGTGCTCTGAAAAAATCTTCATGGTTTCAGCCAGCAATGCAGCTTTGTACTATTTTACATAAAAAAAATATGCTTGCTTTCTTATAGTGGTGGTTATAGACAAAATGTTCACTTCCTCTCTTCTTAACGTTCTCTTCCTTTGGTATTTTCAGAGACAAACACTAGACAATGGAGGTCACTGAATATACAAAGATTTTACATATCGAATCCAAGATCTCGAGCCAGAGAATGCCACTAAGATCATTGGCTACCTTCTTTTGAAGCATACCCAACAAGAAATGATGGAGTATGCCTTTGGACCTGATAAAAAGATTCTTTCTCTGATTAATGAAGCCATAGCCTATCTCACTTCATCTCCTAAACGCAACACTTTGAGTCCTATGCAGCTCCTTCCTGATCAGCCACCCCAACATGTGTCCCCTCCCTCCACTATTTCTCGACCATTCTCTTCTCCTTCAAGCTTTCGTGTCCCAGCTCCATATTGGGAGCCTCATCTATCAGCTGATCAGCAACCAACTATTGACAATTTTGACCTGTTACCTACATATGCTGATGTTATTGGAGGCCTCCATCACCAAGGTGAGTTTATTGGCTCTGAGGAGCAGTTACATCCTATGAACCTCTTGGGGACCGATCTATCTGGCAATTACTACTGCCCGGAGGTGGCATTGGGTGGAGATTTGGGTTTGAGGACTAGCTTGAGATTACCTCCTGGTTTACAAGAATTTCCTGTTAAAGCTTGCCATTATTTTAACAAGGGTTATTGTAAGCATGGCATAAACTGTCGGTTCTCCCATGGTCAAATCATCCCTGATGGATTATCCTATAACTATATCCTGAATTTTAATGACTTGGGTAATAACGACCAAGCCTTTCCACCTGGGTCACTGGAGAGGTTAGACATGGAGATTACAGAGCTCTTAAAATCAAAGAGAGGGATGCCTGTTTCTATAGCCTCATTACCCATGCTGTATCTTGAGAAGTATGGGAAGGTGCTTCAGGCTGAGGGGTACCTTACTGAGAGCCAGCGGCATGGGAAGACTGGTTTCAGCTTGACGAAGTTGCTTGCTCGCCTAGAAGTGTTCAGCTTATAGATAGGTACTTCTTTGCTCTAGCATGGTTGTTTCTTTGTGCTTCTTGTTTCAATGTTTAGTCCTATCTAGATAACGGGTGGGTTCTTCTTCGATTCACTTGGACAAAAAACCTGTTATTGAATTGCAGACCACATGGGCAGCATGCGGTGGTGCTAGCAGAAGAAGCTTCAAAGTACATGGAGTACAGGAATGAGAGAAGTGATCAGGGGGCATCAGTTGCCAGTTCTCATCAGATTTATCTTACCTTCCCAGCTGAAAGCAAATTCACAGAGGAAGATGTCATAAACTACTTCAGGTATTCTCCTGCTCCCTCTTCTTGAGAAGGTTTAAAGAAACATGTCAATAGTGTTCTACAAAACAAGATTGCTGAATGTTCCCTCATCATGAAATAAGTTTGCTGAGTTTATTGTGTATGTCTTTTCTGTTTGATCAGGCAGTATGGTCCTGTTCGTGATGTGAGAATTCCACGGCAAGAGAAACGGATGTTTGGGTTTGTGAGCTTCCACTACCCGGAAACCGTAAAACTTATTTTAGCAAAAAGGCATCCTCATTATATTGGTGGCAACCGTGTTCTGGTTAAGCCCTATAAGGAAAAACCAAAGCTCACTGACAGGTCAGTCTCCACTGCTACTCGGCTGGTCTCTTCCTTCATGAGATTGCCATGTTTGCACAGTAAAACAACTGACTTTTGTTATATTAGCATTATGATAAGGCTCTTCCATCTTCCATTGCTTATTTGCAATTTTATAGTTTGGTCTTTTTTCCTTCTCTTTAATCTTCTCTTGCTCATCCTTTTTCCACTATCCTGTTTACAAGTTCCTGATTATTAGACTTCTGCAGAAGCATATACAGTTCTGGTGAGCCCAGAATGATAATAAAACTCAAAAAATGGTGAAATCCACTCCCAACTACAACAATGTATAAGAGCGAGACATGGTGGCTTGACATCTTGAGATTCACTATAGTTGATTGGCAAACTTGAAACTCAATAACTCTGTAAAGTGCACATGATTATTGTTGAACTTGTGATCCTATATAAAGCCCATGATGAAATCATATATATATATATATATATATATATATATTAAACCTTCCAATAAGCTCCTGAGATGTATAATTAATAATATGTTCATCACCCTCAAAAAATTTTATGCATCATCATGTGCCTCATGAATTATGAAAATGTTGACCTGTAAGAAGTGGCTGTAGCTCGTATATATATGGAAATTTGTAGAATCTTCTAGGCACCTTATGTGCTAGTTGATATTTGTGTCTGTAAGTCTGCTTAAGCTGTTTGCTTTCATTCATACATATCATGTACATTCATGCTACTTGGTAATTTTGAAACTTGAATATGCTAATATTATTCTCTGGTGTCTCCTTTGTTAGTTATTATGTTTAAAATCTAAAATTATCTATATTTTGGCAGACAACAAATTCATTTATTTTAAGATATATTTCAGTTTTTGTTGATCTGTAATTTTAAACTCTTTCCATCATGTCATGAGTTGCTGAAAGGGATGAGTCTTCTTTATAAGATTGCTGATGCATAATTCAGGTTATGGATTACCTGGAAAGAAGCATTTATCGAAAACAATGTTTTCTAAAGCTTCTGGTAATGTTATGAAAACGGTAGTCATCTTTGTGAGTTGAGTTTGTGAATCTCACTATACCTTTTTAGCCTTTTAGTAATTTTCTGATGATCCTGGATCTTTTGCATTTGCAGAAAGTATGCTGAGAAAATGGAAATTCCAGCATATTATCCTTTTCAATATCTTGAAATAGATGCTATAAATGCAGGTGAGTAGGATTTTCCCCCACTTATTTTATTGGTAAAAAGGGGGGGGGGGGGGGCGTGCTCGGGGTCATTAGGGCCTTCTAAGTAAATTCTCCACCTCTTTCAGTTCCAAGATCATGTGATGGTTCTGGAGTTTTAAAAAAGCAATTGATTGAAGAGCATGAATATGCAATTGAACTTGAGAGAAGACGCCTCCTTGAGCTGCAGCTAACCCTGAAGCAACCGGTGTCACAGCTCGACGCTGGTTATAGGATGGATGAACTAAATGTTCCAAAAGGTGAAAGCAAAAAATGATTTATTATTTCCTAAAACAAATTCCGGCTTTATTAATAGCACTTATCTTCTCTTTATAAAACGTTTGCTTCCAGTAATGCTCATGTAGATCATTTTCTTTATTGGCAGTTCGAATCAGTAGTACACCAGTTGTTCTAAATAATGGCTCCGCAAGTGTTAGCACAGGTACACAGATAAGCAACAACAATGGTGATCAAGATAGGTAAGCAGATAAGTCAGAACAAAAAATTGAAGCATGACTCGTAAATATTTCAATAATTTCCCCTTGAGCCTCCCATTAAATTTGGTTTTGCTTTTTCTGTTCCTCTTATAGTGATTGTGTTTGTCGATTTGGACCACAAAAAGGGTGTAGAAACTGTATCAGTTATCATTATTCGTTATGACCGATATCATTGTTTATTAATTATTCCACACAGACTTACTCTATTGCATTGTTTTGTTGAATTGGTTGAAATTAGGGAGGCACCATTGGACAATCAGATTTATTAGTCCTAGTTTTTCCTACACCTGTAGCTGGTGCTCTTTTATATCTCAATGAGATGCTTCTCTAACTTCATGAACCAGATAATGTTGCTATTGTGTGGTAGTACACTGCATAAACTCAATACTTTTCCTCTTAAGCTTACACTGTACTTATATTATCCTTGCAGTGGCCATATCGAACTTCCAGATAGTCCGTTCTCATCATCTTTGCTAGGAAGCAGCTTATTCGCAACTATAGAGAGAAAAAAACTACGGAGGACTGTAGATTGAAGAGGTAGAATACTGTGTACTAGACTGCTACAAATTGATGCAGAAGCTTTTTTTTTGTTTTTTGTTTTCCTCCCCACCTCCCTTGACCAGTGAAAGGCTCTGGAACAAGATCTGTATACCCATCAGTAATGGCAGCAGAAGCTTCCTCCACTTGATGCTTGCAAAGAAGTTGCTGAAGATAATACAAAAGATAAAGAAAAAGTCATATACTTGTCTGTATATCACAGAAGCAAGGCTTGATGCTTAGTAAGAAATATGTAATCTAGTGAACTCTATTGGAAAGGAGTAACCAGTGAACATAAATAGTTCAGGAATCACGTAGAAGTTGTTGAATCACTTCTTCTACATATAAAAAATATGTTACACCAAAGAGGTTAAGTAGAATATCATAATAGTTCTATCTGTAAGCAAAGATATTTTCATATTTTGTTAATAAATCAAACGTTTTATGGAGATTTTACTTTGTTCATAGTGGCTTTGGATGTCATACTTGTTTGTTAATCTCTTTACATGAAGCGGTACAGAGTCCTATCATTGTTATTAACTGTGGCCACCAAATATCTTTGCTGTGAAATTTGCTTTTCACAAGTATGTTTGTTGTTCGACATGTAACACATGCACATTATATTTACATGTGCATTATATTTTTCTTGTTGATATATTAACTGTTTTTAAGCATTATTTATGTGTCTGCATACATTATTTCATGCACAACATTTGTTGATGAGATCATTTATTTTATTAGTTTGATGGTTCGATGAACTATTGTCTTGGTGCTCCAGCCGGTTTCTATTAGTATTTGGAGGATAAGGACCCTTCTTTTGGGAAAAAAAAATAAAAAATCTTCAGAAGGGTCTTCAGCTTTCCTTCTTTTGTCCAAGAGTATATTGCTGGTTTCCAACCTTCAGTTATTGCATCATTTTTTTATTCTTTTAGTAAATCAGAGGGCATGGTTTGCCATAGCATTAATTTATACTTGAAAGCATGAAAGAATCTTAAACAGTCCTTTTTCAATGATTTGAGGAACATCAGGCCTGCTTCGCTTTTCCAGTCAAAGCAAACTGATCTCCTGAGTGTCTTTATCTTTCTTTTTTGCGAAATGTTCCTCGTTTTGGCTTTCTATTTTATCCTACCATGTTGTTAGTTGCTGAAGCTAGCTCTCTCTCTCTCTCTCTGAGTTGTTCTTTATATTTATAAAGTTAATTTTGACTGCTGCTCAAATTTGAAAAGGAAACTGATTACGTATATCTAATTCGAGGCCTTGCTTTGATATGATGATGGAGTGTAATGGGATAACTATTGGTGAGTGAAATTAGAAGTTCCAAAGCCTTTCTTTAGGAATGAGTCTCCAGCTTTTCATTTAGAGCTCATGGATTTAAATAATATGTTTTTACCAATTCATTTAGTAGACATTTCTAACTTGGTCAGTCTTGCCTCATCAAAGTCGCACCCTTCTTTTGTGTTACAGAAGCTTAAATTAAAAAACAGTCCTAAAATCTTTTTGCTCCTGACTGTTCTTAAAAGATTTTAGCTATGATTGGACATTCTGTCAAACTCCTTGGATATTCCCACCAAGAATGCTCAGTAGTCAGGACAGAGGCTTAAACTAAGAAACTAGATTTGGGAAACAGTTCATGTTCTTGGGTCTTACTCAAAAGAATGGCCTGTAGTGCTAACAAAGCCCCTTTTCTCAATCCACCAGACACCCCATGTGCCTTGCACAAACTTCACTGGAAAGCACCACACAAAAGAGGCTTTAAGGGGAGCCTATCTCTTTGAGCATTATGTAAATGAGAGAAGGCTGGAGAGGAATTAAAGAACCCATGCAACCCATGCAAGTATGCTGACTTGGACTACTAGATATTGCCTATGTATTCAACCCCCAAATAAGAGGCTTTGGAACTGGCATGGGAACCTTGAGAACACTTTGGGACCACTTCCATGAGAATTCCTAATTGCCAAACAATTCCCTTAAAAAAGTGGGGACAGATGGTATCTCTTTGGATTGTGGTCCCTTTGCAGGCTAATTGAGATCGGATGGCAGCACGGCATGCAAGCCACAATGGGCGGCTATGATTGAGACCTTTGTTTTGTTTTGGCCCTGTAGGACCCATTTCTAGCCTGTTAGTTGGCTCTTTGTGACATGAGAAGGTGCAACATGTCACCTTCATTGGGCCCATGATGATGCCCATTTGTTGGTGCCATCACTGTCTTCTATCGATTGCATTCCGATGACATCGGTGACGGCAGCCGTCCATTGCTGATCAGATGACCAAATTCTGTGTCTTATTTAGTTTAGATAGATAGATGGCAATCTGGTCCCTGTCATTCCTCCATCTAAGCTAGGTTCTCCACCTCCCAATCTCGTGTCTGTTTCTTGCCAGCAGGATAGCCATGGGCCAAGGACTGATGTCTTTCTTGAGTTCAGGATGAGCTTTAAGATATGGAACATCATGGCGACAGGTTATTTTAAGCAGGCTTCCTTCAAATCATTCACTTTATAATATGCAGATACTATTTAATTATTACTAGTAATTAGTTATAATCAGATGTTAGATATTTAATTAGCTCTCCTGATACCTTCATCAATGGCATTTGTTGATAATTGCAAGCACCAAAAGGATAAGAGGTTCAGTTGGATGCACTATGATTTAATGAGACTTATAATTTATATTTTATATTATAAAGTAGATGTCTGCTTGTGTATTTTAATAATCTGAGTCTTATAATTGGAAACTTTTACCACTAGTAGAATATTCCAAGATTATGATTGCCTCTCAATTCAAATTTTTAATTTCCTACTGCAAAGCCTTACTCTGTTAACAATTCAAAACCTCATAAAACACCTAGGCACTGAAATCTGAAGATTTAGAGAGATTGGCAATCCCCTAACTCCAAGAGCTTGGTAGATGCCAGTACTTTGAGAAATTAGTGACAGAGCAATGACACATCAGACAAATTAAACAAGGAGCAGTGGCAATGTGGTTGCAAGGTTCACAAGATCTTCATGGATGTTATATAGGTTAGTTTTGGTTTTGTTTAAGTTTTGCCTGGTTTACCTATTATGATTGCAGGAAACTTTGGCTTCTAAATTTCTTAAGATTAGGATACTATAAATCACCTTTTAGAAGGAATCTCATATCCTAAATTTTTGAGGTTCTATGATCTAAAGTTAGTGCCGACCCCATGTAGTTGAGAAAAGGCTTAGATGAGAGAGAGAGATGAGAGTATGATCTAAGGTTAGTCTGAATGCATCTCTATTGCTCTATGGTCATTGTCTCTTTGATCATCTCTATTGCTCCATGGTCATTGTCTCTTTCCTTCAGAAATTCTGGTTGTGGAAACTCATGTCTGGGCATCCAAACAGTTTTTAGGGCCTGCTAAGATGCCAAGGTTCACATCCTCTCCGCTATTTTTTGCATGCCCTTTGAGATGGCTACAAAGTGCAGAGATAATTAGGCACAATCAAATGTGTCAAGTTCATTTATATAGGTGATTTTGAGAATATTAAGACAGGAACAAAATGCAGGTGTATTTTACTGCATGTTTGTTGTGTAATTCCTTACTTTAAAAACAACACATGTATAAGAATCATATTTCATTAATGACGTGTTTATCATCATTAAGGTAGTGTTTGATAGAAAAAATATTATCCATGGATAAGTGTACGGGATAGAGTTTGTCCCCTAGCTATCCCTAGGGATATCCCTTGGCTATCTCATTGATCATATCAAATGCAAAAGGTAAATTCATAGGATAACTTTTTTTTACTCTTATTTGGAGGGATAACCAGCTATTCCTGCATTCTCTAGGGAATAAATTGAGGGGATATCCCATGGTTAACCATGATTAACTATGGATTATTTCTTTGGTTAACTTTATTCCAGCTATCCCTTATAGTTATGGCTTTTGGGAATAAGAGGGGATATCTTCCGGATATCCTCTCTTATCCCTATTTCAAACACTACCTAAGTGAGAAACATTTAGCGTATATGTGTTGGTTGTCAAGGAAAATGATTGAACATGTGTTATTTTCAACTGAGAAACCACATATTAAATATCTAATGAACTGCACCTAAGTTTTATTCTCAAAATATTAAGATTATGTGACCACATCTTCCTCCTTGCCTCTCAGTTGTCCACACATTTGACTTTTTTCTTTGACTCTAATGGATAACACAAGCAGGGATATCATGAGGATTGGGGTTTAAGCATCCAACCGAGCGTATCTGCATGTGTCTTTCTTAACCTTCTTTAAACGATTATGACTGGGTAGGCCAAACCATTCTCTAGATATTTACTATTGAATGGACACATAACTAGGTCATTGGCCACTTTAACTAACAGTTTAAAAATTTAAGATGTAGTTTAAAAATTTATTCTCTAGGGATTGCAAAGGATTGGGTTTTAGCAAGAGTACCTAAATCACACTAAATCGAAAAAAGGGTTTGGATGGCAAAAAATTAAATTGTATTTTATTTTAGATTTAAGATTTTAAAATCTAATTTAAATCAGATAAGGTTCCGATTTAAAAATTGGGTACCAAAAAACCTAATTTTCTAAATACTATAAAAAGAGGAAAAAACATTATTACATGTCTATAACAAATCTTAAGTCTAAACCAACAGTTGCCTCTTTGCTCTTTCTCTATCTTATTTTGATAATAGGTCAATAACTATGTTCATTTTCATCAACGTACTTGTTGCCCCGATATAGCAACCCAAGAGGGAGGGTGAATTGAGTTTCTCAAAAATTAACTATACTAATTGGCAAGTATGTGCAATTAAATTTTCTTTCACAAATAAGCTAAGTGTAGTGCAGTGAAGATAATATGCAATCAACACAATAAAGAGCACAATCAAACACAAGGGATTTATAGTGGTTCGGTGCCAATCTGCACCTACATCCACTCCTCAAGAACACCTTAGGAATTCACTATCACCACTAGCCTACCTAGCTAGCAAACTTGTTTACGAGCACAAGCAATCAAGCCTTACACACTAGCCCTCCAAGCTAGTCTTCTTGTTTACGGGAACAAGGGGACTTTACACACTAGCCCTCCAAGCTAGTCTTCTTGTTTACGGGCACAAGAGGGCCTTATACTTTAGCCTTTTGGGCTAGCACACTTGTTTACGGGCACAAGCAAGCCTTACAAGTTTAAGCACAATAATGTCAAGATTATACAACAAGCTCCTAATAAATGAACAGATAAAGCAATGAAATACTTTACAAATATTGAAGAACACTTCTCAAGATGGCTTCTTCCTTTGAGCACAACTGTTTGATTGAAGCTTGAATGCTCTTTAAAAAATGATTGTTGGAGCTTGAATCACCATGCCAAGAATTAAAAATAAATGTACTTTGGTGGGTTTGAAAAAATGAATATAACTCTCCAATAAACCAAGAATAAATCTCTCCTTCAAGTGATTCTTTTCACAAAGATTTTTAACAAGATTTTCACTCTATTTTCATATGATTTTCTTTCTTTTTCTTCTATTTTTCTTCCCTCTTTTCTTGCTCACGAAATAACTAATCAATAGCTCAATATATAGAAGAAGAAAAATTATAAGAAATTCGGCCAAGAGATTCTAAGGAAACAACATTCCAAAGCATAAAAACCGGTATTCCAATCTTCATCCAAAAGAAGGCAGCTAATGGAAATCAAAAGTTGGCATTCCAAAATCCAGAAATTAGCATGCCAAAAAGAAGCCAGCCGTTTGGAAGAAAGTTGGCATTCTAATTTGCTACCAAAAACCATTAGCGGATTGATTCAAAAACATGGCATTCCAACTTTGTGAAATAGGCATTCCAAAAACTGGAAACAGGAGCCAGCCAAGAGATCTAAAAAGATGGCATTCCAACTTTTGAAATTAGCATCCTAATAAAAGTTGGCAGGGAGCTAACAGAGGCCATTCCAAAATTAGAATTCCAATCTTTGAAATCGGCAGCAAGCTAGAATTGGGAGAGAGTTTGAAAATTGGTATGCCAAAATTAATTAACAGGGAGAGAAAGAGGGCGTTTTGAAACTGGCATTTCAAAATTAATTAACACAAAGAACAGCCGTGAGGTTATGAAAATTAGAATCTAAAAGACAAGTTGGCATTCCAATAAAAAGGCTCTTAAACTTTCAACAGAGGTCATTAAAAAATATGGCAGCCTAACATAAAATTTCGGTCATCCAATAAATATTTGAAAAATAGTTTTAGCACTCAATCAACTCCAAGAAAATATTCACGATACGTAGAGCTAAATAAAACTTTTTTATAGAATAAATATTTGATTGCGAAAATTGTAAGAATGATTTATAAAATAATTAAATCAAATTCAAAACAATGCAAATATAATTAAACTTAAAAATCATTTTGTCAAGTGAACCGTCCAAATATAAAACACATAAAAATCGTTCAGTGATTATGAAATTCAAATCCTTTGAAAAAATAATTTAATCACTCCAAACCTTTTGAAAACAAATTAAATTGTAAAGCATATCTATAAAATTAATACATTACCTTTCATTTTGAATCACAATTTATCTTGGGTTGAAGTAACACCATCTTCTTGATGATTCATCTGAAATTCATTTAACTCAACCACACGATCATTAGCATCATACTTAATTATTTTGTAGTCATCAAAATCAATATAAGGCCAACAGTACTATACGAGTAGAGCTCACTCCATTCCATCATCATCCATCTCTTAATTTTTCCTTCTCTCTCTCCAATACTTTTGTTGTCTCTTTCACTTTTGAAATAGACAAAGGAATAAGATTGGTTGAAGAAAAAGTGAAATCGGTGGAAATAATGGCAGTGAAAACTTGCTCATCATCACTTGTAGAGTAAAGTTTGTAAAGAAAGATGAGGAAGATAATGACAATAATGCCCACCTTGCTCTTTCGAAGAACAACAAGAAGAAGCCCCATGCACAGGCAAGAGGAGCTCCTTCCATGTGCCCTAGATCTCTTACTTTAGAGCACTCAATTTTGCCATCGATGATGCTCATTTGTTGCATCCATCTTCACTTCCACTGTGAGCCCTAAGGTATCCCTACTCTTCCTCTCCATTTTTATGTTTTGGTTTCGTTTCTTACTTTTTTTTTTCTTTTTTTTATAATTTAATTTTTCTTCCCTCAATTCTCTTCTAAAATATGAAAAATAAAAGAGGAATTGATGTTGTAAAAAAAGTTGAGTTTCAAATAAGATATTTTTTTTCTTCTTGGTTTCTCTCTTCGCTGTCTATCTCTTGCTTCCTTGATGAGAAGGAAGCAACCTTCAACCGTGCTAGCAACACCCCGACCCCATGTGGATCAATTGTGAGCTAAACTCAGGCTTTTCTTTAGGGTTTTTACATTTTCACATTTCTTGATCATTTCTCTAGTGTTTCCATATTTTTTTATGATTAAAAATAATTTATTTAAATTTGGGGTCAGGTCTAGGGGTTGGATAACCTATTTGATTTGATTTGGTTTTCTTAACCAATTTGGATATGGTTCGATTATAGGTTTAACAAATAGTTTGATTATGAGTTCTAATTTAATTTTTTTAAATTTAATTTTAAAATTATTTTTTTGTTTTTTGTTATAACTTGATATAGGTTTGGATAGTATAAAATAAAGGGTACCTGATCTGTAGCTATCGCTAGGCTCTTCGTCCATAAAGATTAATTCAAAAATGCAAAGACTACTCTTAAGAGGTAAAGTAAATAGGTGATGAGAGGCTAAAAAACTTCAATAAAATAATATTTTATCTACTTTTGGATGTCAAATAGTTAATCAGGAATAAAAGGATTTAATCATCAAATTATAATGATTTGCTATTTTGTTGATATTTTAAGGGTTAGCTGAATAAATAAAAAAATTAAAAAAAGAGAAAGTATCGATGGTTACTATTATTATAACCTTCCAAATAAAATAAAATTAATTAAGATAAATTATTTTTAAGGCATTGAACACTTGAGTTTAATATGCTATGTCGGATGCTTATTTGGTTAGTTAAACTACTAATGCACTTTTAGCCATCATATAAATAGCATCTAATGGGGCTTTGATTACAAAGTTGATAGAGACAATGTTTTTCGATGAGATTGAGTATTTCTATAATAGCCTTTAGTGATAGAAAGTGAGGATGCAATAGATAACTTGAGGATATAGAAATATGAATTATTACATTATGGTTATGAAAAATAAATGACAAAAGCATAATACTTTTACAAGACTCTCTAGAGTACTTTTGATCAAATATATCTTCTCAAAGGGGTGGAAGGCTGCGATTTAAGTTGCTTCAACTGAGGAGGATTTCTCGATATATATATTGAGTAATGGAGTAATCACTTGCTATCATTGGAGACTAAACTTTGTTCTTAATGAATAAGTTTCATAAGGAAGTTGGTTAATTTTTTTACCAACTTTTAATATTCTCTTGCTCCAACAGAAGGAATTAATAGATAAATTATTAAATGGATAAATCATTTTTCATAAGCATTATTTACCTATGAAACAAGAGAGGGGGGGAGACTTATTTATTAAAGAGATTAGTACGTTTATTTTTCATCGACTAAATAAAATGCCTCTTTTATATTTCTAAAATATCCATACCCCTTTTCACAGTTGTCACTTACTCTCTTTATTTATAGCAAACTCCAACACAAGTGGCATCGCCATAATTTTTATTAATTTTTTATCAAAAATTGATAAATGGTCTAGTAGATTTTTTTCTTTTCTTCTCTCAACCTCTTTTTTTTTTTTTTCTTTTTTCATAGCCTTTGGTTGTGTTTGATAAAGATTGGAGACAAACAAAATGGTCTTTGCCTCCCATGTACGGTCTTCAACTTTGCTCACCATCTGATTTCCATCCTCATCAATTTGTTATATTATTTTGTTCTCTTTTTATTTTTTAATCTTATTTTTTTTTAACTTTTATCATAGTCTTTAATTATATTTGATAAAGAACAAAGCAGAGAAATTGTCTGCTTTGCACTTGGCCTATACTCCACCCTCAACCACTGTCCGTCACCATCCCAAGAAGGGCATGAAGTAATGCAACGCAACATGTGGCTCAGGCTTTAATCCTTACCTGACCTTTGCCCATCCTACAACGTTACCTTTAAGAAGTGCATAGCTTCTCCCTGCACGGTCTCAAGTGCCACCCTCCATTCACCCAATCCCCGCTTGACCTTTAGTTGCTCTCAAATATCAGCTCATTTTTTATTTCAATTTTTCCTCTCTTCGTTTTTCTATAACAAGAATCCTTTTTTCTAACTTAATCATTCTTTAATTGAGATTTGAGAGCTTGGTTTTGCTTTGGTATAATATTACCAAAGCAATTTAAGATCCCTATCAACACTCCCAAATATACTAAAACCACATATAGGAATTTAATATTACCATTAAAATATTGTAGGAAATCTTTAAAGATTTTATGAACCTAATATGCCTCCTAATATTTTACACCATGTCAACTAGTTGGACTAGGGATTGTTTCAAAACTAATTTAACGTTTTTTCCATCATATCCTTTATTCCAAGAAAAGGCTATATAAGTTGATAGTGGACATCAAGTTTAGATATCGATAAACTAGGTTAACCAAAATGACCATTATGTCATCTAGACTTCTCTGGAATTGATCTACACGGTGCAAAAAACTTAAATATAATCCATAATATTGCTATTCCATTGTTGCATCTGATTAGCCCAAATGCAATTAATAAGAATAATTCTTTAGATTAAGGAATATAGATATTCATTTTTTTCTCTCTATCCCACACTGCTATCATTCATAAGATATGGCTTGATTCAACCACTGCCCTATGTGACTAGTATTTTTGTTGTTGTAAAAACTAACAAACCATTTTAGTAGGCTTATCTCTAAAATATGACCAATTCTCTATATTTAAACCCATTAAATATAATCATTAAAAAAATTTCAAATGGCTTGCTAACTCAGTTGTTTAAGCATCGTGCTAATATTACGAAACCTGCATGAGCCAAAATTATAATTTTATTTAAAATCAAATATTTTATTTTTGAAAAGAAAAATTACACAAATCAAAGTAAAAAGAATATATGTTTGCTAACATTGTTTTTTATCTTTAAAACCATTTTTGTTAGTTTTAAAAAATAAAAGTAAAATATTCTTACTTCTATTATCATATCATTTTACTACATATTTTAAACCCATTAAAACATAATCATTAAAAAAAATTCAAATGGCCTAGTAACTTAGATGGTTATAGCATTGTGCTAATACCGCGAAGCTCCTAGTCTTGAAACTGTATGGGCGATTTTTGGGCCAAAATTATAATTTTATTTAAAATCAAAATGTTTTATTTTTGAAAATAAAAATTTCACAAATCAAAGTAAAAAGATATATGTTTGCTAACATTATTTTTTATTTTTTAAAACCATTTTTGTTAGTTTTAAAAAATAAAAGTAAAATATTCTTACTCTATGATCATATCATTTTACTACATATTTTAAACCCATTAAAACATAATCATTAAAAAAATTTAAAATGGCCTAGTAACTCAGTTGGTTAGAGCATCGTGCTAATACCGTGAAGCTCGCAGGTTCCAAAACCTGCATGGGCCAATTTTAGCCAAAATTATAATTTTATTTAAAATCAAAATGTTTTATTTTTGAAAAAAAAATTACACAAATCGAAGTAAAAAGAATATATGTTTGCTAACATTGTTTTTTATTTTTTAAAACCATTTTGTTGGTTTTAAAAAATAAAAGTAAAATATTCTTACTTCTATTATCATTTCATTTTACTACATATTTAAACCATTAAAACATAATCATTAAAAAAATTTCAAATGGCCTAGTAACTTAAATTGTTAGAGCATCATGCTAATACCATGAAGCTCGCAGGTTCGAAACTTGCATGGGCCAAAATTATTATTTTATTTAAAATCAAAGTGTTTTATTTTTGAAAAGAAAAATTACACAAATCAAAGTAAAAAGAATATATTATTGCTAACATTGTTTTTTATTTTTAAAACCATTTTTATTGGTTTTAAAAAATAAAAGTAAATATTCTTACTTCTATTATCATATCATTTTACTACATATTTTAAACCCATTAAAACATAATCATTAAAAAATTTCAAATGGCCTAGTAACTCAGTTGGTTAGAGCATCGTGCTAATTTTGCGAAGCTCGCAGGTTCAAAAACCTGCATGGGACATTTTTGGCAAAATTATAATTTTATTGAAAATCAAATGTTTTATTTTTGAAAAGAAAAATTACACAAATCAAAGTAAAAAGAATATATGTTTGCTAACATTTTTTTTTTTTTTTTAAAACCATTTTTGATGGTTTTAAAAAATAAAAGTAAAATATTTTAAAAATACTTCTCTTATTATCATATCATTTTACTACATATATTAAACCCATTAAAACATAATCATTAAAAAATTTCAAATGGCCTAGTAACTTAAGTTGGTTAGAGCATCGTGCTAATACATGAAGTTTGCAGGTTCGAAACCTGCATGGGCAAAATTATAATTTTATTTAAAATCAAAATGTTTTATTTTTGAAAAGAAAAATTACACAAATCAAAGTAAAAAGAATATATGTTTGCTAACATTGTTTTTTATTTTTTAAAACCATTTTTGTTGGTTTTAAAAAAAAAAGTAAAATATTCTTACTTCTATTATCATATCATTTTACTACATATTTTAAACCCATTAAAACATAATCATTAAAAAAATTTCAAATGGCCTAGTAACTCAGTTGGTTAGAGCATCGTGCTAATACCGCGAAGCTCCAGGTTCAAAACCTGCATGGGCAGTTTGGGCCAAAATTATAATTTTATTTAAAATCAAAATGTTTTTTTTTTGAAAAGAAAAATTACACAAATCAAAGTAAAAAGAATATATGTTTGCTAACATTGTTTTTTATTTTTAAAACCATTTTTGTTGGTTTAAAAAATGAAAGTAAAATATTCTTACTTCTATTATCATATCATTTTACTACATATTTTAAACCCATTAAAACATAATCATTAAAAAATTTCAAATGGCCTAGTAACTCATGGTTAGAGCATCGTGCTAATACCGTGAAGCTCGCAGGTTCGAAACCTGCATGGGCCAATTTTGGGCCAAAATTATAATTTTATTTAAAATCAAATGTTTTATTTTTGAAAAGAAAAATTACACAAATCAAAGTAAAAAGAATATATGTTTGCTAACATTGTTTTTTATTTTTAAAACCATTTTTGTTGGTTTTAAAAAATAAAGTAAAATATTCTTACTTCTATTATCATATCATTTTACTACATATTTTAAACCCATTAAAACATAATCATTAAAAAATTTCAAATGGCCTAGTAACTTAAATGGTTAGAGCATCGTGCTAATACCACGAAGCTCGCAGGTTCGAAACTTGCATGGGCCAAAATTATTATTTTATTTAAAATCAAATGTTTTATTTTTGAAAAGAAAATTACACAAATCAAAGTAAAAAGAATATATTTTGCTAACATTGTTTTTTATTTTTTAAAACCATTTTTGTTGGTTTTAAAAAAAAAGTAAATATTCTTACTTCTATTATCATATCATTTTACTACATATTTTAAACCCATTAAAACATAATCATTAAAAAATTTCAAATGGCCTAGTAACTCAGTTGGTTAGAGCATCGTGCTAATGCGAAGCTCGCAGGTTCCAAACCTGCATGGGCATTTTTGGGCCAAAATTATAATTTTATTAAAATCAAATGTTTTATTTTTGAAAAGAAAAATTACACAAATCAAAGTAAAAAGAATATGTGTTTGCTAACATTTTTTTTTTTTTTAAAACCATTTTTGTTGGGTTTTAAAAAAAAAGTAAAATATTCTTACTTCTATTATCATATCATTTTACTACATATTTAAACCCATTAAAACATAATCATTTAAAAAATTTCAAATGGCCTAGTAACTTAAGTTGGTTAGAGCATCGTGCTAATACACGAAGTTGCAGGTTCGAAACCTGCATGGGCCAAAATTATAATTTTATTTAAAATCAAATGTTTTATTTTTGAAAAGAAAAATTACACAAATCAAAGTAAAAAGAATATATGTTTGCTAACATTGTTTTTTATTTTTTAAAACCATTTTTGTTGGTTTTAAAAAAAAAAAGTAAAATATTCTTACTTCTATTATCATATCATTTTACTACATATTTTAAACCCATTAAAACATAATCATTAAAAAATTTCAAATGGCCTAGTAACTCAGTTGGTTAGAGCATCGTGCTAATACCACGAAGCTCCAGGTTCGAAACCTGCATGGGCAGTTTGGGCAAAATTATAATTTTATTTAAAATCAAAATGTTTTATTTTGAAAAGAAAAATTACACAAATCAAAGTAAAAAGAATATATGTTTGCTAACATGTTTTTTATTTTTTAAAACCATTTTTGTTGGTTTTAAAAAATGAAAGTAAAATATTCTTACTTCTATTATCATATCATTTTACTACATATTTTAAACCCATTAAAACATAATCATTAAAAAATTTCAAATGGCCTAGTAACTTAAATGGTTAGAGCATCGAGCTAATACCACGAAACTTGCATGGGCCATTTTTGGGCCAAAATTATAATTTTATTTAAAATCAAACTGTTTTATTTTTGAAAAGAAAAATTACACAAATCAAACTAAAAATAATATATGTTTGCTAACATTGTTTTTTAATTTTTAAAACCATTTTTGTTGGTTTAAAAAAATGAAAGTAAAATATTCTTACTTCTATTATCATATCATTTTACTACATATTTTAAACCCATTAAAACGTAATCATTAAAAAATTTCAAATGGCCTAGTAACTTAAATGGTTAGAGCATCGAGCTAATACCACGAAACTTGCATGGGCCATTTTTGGGCCAAAATTGTAATTTTATTTAAAATCGAACTGTTTTATTTTTTAAAAGAAAAATTACACAAATCAATGTAAAAATAATATATGTTTGCTAACATTGTTTTTTTATTTTTAAAACCATTTTTGTTGGTTTTAAAAAATAAAGTAAATATTCTTACTTCTATTATCATATCATTTTACTACATATTTTAAACCCATTAAAACATAATCATTTAAAAAATTTCAAATGGCCTAGTAACTTAAATGGTTAGAGCATCGTGCTAATACCACGAAGCTCAGGTTCGAAACCTGCATGGGCCATTTTGGGCCAAAATTATAATTTTATTTAAAATCAAATGTTTTATTTTTGAAAAGAAAAATTACACAAATCAAAGTAAAAAGAATATATGTTTGCTAACATTGTTTTTTTTTTTAAAACCATTTTTGTTGGTTTTAAAAAATGAAAGTAAAATATTCTTACTTCTATTATCATATCATTTTACTACATATTTTAAACCCATTAAAACATAATCATTAAAAAATTTCAAATGGCCTAGTAACTTAAATGGTTAGAGCATCGTGCTAATACCACGAAGCTCAGGTTCGAAACTGCATGGGCCATTTTGGGCCAAAATTATAATTTTATTTAAAATCAAATGTTTTATTTTTGAAAAGAAAAATTACACAAATCAAAGTAAAAAGAATATATGTTTGCTAACATTGTTTTTTATTTTTAAAACCATTTTTGTTGGTTTTAAAAAATAAAGTAAAATATTCTTACTTCTATTATCATATCATTTTACTACATATTTTAAACCCATTAAAACATAATCATTAAAAAATTTCAAATGGCCTAGTAACTTAATGGTTAGAGCATCGTGCTAATACCACGAAGCTCGCAGGTTCGAAACCTGCATGGGCCATTTTTGGGCCAAAATTATAATTTTATTTAAAATCAAATGTTTTATTTTTGAAAAGAAAAATTACACAAATCAAAGTAAAAAATATATGTTGCTAACATTGTTTTTTTTTTTAAAACCATTTTTGTTGGTTTTAAAAAATAAAGTAAAATATTCTTACTTCTATTATCATATCATTTTACTACATATTTTAAACCCATTAAAACATAATCATTAAAAAATTTCAAATGGCCTAGTAACTTAAATGGTTAGAGCATCGTGCTAATACCACGAAGCTCGCAGGTTCGAAACCTGCCATTTTTGGGCCAAAATTATAATTTTATTTAAAATCAAATGTTTTATTTTTGAAAAGAAAAATTACACAAATCAAAGTAAAAAGAATATATGTTTGCTAACATTGTTTTTTATTTTTTAAAACCATTTTTGTTGGTTTTAAAAAATGAAAGTAAAATATTCTTACTTCTATTATCATATCATTTTACTACATATTTTAAACCCATTAAAACATAATCATTAAAAAATTTCAAATGGCCTAGTAACTTAAATGGTTAGAGCATCGTGCTAATACCACGAAGCTCGCAGGTTCGAAACCTGCATGGGCCATTTTGGGCCAAAATTATAATTTTATTTAAAATCAAATGTTTTATTTTTGAAAAGAAAAATTACACAAATCAAAGTAAAAAGAATATATGTTTGCTAACATTGTTTTTTATTTTTTAAAACCATTTTTGTTGGTTTTAAAAAATAAAAGTAAAATATTCTTACTTCTATTATCATATCATTTTACTACATATTTTAAACCCATTAAAACATAATCATTAAAAAATTTCAAATGGCCTAGTAACTTAATGGTTAGAGCATCGTGCTAATACCACGAAGCTCGCAGGTTCGAAACCTGCATGGGCCATTTTTGGGCCAAAATTATAATTTTATTTAAAATCAAATGTTTTATTTTTGAAAAGAAAAATTACACAAATCAAAGTAAAAAGAATATATTTGCTAACATTGTTTTTTATTTTTTAAAACCATTTTTGTTGGTTTTAAAAAATGAAAGTAAATATTCTTACTTCTATTATCATATCATTTTACTACATATTTTAAACCCATTAAAACATAATCATTAAAAAATTTCAAATGGCCTAGTAACTTAAATGGTTAGAGCATCGTGCTAATACCACGAAGCTCAGGTTCGAAACCTGCATGGGCCATTTTTGGGCCAAAATTATAATTTTATTTAAAATCAAATGTTTTATTTTTGAAAAGAAAAATTACACAAATCAAAGTAAAAAGAATATATGTTTGCTAACATTGTTTTTTATTTTTAAAACCATTTTTGTTGGTTTTAAAAAATGAAAGTAAAATATTCTTACTTCTATTATCATATCATTTTACTACATATTTTAAACCCATTAAAACATAATCATTAAAAAATTTCAAATGGCCTAGTAACTTAAATGGTTAGAGCATCGTGCTAATACCCGAAGCTCGCAGGTTCGAAACCTGCATGGGCCATTTTGGGCCAAAATTATAATTTTATTTAAAATCAAATGTTTTATTTTTGAAAAGAAAAATTACACAAATCAAAGTAAAAAGAATATATGTTTGCTAACATTTTTTTATTTTTAAAACCATTTTTGTTGGTTTTAAAAAATGAAAGTAAAATATTCTTACTTCTATTATCATATCATTTTACTACATATTTTAAACCCATTAAAACATAATCATTAAAAAATTTCAAATGGCCTAGTAACTTAATGGTTAGAGCATCGTGCTAATACGAAGCTCGCAGGTTCGAAACCTGCATGGGCCAAAATTATAATTTTATTTAAAATCAAATGTTTTATTTTTGAAAAGAAAAATTACACAAATCAAAGTAAAAAGAATATATGTTGCTAACATTGTTTTTTATTTTTTAAAACCATTTTTGTTGGTTTTAAAAAAAAAGTAAAATATTCTTACTTCTATTATCATATCATTTTACTACATATTTTAAACCCATTAAAACATAATCATTAAAAAATTTCAAATGGCCTAGTAACTTAAATGGTTAGAGCATCGTGCTAATACCACGAAGCTCGCAGGTTCGAAACCTGCATGGGCCATTTTTGGGCCAAAATTATAATTTTATTTAAAATCAAATGTTTTATTTTTGAAAAGAAAAATTACACAAATCAAAGTAAAAAGAATATATGTTTGCTAACATTGTTTTTTATTTTTAAAACCATTTTTGTTGGTTTTAAAAAATGAAAGTAAAATATTCTTACTTCTATTATCATATCATTTTACTACATATTTTAAACCCATTAAAACATAATCATTAAAAAATTTCAAATGGCCTAGTAACTTAAATGGTTAGAGCATCGTGCTAATACGAACGCAAACTGCATGGGCCATTTTTGGGCCAAAATTATAATTTTATTTAAAATCAAATGTTTTATTTTTGAAAAGAAAAATTACACAAATCAAAGTAAAAAGAATATATGTTTGCTAACATTGTTTTTTATTTTTTAAAACCATTTTGTTGGTTTTAAAAAATAAAGTAAAATATTCTTACTTCTATTATCATATCATTTTACTACATATTTTAAACCCATTAAAACATAATCATTAAAAAAATTTCAAATGGCCTAGTAACTTAATGGTTAGAGCATCGTGCTAATACCACGAAGCTCGCAGGTTCGAAACCTGCATGGGCCATTTTTGGGCCAAATTATAATTTTATTTAAAATCAAATGTTTTATTTTTGAAAAGAAAAATTACACAAATCAAAGTAAAAAGAATATATGTTTGCTAACATTGTTTTTTATTTTTAAAACCATTTTTGTTGGTTTTAAAAAATAAAGTAAAATATTCTTACTTCTATTATCATATCATTTTACTACATATTTTAAACCCATTAAAACATAATCATTAAAAAATTTCAAATGGCCTAGTAACTTAATGGTTAGAGCATCGTGCTAATACCACGAAGCTCAGGTTCGAAACCATGCATTTTTGGGCCAAAATTATAATTTTATTTAAAATCAAATGTTTTATTTTTGAAAAGAAAAATTACACAAATCAAAGTAAAAAGAATATATGTTTGCTAACATTGTTTTTTATTTTTAAAACCATTTTTGTTGGTTTTAAAAAATAAAGTAAATATTCTTACTTCTATTATCATATCATTTTACTACATATTTTAAACCCATTAAAACATAATCATTAAAAAATTTCAAATGGCCTAGTAACTTAATGGTTAGAGCATCGTGCTAATACCACGAAGCTTGCATGGGCCATTTTTGGGCCAAAATTATAATTTTATTTAAAATCAAATGTTTTTTTTTGAAAAGAAAAATTACACAAATCAAAGTAAAAATAATATATGTTTGCTAACATTGTTTTTTATTTTTAAAACCATTTTTGTTGGTTTTAAAAAATGAAAGTAAAATATTCTTACTTCTTATATCATTTTACTACATAGTCAATGCCCCGCCATCACTATTTTTGTCACTATCATATGGGCAAAATTATTTCGAAATTTTATTTTTTATCTTTTTAATGTTTAATTTTTGTTTTTTAAATAAAATTCAACCTTTCCTTGTTTAATTTGTTTTATTAACTCATTTTTTGGTAATTATTTTTGACACTCCATTTTCCTCTCTTCTTCTTTTTTTCAAATATGATCATAATTTCTTGTGAACTTTTTCCACCCTTCCGAAAAATGCACCAAAAGAACATCAAATGGATGAAAAAATGAGCGCTATACTTATATATCTTCTTTTTCCTCAAAGATTGAAGGCAGGAAATTATTTGCACTTTTTATGAAGTGCTCAGCAAGTGCTATTAGAAGTCTGAAAGGCAGATGATGAGTCCTTATTTTTCTGAAACTTTTATGTGCAACCAAACACATATTTCTATAAAGGAAACAATGATTAGATAAAGATGAAGTAAGAGATAACACGGAATGGATAACAAAGAAAAGAGAACATAGTGTCCTACTTTTTTTTTCTTTTTTTTAAACATTTGAGTTAGGAGATGGGAGTGGAGAATGGAAGAGGTAAGGTAAAAGTAAAGGGTGTTCAGAGGACAAGATGAGGGATTGATAGGCCTGACTCTTTGTCTGGCAGTTAATAATTTTAAAAGATGGCGAAAGGATTTAATGGATTGAGTCAAAAGTAGAGCTAAAAACTAATGGATCTCAAGTAGCTGCAAGGAATGTTTTCATGAGGAGTAGTCCTTTGTGGACTTGATTGGGTTCCTTCATGGCCCCTTGGTTGTTGCAGAACCCACCACAAAGACAAGACAAGTCAATAATTTGAGCAATGTTGACAGAGTCTCTTAGCATTTCCAATTCTATCAAGTAGATAAAGGAAGTCCAATGGGACATGCCAACCACTCATCAAAAAGATCAGCGTGCAGCAATTAAGGCAGAGAAAAATAGGTGACTTGTGACAATATAATTTACAGATATCATTAAGCTTGGTTCCTTAAATGTTCAATATTTTTTCTCCATGTATGAGATAAAGATGAAGTCTCCTCTTTTATATGTAAATTAATGCCATGGAAAGCAGGATTTGTTACCTATATCAGCATAGTATGTAAAAGATCCAACCAACAAAGAGATATGTACTAGAATTTAAAAAAAAAAAAAAAAGAGATAAGAGATGAGTGATTACTTGAGATATTTGGTTAGCTTCAAGCTATATTTATATTCAAATTTGATTAAAAATAAATAAATTTGGATTCGAACTATTTCTACATTCAAATTTGATTAAAAAAATTGAATTTAGATTCAGATTTGAATTTGAATCCATTAAAATGAGTACGTTCTGAACTTATATCCAAACTCAAGTAATAGTCAAATTTGATTAAATATGTATTTATTTTTGTTTTATTGAATTATAATTAAGGTTTTAGGATCAACTAAGATTTTGAAACTAAAATAGTAGTGGGCAAGAGTTTGTGTAAAGAAAGGATTGTAAAGGAATTAATACAAGTCATATAGCCATTTTTTGATATTCTATATCTAATATATAATATTTTTAATATAAATATATTTGAGTCTTTGGAATTTTAGGTTTTGAACAAAATTACAATCAAGTTTGATTTGATACGAAATCGGATCGTATATAGAATCCGGCTTCAATCCAATAAAGTTATTGAAAACCCAATTTGGATTCATGCATATTTTATAAAATAATTCAGCATAGTTATGGAGTTTTTAGCTGTCATTTATACCTTTAAGCAAGGGAGTTTTAAAAAAAAAAAAATATTCTCTTGCCTTTAATTGACATCCACCATGTTCACTCATTATGATTGATTTCAAACTTTCCAACGTTTAAATAGCAACAATGCTCTCCATTCTTTGCTTAAAGCTAACAGCTTCTTAAAAATCTCAAAGCTTGACCGCCCATTTGGAAAGTGGCTGGTAAAATTTTTCTGCTACAAAGGGCAAAACTAGATACCATGACAACATCCTCCACCTTAATATTTTTTTCTCCCTTGCCTCAACATGCATCCTCTCCTATATTTGTACCCCACTCGCTCCGTGGTCTTCAGCTGAAAGTCTACCATACTATCTTTCATTAAGACTTTTTATAAGCTTTATCTCACCTCATTCTCATTATCATTAATAAGCTTTCCTTAATTTGCCTAACAGGATCAACCAAACCATTTCCAGACGCAAAGTTTTCCAACTAAGCCTTTCAACCAAACTACTTTATTAGCTGCTTCAATGCCCACCATGTGTGGGCTTTGCTTACCTTTTAGAATAAATAGATAACCTATCATATATCTATTCCTACTAAGATCACTTGCATAGCCATAATTCCTCGGTGACCATATAACCCTAAAACTCGAATGAAAGTTAATTGGTAACATATGAATTTGAGTTATAAACACTTCAAACTTTTTTTCCATTTGATGTGAGACTATTTTTTAAGATGTCAAAAACTCTCTCAATTATAATTTAATGTTCTTATTGCACGCCACAATCTCCCTCCTTTATAGAATGCCCTTTATAATACGTCCTTGTCACACGCTACAAGTTAGAATCTATTCCAAGTTAGATCGTTGGTGCTGTAATCATAACTTCATATCATAGTGGGATTTTATCTATCGCCTATAAGTAACTCTTTTCTTTTACCCACCAATTTCATACACTAGGATCAACCATCCAATGGATAATCTTTTTTTTTTCCACCAACTTTCGCACATTCGGATCGGTTGTAATACTATTTGTAATGCTTCAAGTCCATTGACTAATCCAATTAACCTATTAGCAGGATAAACCACGTACCTCAAAAAACTCAAGTAGAAATTAATTGATAATAGATAAACTTGAGTTATAGCACTTCAACTTTTCTTTTTCATCAATGTAAAACTATCTTTTAGGGTATTATAACCATATACTTATTAACAACTTGGGTTGCATGTGAAATATCTAGTTGTGGTCTCGCTTATCTCCATGTCTAGGATTTTTCTAACATCTCCTGTATCTTTCTCGTTAACTCCCTTCTCAGACATGCCTTTAATTATTACATTTCATCCATGCTCTTAGCTACTATTAGATGTATGTCATCGAAACAAAATAAATAAAGCATTATCTAAGAAATGATAGCGAACCCTATTGGAAAAAAAAAATTTAAGCATTAAATAATAATTCTATTAATTCAAGATATGCACTAGCAAAAATAATAGAGCAAACATATATGAAAAAAATTATCAATAAAAAAAATGGTTTAGGATAGCTTATGGATTGAAACATACCGAAGTATTCTCCTTAGAGGCGAAACACCCCTACTACACTGGAACAATTCTTCATGCTCTTCTCTCAAGATACGATAATTTGTTGAATCTTTTGTGTGCGTGCAATGATTATTTAATAAAAAATATAGATAATGGAAATATCCTAACAGACATGCTACAAAAAATCATTAAATAGAAGGCATTTTTTAGTGACTTTTTTTAAAAAATAAAATATACTTTTTATGTCCTATGTTTACTATAAATTGCTAAAAATCAGAAAATTCATTGCATTATTAAATAATGTCTTTTTAACAAAGTCAGGAAATAATACTTTTCCCCTATATTATGATAAATTGTGAAAAATTACATAATCTATGACATTACTTTAGTACTACTTTTAAAATAATGAAAAATAACATTTGTGTATGTATGATATATTGTTGGCTTTTAGTTTGTAACTCATTTTATTTGTTTTGTTGATAAATCAAAGGTCGTTTTTTCTATTAGTTTGGCCAAGAGTCTTAATTACTGATTTGACCACATTTTATACTAAAAATATAAATTATTTAAATAAAATATATAATACAAAAATTTCATAGTTTCTCAACTCAACTCATCTAAGCCTTTCCCCAACAAAAATATCATAGTATATATATATATATACACACATATATATACATATATTAAATATCACTCTTACATTTTTTAGTTATAGTATAAATAAAATTATCACCGTGTTGTTGGAAAAAAGGCTTAGATGAGTTGAGTTGAGTTTATAAATAAAATTATCTATATTTCAGAAAAACTTGTAAGAGAAATATATATGCAAATATAATAATGTTTAAGTTATTGTTACTATTGAATATTTTAAATAAAATGATTTTGAAAACATCATAAAGAATAAAATAAGTTACTCATTTTTATTTTTAATAAAGAAAGAAGATCAATATTTGTAAAAAAATAATTATTAAAATATAAAACAACATAATATATTTAAATGGAGTACATCTATAATGTGAATTAGCTTCAAAAGAATTTAGGAATGCAGTCATGGTGGTTTTTAGACAACTAGAGCTGATCACTAGCTTGATTCTTCTTTAGGTGGTATATAAAATAATTTTGGATACGTGGCACTCAATCCTCAATATTTTGTAAATATGGAATTCTTTTTAAAACATAGCATTGATTTCCAGCATTTTACAAATGCAACGATACAATTCCTAAATGTTGCATTCATCCCTCATTTTTAAAAATATAGAGATATAATTGACAACATTTTTTCAATTTCTTTGGTATTTATTAACTGCCATGTATTTTATGATTTCTTTTCATGGATCTAGCATATATTGACATTAAGAAGATAGCATTTAATTATGAATATATAGAACAATTGACCATAAAATATTATGAAAACCTAAGGTTTTTTTAGTCACCAGTCACACGGACCATGTTTAGGATATCAAAACCACTAAAATATAATATATTCTAGCTAGATAAATTTTAGTTATGTTCACAAAGTTCATTTGCTCTTGTTTAGTTGCTTTGGAAACCACTCTTCAAAAAAAAGGTCACCTATAAAAATATTGAGTTTTAAGTTAGTTTGATTGAGAGATCCAAATTCAATGAAAAGCTAGGAAAGTCCATGCTTTCTATGATTCATTTATACACATTCTAAAATCAAATGGGTTGAGTCAAATTATCATCTAGAATAATCTAGCCATAGGGTTTCATGCCTAGATTTTTGATCCTTAAATATTGTATATGTATTTAGGTGAGGTCATCTAAACCTGGGTCTCGGAAGATGGATCCATTAGATTTGTCATTTTGAGCCTAATCCAACTATGAATCCAATTAAAGTCATTTGCATACAACTAAGTTAGAGACAAATAAAAGAAAATAAAAATAAAAAAAGAATGTGCCCATTGATAAATTTTTCCACCAACCAAAGAAGCAAAAAGCTAGGCAACAACTAAACTAAAATGTGTGAGAAGGCTAAAACATTTCTATAATTGTTTGATAATTAATTTCTAACTTGTAACATAAGTAAATGCTAAAGTCAATTGCTAACATATTCTAGATTAGGCTTGAATCTCATTGATAAAAAACCATTTCAAGTCTTGTACTTTGAATAGCAATCTCTCGTATCATAACTCAAATCTATAATGCGTAACCTATTAAACTTAGTTTGTAGTTTGGATTTTATATCAAACTAAAATATAGTTGAATCTTTTTAATTGAAATATTGACTGTTGAAATAGAAGCACAATTGTATCCATCACATGTGGAGAGCAATAGACTCTTATATATATATATATAATTCTAAAAAGGCTCCTTGGTCTTATGCCATGTGGACTCATATATTAAATGAATTTTAATATCTTATTGAAATACATATCATAGACATTAGCAACAACCATAAATAAGACTATGCAGAAATCATGGAATTCATAAATATATTTCTTAAGATGGAATCCATGAGCATCTTGTTGTACGAGTGATAGAACGTTTTGTTTAGGTACTTAATTACTCTAATTACTCTTTATATGGTGATGTAGGAATTATATTTAGGAATCATCCATTACATATCATATGATTGTTATATTAAGTCAATTTGCTTGGAAAATTTCATGGCAGTGCACATGGTTGCTAGATCAACTGACTGGCACAATGGCATTAGTTGAAGAGAAAATCATAAGTGAGAAGCTTGCAAATGAGAAGCTTACTTACACATATATATATATATATATATATATATATATATATATATATATATATATATAGAGAGAGAGAGAGAGAGAGAGAGCTAGACTTAGCTAGGGGTGCAACTTGGGCCGGGTTCAACCCGAACCCGGCCCGCGGAACCCGATTTGCAGCAGTACTCAAACTCTAGTTTGCTTAACCCGAACCCGAAGGATCCGGGTTGAACCCGGACCGATTTGCAATTTGGGCCGGGTTAGGGTTGCAGTCAACCCGAACCCGAGAAAACCCGAACCCGCAAAGCCACAAGCAGCAGGCCCACTGGTGTTATGGAAGTGATGATTTAGCCTTGTTTGTTAGGTTTAAAGTATGTAGAGCTGACAATTGTTTTATGGAAGTGATGATTCTTAGTATGAATATTCCACCAGAACCTTCATTACCTTTTAAAATGAGCAATATACCTTTAACCATTGCATTTTATCATGTAATGTTGGTGGGCCAAACTAGTATCTTTATTTTTTTTAATATCTTTTTGAGACATTTGTAACTTCTAATATAAAGTTTGTTAAAATTTATAAAAGCAACTGGGAAGAGGTGATGAGCAGAAACTAAAACATATGGGAAAGGGGTGACGAGTAAAAAATCAGAGAGCTTTGGATGGCGAATGCAGTCTCGCTATTTGGAAAAGATTTCTCATACCATACTTATGTGGTATTCTAACTGGCTCTTTATATCGTCTCAATATTGTCTACTTTCGAAGGATAAAGGTGACTTCATCAATGCATATGGTGGCTATTGAAATGTTATGTAACATTTGGATTACTTTGGATAAGTTTTGGTTTAAGAATGTAATTTTTTTGTTTAGTCTTATGTAAAAGATGTATATTTTTAGACATGTAATTTGAAATGTAAAGCTTGTTTGTTTCAAACTTCAGCTTGTTTGTACAATGTAAAGCTTATTTGTTTCAAACTTTAGCTTATTTGTGCAATGTTAAGCTTGTTTATTTCAGATTGTCATTTTTTTTTCTATCAACCCGAATTCTAACCCGAAACTTAACTCGAACCCGATTTTTAAAAATAGGGTTAGGGTTGAGGTTTTACAAATAGGGTTAGGGTTAGGGTTAGGGTTGACATTTTACAAATAGGGTTAGGGTTAGGGTTTAGGGAAACCCGAGTTTCATGAGCCCGAGTTGCACCCCTAGACTTAGCACGTGTAGCCAAGTTCATATCTATCCATCCTTTATCTTTAAATCCATATAAAAAATTTAAGAACGGTTTTAAATTCATGTAGATCTAATAATGAAAGTGATGACCAAATTAAAAACTTGACTGCATACGAGTTTAGCCTATATATATATATATATATATATATGTGTGCGCGCGTGTGCGTGCTTATGTGTGTGTATATATATATATATATATATATATTAGTCTTATTGTTCTTTTAGTTTATATCTCAACTAGTTAACAATAAAAGCACTTAATTTTTTAATATTTTATTTCAAACCAAGAAGAAATTAAAAGTACAGGACAATCTTCCAAGATTGAAGCCCGATTATATATAAAATTTAAATTACATTGCAAATTAAATATATAGATCATATAAACAATTAGGAATTTTCAAACAAATGGCCTATTAGCTCAGTTGGTTAGAGCGTCGTGCTAATAACGCGAAGGTCGCAGGTTCGAGACCTGCATGGGCCATTTTATATTATATTTATTTTAAAACTAAATTATAGAAATAAATTTGTCCTTTATTATTTTTAAAATAGAAACTTTTATTTTTAAATTATTTTAATTAATTTTATAGAAATAAAGCCAAAAAAAGTATGAGTCCTCATTATTTTCACAAGCAAGAAAATATTTACTTTTAATTTAAAAATTAAATTAATATTAGCTCTATTTTTAAAACTAAATTATAGAAATCACAATGTTAGTTTCCATTTTTAAACAAAATGATATAATTAAAATAAAAATAATATGTTTTCTTCTATTGCTTTTATTTTCTCTTTCTTAAAATAATTTTCATTATTTTATAAAAACAAAGTAAAAAAATTCTTTCATTCATTATTTTTGTAGATAAGAAACTCATATCTTTTACTACATAGCCAATGCCCACCATCACCATTCTTATCGCTACAATATAACCGAATTTATTTTAGAAATTTAATTAGCATCCTTTTATTTTCTTAAAAAATTATAGGAACCAAAATAACAAACATGTTTGGTTTTAAAAAAAAATCATAAAAAGTTAAAATAGAAATTATGTTTGTTATATTGTTTTAATTTACTATTTTTTATTATTTTAGAAAATAAAAGTGTCAAAATCTTACTTCCACAATGTCATTACTTGCATGGGCCAAAGTTATTAATTTATTTTTTTACCTAAACATTTGGCTTTTTTTCATTTTTTTGCTTCTATTTTATAACTTTCATTTTTTGCTTTCATTTTATAACAATTGTTTGATGCTTTTTTATCATTTTTGTGCTTTCATTCCCTAATGAATATTTGGCTTTTCTTTCATTTTTTTACTTTCATTTCATGGAAAACTATCTTTTCTTGCTTTTTTTTTTTTATAATGAGTCATAATTTTTCTTTTTAATTTCAACTCACATTTGACTCTTTTTTTTTCTTTTATTTTTTCCACTTTTATTTTATAAATTTTCTTTTTTTACTTTCATTTTATAGTGAGTCATAATCTCTATTTTTATTCAACTCATATTTAGATCTTTTTTCACCCTTTTTTTTTATTTTTTTACTTTTATTTCATAACATATTTTAGCTTTTTTTTGTTTGCATTTTATAATGAATCATACTTTATCCTTTTATCTCAACTCATGTTTGGTTCTTTTCTTTTTTTCTCTCTTTTATTTAATAAAAAGTATGTCCTTGGAAATAAGATATTTCTCCTACTCAACAAGAAGTCAAACCTATGCTTAGAAAAAATAGAATCGACCCAACCCAGTCAAGAATTTATTTTTATATTTTTTTATATATTATATATTATTAAATATATATTTAACACTTAAATAATATTTAAATATAAAATTATATTTAGTTATCTAAAAATTAAAATAATAGTATAAAATATGATAAATAAATGATAGACAATGAAATGGTTTGAAAATCAACTCCTCTTTTTCTTATACCATGTAAAGTCAATATGTTAGCTAAAGAGAGAACTATAAGAAGCTTTCTTAGATTTATAATAGCAATTCTGGTAATAGTTATACATACTCAACTCAACTTAACTCTGTTGACCCCAGATTGATTTTGATGATTACAAAATAAATTAAGCAATTCTAAGATTGATACAGGGAAGTTCGGTCGCCTTGCAAGTAAGTATCTTCATGCAAAATCGACCGGTAAGAAAGTACTTCATTTAATTTGCTTTGAACATGATTATTAGCCTTGGAGTTAACTGGCTAGCTAGCTTGTTAGTTTATTTAGCTAACTGGCACGCCTTTCAGCTAGTTGGGAAAGTCTCACAGTGTATGGGCCGAACTGTCTTAAAATTTAGCTAGCTGTCTAGCTAGCTTGTTAGCTAGCTGAAGCTCTCTCAGCTAACTAAGGAACTTGTCTCAGTAAGCTGGCCGAACGTCCCTTTATTTCAGCTAACTGATGAGTTAGTTTGTTAGCTAGCTGGAGCCCTTTCAGCTAACTAAATTACCTGTCACAATTGCCTGGCCGAACGCCCTCTTTCTTTAGCTAACTGGTGAGTTAGTTTGTTAGCTAGCTGAAGCTCTTTCAGCTAACTAAGAAACTTGTCTCAGGTGCCTGGCCGAACGTCCCTTTATTTTAGTTAACTGGTGAGCTAGCTGGAATTCTTTTCAGCCAACTAAAAATCTTGTTACAGTGGTTCGGCCGAACACCCTTCCATTTTAGCTAGCTGGCTGGATGTCTTGTTAAGCTGACGTTTCTTTTAGTTAATTGCTTAGCTAACTATTTCATCCTGGAGCTAACTGGTTAGCTAACTATTTTTCACAGGGATTGTTGCAGCCGAATGGATTTAAATTTCAGTTAATTGGAAAGCTAGCTGGCGGTTGGCTAGTTAGCTGGAGAGTTAGCTACTTTATTCAGTTAACTGGCTGCCTTTTTGCTCAGTTAGCTGGAGAGCTAACTAAGCTGGACGGATGGCTGAGTACTTTTGCTTCTAGTTAGCTCGTTAGCTAACTGGCCATTCTTTAGTTAGCTATTCAGCTAACTAGCTATCCTATCTCTCTCCTGCAGCCGTTTGGATTTCAAATGGAGTTAGCTGGCGAGTTATCTGCCGAGCTAACTAATGTGCTGTCTCAGAAAAGTTCTTTTGCTGTGTTGTCTCTGGTTAGCTAACTGATTAGCTAGATGGGGGTTATTACTTTATTCTTGAACGATGGCATTCATTTCTCAGCTACCTGGAGCTTCTTTCTTCAAGTCCACCGCTGCCTAAAGAGTTTTTCTTTCTCTCTTTCTCTCTATTGCTATTTCAAGCTATTGTTAACTTTTGATTTTTGAATGTTTACAGTGCTCATCCTTCCTCAAATGGAGATCTGCATTCAATGCTTAAGGAAAACATGTTAACAGTTATATTTTCTTCCCGTTATTATTTCCATTTATTTCTTTGGTATCTAACGGATATTTTCTTGTTAGATGGTTATAAATAGCTGGGATTAGAAGCACACCTAGACGACGATTTTTAAAAAGAAATTTTAAAGAGAAAAAAATCCAAGAAAAGAGCCTTCATTGATTATTTGTTGAGTGGTTGCTGTGCATTTAAGCTTATTCCTTGCTCCAAAAGGTCGTCCAAATCATTGAAGCTTATCAAGCATTCAAGACTTCAGCTGCTTCAACCAAGTTCATTTATTGCTGAGTTTATTGCTTCAAAAAGTTGTAAAGTATATTCTAAATATTTGCTCTTTGTAGGAGCTTCTTCTTTACATACTCTAATTATCAACTAATAGACCATCTTTGTTCAATGGAACAAACTACACATATTGGAAAGCACGAATGAAAATCTTCATTCAAGCACTAGATTATGATTTATGGGGAATCATAATTAATGGACCTCACACACCCACAATTATGATTGAAAATGTCAATATTGCAAAACCTGAATCTGAATGGGATGAGCAAGATAAGAAATTAGCTCAATTAAATGCTAAGGCTATGAATGTTCTTTATTGCTCGCTTGATGCAAATGAGTTTAATCGCATATCTACATGTATGTCTGCTAAGAAATATGGGATAGACTTGAAGTCACCCATGAGGGTACAAATCAAGTCAAGGAATCCAAAATAAATATGCTTGTTCATAAGTATGAATTATTTAAGATGGACCCTGCTGAAAATATCACTGATATGTTTACTAGATTTACTGATATCATTAATGGTTTGAAAAGTTTGGGAAAATCTTATGCTAACAGTGATCTAGTTAGAAAAATCATAAGATCTTTACCTAGGACATGGGAAGCAAAAGTGACTGCAATTCAAGAAGCAAAAGATCTCAACAACTTATCACTTGAAGAGTTGGTTGGTTCTTTGATGACTCACGAACTTCAGCAACGACAACATATTGATGAAGATGATTCAAAAAAAGAAGGACCATGGCATTGAAGAGTGCAACTCAAGAAGATGAGAGTGAAGAAACCTCAAGTGATAGTGAGAAAGATGATGATATGCACTTATCTCAAGGAAATTTAAAAAGTTCATGAAGAAAAAGAGATTTGAAAAAGAAAGCATTTTGTCAAAGGAGATCATAGCAAAGATAAGGAAAAGAGTGAACCTCCAACATGCTATGAGTGCAAGAAGCCTGGACACATCAGACCAGATTGTCCACTATTAAAGAAGGCATCTAGAAAATAAAAAAAAAGGCAATGATGGCCACTTGGAGCGACAGTGAAGCTACAAGTTCAGAAATGAAGAGAAAACTGAAGTTGCTAATGTTTGCTTCATGGCTGATAATGATGAGGTAAGCCCTAATCTTTTAGATGATTTTACTTTGATGAGCTGCATGGTGCATTTTATGAACTGATTGACGATTTCACAAATTTAAGTTCAAAGAATAGGGTTTTGAAAAATGAAATCAAAAATCTTACCATTGAAAAAGAAAAGTTTTCAAAGGAAAATGAATCATTGTCAAAACAAAACCAAGATTTGAAAAATGAAGTGAATAAATTAAAATCAATTGTTGATAGATTTACACTAAGCTCAGAAAAATTAGAAATGATTTTAAATAGTCAAAGAGCTGTTTACAATAGAGCTGGTCTTGGATACAATCCTTTGAAAAACAAAAATTTCTAAAAAATATTTATGAGCATGCTGATGATTCTACTAAAATAACATGTTTTAAATGCAAAAAATTGGACACAAAGCTTACATTTGTCAAACACAAAAGATAAGGAAAATATGGATCCCAAAAGGAACCATTTTGACTAACCCTAAAGGACCCAAGAAAGCTTGGGTACCTAAGAACAAAATTGAAATTGTGTATGCAGGTGTGTCTTGCAACCCGAGCAATTAAAAGACAATGTACTTGGACAGCGGGTGCTCAAGACACATGACCGGTGATGAATCACAATTCATCACTTTGGAAGCAAAAGATGGAGGTGTTGTTACTTTCGGTGATAATGGCCAAGGAAAAATAATTGGCATTGGAAAAATAGGTATCACACCTCATGCTTATATTGATAATGTTTTGCTTGTGAAAGGACTGAAACACAATTTACTTAGTATTAGTCAATTATGTGACAAAGGATTTAATGTTATATTTGAATCATCCTTATGCATTGTTAAAAATCCTGCTAATGAAAACATGAAATTTGTTGGTCAAAGGCATGGTAATGTATACATTGTTAATTTAAATGATTTGCATGATCAAATATTGATTGCCTAGTTGCTACTAACAATAAAACTGATAATAGTTGGTTATGGCATCGTAGGCTAGCTCATGCAAGCATGGATTTACTATCTAAATTAATTAAAAAGGATTTAGTACATGGTTTGCCAAAACTTGTTTTTGAAAAAGATAAGATTTGCAATGCTTGTCAATTTGGAAAACAAACCCGAGTTTCTTTTAAATCAAAGAATTTTATTTCAACCACTAGACCATTGGAGCTCTTGCATATGGATTTATTTGGTCCTACAAGAACCACTAGTCTAGGAGGTAAAAGATATGGTTTCATTATTATTGATGATTTCTCTCGCTTTACATGGGTTTTATTTCTATCTAGTAAAGACGAAGCATTTCCAGCATTTCAAAAATTATTTAAAAGAATTACAAATGAAAAGAATTCTTCTGTTTTATCAATACGAAGTGATCATGGAAAAGAATTTGAAAATAAATCTTTTAAAAATTTTGTAATGAAAATGGAATTGAACATAATTTTTCTGCACCAAGAACACCACAACAAAATGGAGTAGTTGAAAGAAAGAATAGAACATTAGAGGAAATGGCGCGTACCATGTTGTGTGAAAGCAATCTTCCAAAATATTTTGGGCAGAAGCTATTAACACTGCATGTTATGTTTTAAATCGTGCATTAATCAGACCTGTTTTGAAAAAGACTCCATATGAACTTTGGAAAGGAAGAAAACCTAATATAAGTTACTTTCATGTTTTTGGATGTCGATGTTTTGTATTAAATAATGGAAAATCAAACCTTGATAAATTTGATGCTAAGTCTGATGAAGGAATTTTTCTCGGATATTCTTTACATAGTAGAGCTTTTAGAATATTTAACAAAAAGACTTTAGTAGTTGAAGAATCAATTCATGTTATCTTTGATGAATCTAATGATCTTCCATCAAGGAAGGGAAAAGGTATAAATGATGCAGATGACATTGAAGATCAATTCAAGGACATCACATTAAAGGACAAGAACGATACACAAGAGGTAAGTGAAGAAGAGAACGCTGACCTACCTGAAGCCTCACAAGGTAATGATGAATTAGAAAGAGGATGGAGGTATGTTCTTAGTCACCCTAAAGATCTAATTATTGGTGATCCTTCTCAAGGAGTGAGAACTAGATCATCATTTAGAGATGCATGTAATAATTTAGCATTTGTATCTAAAATTGAACCTAAATGTTATGATGATGCTAAAAATGATGTTGATTGGATTAATGCCATGCATGAGGAACTTAACCAATTTGAAAGAAATAATGTTTGGACTCTTATTGAAAGACCTCATGATCATCAAATTATTGGAACTAAATGGGTATATAGAAACAAATTAGATGAACATGGTAATATAATTAGAAATAAGGCAAGATTAGTAGCTAAAGGTTATAATCAAGAAGAGGGAATTGATTTTGATGAAACTTATGCCCCTGTTGCTAGATTAGAAGCCATTAGATTACTTCTTGCTTATGCTTGTTATATGAATTTTAAATTATATCAAATGGACGTTAAAAGTGCTTTCTTGAATGGATATATTGCTGAACAAGTTTTGTGGAACAACCACCCAGATTGAAAATCATTTGTTTCCAAATCATGTTTTCAAATTAAACAAAGCTTTGTATGGTTTGAAACAAGCCCCCCGGGCATGGTATGATAGATTAAGCAAATTCTTGATTAGTAATAATTTTATTCGAGGAACTATTGATACAACTTTATTTATTAAAAGATAAAATAAAGATATATCAGTTATTCAAATCTATGTTGATGATATCATATTTGGTGCCACTAATGAATCTTTGTGCAAAGACTTTGCTAAGCTTATGCAGGGAGAGTTCGAGATGAGTATGATGGGTGAGCTGACCTACTTCCTCGGACTTCAAATTAAACAAAGCAAAGATGGGATCTTCATAAGCCAATCCAAATATACCAAAGAAATGATCAAGAAGTTTGGCATGGAGACATCCAAGAGTATCGGTACCCCTATGAGCTCATCATGTAGACTTGAATCTCATAATTCTGAAAAATCTGTTGATTTAAAATTATATAGAGGCATGATTGGATCATTATTATATTTAACTGCTAGTATGCCAGATATTTTATTTAGTGTTTGCATGTGTGCTAGATATCAAGCAAATCCTAAAGAATCACACTTGCTTGCCGTTAAAAGAATATTTAATATTTAAATGGAACAATCAATTTGGGTATATGGTATGATAAACAATCTAGCATTGACTTAATAGGATACACTGACTCAGACTTTGCTGGATGTAAATTAGATAGGAAATCAACCACTGGAACTTGCCAGTTTCTAGGTGTTAACTTAATTTCATGGTTTAGCAAAAAGCAAACTTCAGTAGCACTATCTACGGCCAAGGCCGAGTATGTTGCAGCTGGGAGTTGCTGTGCTCAAATCTTATGGATTAAGCAACAACTAAAAATTATGGTATTAAACAAAAAGCTATTCCTATAAAATGTGATAATACAAGTGCAATTAGTTTAACTAAAAATCCTATTCAACATTCCAGAACTAAACATATTGAAATAAGACATCATTTCATTAAATCATGTTAACAATGAAATGTTGTTATTGAATTTTTAAATACTGAAAACAAATTGCTGATATTTTTACTAAGCCACTTGATGAAACCAAATTTTATGAAATCAGAAGAGAATTAGGGATGCTTGATCCAACCATTTAATGAATCATATGAAATCTAAAAGTTATGACATCTTTAAATCACATCAATCAAATGAATTTCTTGATTGCTTGTTGTTAAGCTTTATGTCTTTTCAAATTAATAAAAGGCATGCTGTTTGATTTCACCCAACCACCGGACACTTAAAGGTTTTATTGATGGCAGCTAACTGACCAGGCAACCAAACAGTCACCTGACCAGTTAACCATCAAACCCATTCTCTATATAAGCTTTTCTCCTCACGTCTCCTTTCAAAATCAACCCGTCTCCTTCAACTCTCCTCCAACCGAGCGTCTTCTCCCCTCTTCTCTCACTTTCAATCGTCTCTTCTTTCCTTCCATCAAATCCTTCCTACCATTCAACCTACTAATCTATCTAGAAGAAGTTGATGGCTCCCAAGAAGAAGGCCGTCACTAGAGATGACGATTGTGCCAATCTTCGCCGGAAGTCTTCCACGTCTTCTACTCAAATCAACTCCCTACTTGCTTCAAAATTATTTGTTCATGGGAGGTTAGTAGACTTTAACTTTTTAGAGCAAGAAGGATTCAAAATTGGTAATCTGTTAGTTAAACAAGGATGGATAAGCTTTTATCTACCAAAAGACCTATTTATCCTAAACTTATTAGAGAATTTTATGAAAATATTTCTTTTGGTAATGGAACTATTTCTTCCATTATGAAATGATTAAAATAGACCTAGACGGTAAGACACTAGGGTCTGCTTTGAAAATTCCATCTGATGGTTTCCTAGAGATTCTTCCTAGTGAACGCGGATATAAGATTGGCCTAATCCTTAATATGGACGATACTGAAGCTAGTAAGATTGAAACATTAGATGCAAATATGTTATCTATTGAAAACCGACTTTTCCATAGTATCATTGCTAAGATTCTCGCCCCTCGTGCTGGATCATTTAATGTGGTAAATGATAGGGACATTTGCATAATGTATGATATCTTAATGGAAGACCCTGTAGATTTGCCTGAATTAATGATGACTGTTATGAGAGAATCTATGTCCAAAGCTAAGGCTGCTTTGCCCTATGGAATGTTTCTCACTTATGTTTTTGAATTTTTCAATGTCAAACTTAAAGGAGAAACTGCAGTTGCATTACGTCACTCTGACGTTTTTAATGCTCATTCACTGCACCGTATGGATTTTGCTAAGAGGGATGGTATTTGGTTAAAAATTAGATCTAGAA
>UESW01004972.1:256617-273063 GCA_900491605.1 Calamus simplicifolius | reverse complement strand
GGAATGTTTCTCACTTATGTTTTTGAATTTTTCAATGTCAAACTTAAAGGAGAAACTGCAGTTGCATTACGTCACTCTGACGTTTTTAATGCTCATTCACTGCACCGTATGGATTTTGCTAAGAGGGATGGTATTTGGTTAAAAATTAGATCTAGAACAGGACAATCTAGTATGCCACCTCCTACTGTGAATCAACATGTCTGTTCTCCTCAAAATTTTTTCACTTATGACTTCAGCCAACCTAACCCATATCTTGCTGTTATGACAGCTGATCAAAATCCTTTTCTTCCTGATCCACCCAAAATCAATGCTTCTGGATCATCTTTTCGCCATGACAACCCTGCTCCTTCTCCTATTCCAACTGTTAGATTATGTGATGATCAACTCCGTCATATTATCAATGAATTGACCCTTGCCACTTCTAGTCGAAGCTCTGATGACAGTGCTTCTTCC
This sequence comes from Calamus simplicifolius, assembly GCA_900491605.1. NCBI lineage: Eukaryota > Viridiplantae > Streptophyta > Magnoliopsida > Arecales > Arecaceae > Calamus > Calamus simplicifolius. The sequence goes on along the minus strand of UESW01004972.1, from coordinate 272,610 downwards.
GTCAATGATCAGACTCTTGTACCACATATCTCCTATGTTTTTGAAAACATGTCTGAATTTAAACTCATTCTTGAAAGGCTTGTTCATGATGTGAACATTCTTAATGGGAGAGTCTTTCACCACAACGAATCTGTTATGGAATGCATTCTGAAAGAGGTAAATTTACTTAAAAGCAAGCTTGAAAACTTTAAGACTAAGGTTGAGTGGGTAGAGTATCAAATGAGATCGAGCCAGACCCAGACCCGGGATGCAGCAAACGTTGTTGATCATTGGACTGCAACCCTCTCAAGACTGAGTCAACTAATGGAGACTCTCATCACTTGTTCTGCCACCTCTGCACCTGATGCGTCGTTCTCTCATCCACACCTTTTCACTCCACCGGCACGACCTTCCTCTGTCAAGCAAGCCAAATGTTTCAGTGCATATTTCTTCATCTGATGACGACAAGTGATTGTACTTAACTTATATGTGTTGTAGTTTTTGAACAAACTTGTTGTGCTTATTTATGTTTGCTCTATGACTTAGAATAATGACATGTAATATCTATTATCTCATACTGATCTGCATGACTGTTTTAATTATGATATGTAATGAATGTTAACATCTCCTTGATCCTTTATGCTTAAAGTTATTGCAAGACTCTTCAAACTTCTTTTTGATTAATGACAAAAAGGGGAGAAGAATGTTGCTTGCATACATTAAGGAATGGAGTAAAATAGTAACTCCATATATTCAGGGGGAGAAAAGAAAAAGATTTCACTTATTTATTTTGACAGGGGAAGAAATTAATGTTTTCTGATTACTCCTGTTTTCTTATTAAACTTCTATATACACTTGTTCTTTATATGCTTAAAGGTTTTGTCATCATCAAAAAGGGGGAGATTGTTGACCCCAGATTGATTTTGATTATTACAAAATAAATTAAGCAATTCTAAGATTGATACAGGGAAATTCGGTCGCCTTGCAAGTAAGTATCTTCATGCAAAATCGATCGGTAAGAAAGTACTTCATTTAATTTGCTTTGAACATGATTATTAGCCTTGGAGTTAACTGACTAGCTAGCTTGTTAGTTTATTTAGCTAACTGGCACGCCTTTCAGCTAGCTGGGAAAGTCTCACAGTGTATGGGCCGAACCGTCTTGAAATTTAGCTAGCTGTCTAGCTAGCTTGTTAGCTAGCTGAAGCTCTCTCAGCTAACTAAGGAACTTGTCTCAGTAAGCTGGCCGAACATCCCTTTATTTCAGCTAACTGATGAGTTAGTTTGTTAGCTAGCTGGAGCCCTTTCAGCTAACTAAATTACCTGTCACAATTGCCTGGCCGAACACCCTCTTTCTTTAGCTAATTGGTGAGTTAGTTTGTTAGCTAGCTGAAGCTCTTTCAGCTAACTAAGGAACTTGTCTCAGGTGCCTGGCCGAACGTCCCTTTATTTCAGTTAACTGGTGAGCTAGCTGGAATTCTTTTCAGCTAACTAAAAATCTTGTTACAGTGGTTCGACCGAACACCCTTCCATTTTAGCTAGCTGGCTGGATGTCTTGTTAAGCTGACGTTTCTTTTAGTTAACTTCTTAGCTAACTATTTCATCCTGAGCTAACTGGTTAGCTAACTATTTTTCACAGGGATTGTTGCAGCCGAATGGATTTAAATTTCAGTTAACTGGAAAGCTAGCTGCCGGTTGGCTAGTTAGCTGGAGAGTTAGCTACTTTATTCAATTAACTGGTTGCCTTTTTGCTCAGTTAGCTGGAGAGCTAACTAAGCTGGACGGATGGATGAGTACTTTTGCTTCTAGTTAGATCGTTAGCTAACTGGCCATTCTTTAGTTAGCTATTCAGCTAACTAGCTATCCTATCTCTCTCCTGCAGCCGTTTGGATTTCAAATGGAGTTAGCTGGCGAGTTATCTGCCGAGCTAACTAACGTGCTGTCTCAGAAAAGTTCTTTTGCTGTGTTGTCTCTGGTTAGCTAACTGATTAGCTAGCTGGGGGTTATTACTTTATTCTTGGACGATGGCATTCATTTCTTAGCTACCTGGAGCTTCTTTCTTCAAGTCCACCGCTGCCTAAAGAGTTTTCTTTCTCTCTTTCTCTCTATTGCTATTTCAAGCTACTGTTAACTTTTGATTTTTGAATGTTTACAGTGCTCATCCTTCCTTAAATGGAGATCTGCATTCAATGCTTAAGGGAAACATGTTTAACGGTTATATTTTCTTCCGTTATTATTTCATTTATTTCTTTTGTATCTAACGGATATTTTCTTGTTAGATGGTTATAAATAGTTGGGATTAGAAGCACACCTAGACGACGATTTTGAAAAGAAATTTCAAAGAGAGAAAAATCTAAGAAAAGAGCCTTCATTGATTATTTGTTGAGTGGTTGCTGTGCATTTAAGCTCATTCCTTGCTCCAAAAGGTCGTCCGAATCATTGAAGCTTATCAAGCATTCAAGACTTCAGCTGCTTCAACCAAGTTCATTTATTGCTGAGTTTATTGCTTCAAAAAGTTGTAAAGTATATTCTGAATATTTGCTCTTTGTAGGAGCTTCTTCTTTACATACTCTGATTATCTTGTAAAAGGGTAAGTAAACCCTGGTTTGTTGGCTTCCTTGTGCCATTTAAACAAGAGGACTAGCTTAGGTTTGGCTAGGGATTCTTGGCTTCCTTGTGCCGTGAAACAAGAGGACTAGCCTAGGTTTGGCTAGGGGTTTTTGGCTGCCTTGTGCCGTATAAACAAGAGGGCTAGCCTGGTTCGGCTAGAGGTTGTAATCGTTGTGATACGATTAGTGAAATTTCCAAAGGTTTTGGGGAGTGGATGTAGGTGCTGAGTTTGGCACCGAACCACTATAAACTTCTGTGTGTTTGTGATTGCTTGCCTTTCTGTTGATATTACTGTGCACTCCACTTCACCGCTGCAAATCAACATTAGGGTTGAAAGCACATTTATCTGCATAGCTATTGAACTTTAAATAACCCAATTCACCCCCCTTTGGGTTACTACATCTGGGCAACAAACTCATCTAAGCCTTTGGGGTCGGCTATTTAGTAGATTCATATTTTAAGAGATCTGACAAGTTTTACGATGATTATAGTTACCTAACGCAACCTTCCTCCTTTATTTGAGCTTGAAATCGCCTTGGCGGAGTTGGTAATAGTTATACATCGATCAATAATAAAAAAATTATTTTGTTTTGATTATATTTTAATTCTTTTAAAAGACTTAAAAATATTTTATCGATTTTTAATTCATAATTTCATGTCCATTATTTTTTAAAATTTAAAAATAATTTAAGTTAATAAATATTTTATTTATCTTATCTTTAATTTTTAAAAATAAAATTTTATAATCTAAATTTAATAAATAAATTTTAAAATAATAAATTTATATTTTATTATTTTATTAATCATAACTCCGCCAAGGCTGGTCCCAAGCTCGGGTAAAGGATGAGGGTTGCATAGGTAGCTGACAGCCAGCGTAAAACTCTGTCAAAACCCTTAAAATATGAATCTGGTAAATCAAACTATGCGAAGGGCTAGGATGTCCCCATTAAGAGATGTGTTGCATCTGCCTTTGGATGTTTCAAAAAATGGGCAAGGAAAGCCGCATCAGCGCCCAAGTGTAGTGATAAGTGAGCAAAGGTTCCTGAACTATGGACGAGTGTGGGTAAAGAAGTTAGTCCATTATAGTCAGCTTAGAGTAGCAACATGGAATATAGAAACACTAACAGGTAAAACTATGACGATAGTGAAAACTATGATTAGGTAAAAAATAAATATAATACACTTACAAGAGACTAAATGGGTAGGTGAAATATCTAGAGAAATAAAAAATATATGATATAATTATATTACACTAAAAAATATAAAAATAGAAATGGAGTTGGAATAATTGTTGTTGCCCAGATGTAGCAACCCAAGAGGAGGGTGAATTGGGTATTTTAAAAATTAATTGCACATATATGCGCTTATCACAAATCAAAATTTAATTGGCAGCGGTGTAGTGAAGTGCACCCAACAATATCTCAGAGACAAGGCAAACAATCAAACACAAGGATTTTTATAGTGGTTCAGTGCTAACCCTGCACCTACGTTCACTTCCCAAAAAATCTTTTGGGAATTTTTACTCCAATCGTATCACAACGATTACAACCCCTAGCCTTCCCCGACTAGTCCTCTTATTTTACGACACAAGAAAGCCAAACCCTAGCCTACCCGGCTAGTCCTCTTGTTTTCGGCATAAGGAAGCCAAACAATAATCAAGGGTTAAACTTAACCCTTTTACAAGAAATATGTTCAGAATAATCAAGAACAAACATCTCCTAAAATGAGCAGATAATTAAAATAATACTTTACAACTTTTGTAACAAATCTTTAGTAATAAATGTAGATCTTCGAGGTAGCTGAAGCTTTGAATGCTTGAAGGCTTTAATGGATCTGGACGGTTGAGTAATGAATGATCTTTAAGATTTCTCAGCTTCAACATGCAGAAACTTGCTTTCAATAGCTCAGAAAACTATGCAATAAACACTCTTTCTTCTTGAATTTCTTCCTCTTTTCGTTCTCTTTTTCATCCACATTTTCTTCTTCTAATCTCAGCTATTTAAAGCATTACAACAACAAAAGTATCCATTAGACTTAATCGAAATAAATGGAAAGTAAAACGGGAAGAAAATATAACCGTTGTAAAATATTTCCCTTGAGCATTGAATGCACTGAATCCATTTGAGGAAGGAAGATCTCTGCCATAATCCAAGAGATCAAAAATCAGTTTAGCTGAAAATAGAATAAGGAGGAGAAAGAGAGAGAGAAACACGTCCAAGGCTTGCAATGAATATTAGTGGTTGGCTGGAAGTAATTCCTAGTTGACTACATGAAGAGAGTTGAACGGCCATGAAGAAAAGCAGCTAACTGAGCAACAATTTCAGTTAGTTCTTTCTTGAAGACGCTCGGACATGTAGAAGAGTATGAGACCACAAGCTAGCCGAAAGGAAATTTCAGTTAGCTAGCTTGAAACACCACTCTGTCAAGAACAAAAGCTGCAGTCCATTAGTTAGCTAAAGATTTGCTTCAGTTAACTAGATCCAAATGGCTCACTGTCATGAAGGATAGGTTTGAGTCCACAAGCTAGCTAAAAGAAAATTTTAGTTAGCTAGAAACAAAAGCACACAGCTTGAGGAGTGGACCGGCCAAGAGATCTTCCCAAAAAGTAGTTAGCTTCTCAGCTAACTCTCCCTTGAAGTCACATGGCTTGAGGAGTGGACCGGCCAAGAGTAGTTAGCTAGATAGGCTTCTTAGCTAACTCCTTCATGAAGTCAATCGGCTAGGAAGAAAAAATCTGCAAAAAGTAGTTAGCTGACAAAACAATTTAGTTAGCTTAGAAATACAATCAGCTAGCTCCCCAGTTAACCAGATTCAAACATGGTTCGGCCAAGCTCATAGCAAGGGAAAAAGTAGCTAACTAACAAGGTAATCCAGCTAGCTAAGAGAAGAAGTAAGTTAGCTAACCAGTTAGCTATTTCCATGATGCATTCGGCCAGCACATAGCAAGAGAAAAGTAGTTAGCTAACAAGGAAATTCAGCTAGCTAGGAGAAGAAGTAAGTTAGCTAACAAGCTAACTATTTCCATGATGCATTCGGCCAAGCCTACAGCAAGAGGAAAACAGTTAGCTAAAGAGGGAACACAGCTAGCTAAGAAGGAAGACAAGCTAGCTGCCTAGTTAGCTAGTTTATGCATGGTTCGGCCAGGAGAAACATGAACAAACCAGCTAGCTATCAAGACAAAAGAAGTTAACTCCCAGGTAGCTTATAACAAGAAGAAAATGGCCAGGATGAGGCTCTAGGGCACAATAGTTAGCTGGGAAACATTCTCAGTTAACTAAATATAGGTCAAGACGGCTGGGGCATTCTTCCATGAAATTTTCTCTTCCTTAATGGAAGATCATTAGATTCATCAAATATAACATGAATTGATTCTTCAACTACTAAAGTCTTTTTGTTAAAAACTATAAAGGCTCTACTATGTAAAGAATAACTGAGAAAAATTCTTTCATCAGATTTAGCATCGAATTTATCAAGGTTTGTTTTTCCATTATTCAAAACAAAACAACGGCATCCAAAAACATGAAAATAGCTGATGTTAGGTTTTCTTCCTTTCCAAAGTTCATACGGAGTCTTTTTCAAAACAGGTCTAATTAATACACGATTTAAAATATAGCATCCAGTGTTGATAGCTTCAGCCCAAAAGTACTTTGGGAGATTGCTCTCACACAACATGGTATGGGCCATTTCTTCTAAAGTTCTGTTCTATTCTTTTCACTACTCCATTTTGTTGGAGTGTTCTAGGTGCAGAAAAATTATGTTCAATGCCATTTTCTTTATAAAATTTTCAAAAGATTGATTTTTAAATTCTTTTCCATGATCACTTTGTATCGATAAAATAGAAGAATTCTTTTTATTTATAATTCTTTTAAATAATTTTTGAAATGCAGGAAATGCTTCGTCTTTACTAGCTAAGAATAAAACCCATGTGAATCGAGAGAAATCGTCAATAACAACAAAACCATATCTTTTTCCTCCTATACTAGTTATTCTTGTAGGACCAAATAAATCCATATGCAAGAGTTCCAAAGGTCTAGTGGTTGAAACCAAATTCTTTGATTTAAAAGATACTCGGGTTTGTTTTCTAAATTGACAAGCATTGCAAATCTTATCTTTTTCAAAAACGAGTTTTGGCAAACCATGCACTAAATCCTTTTTAATTAATTTAGATAGTAAATCCATGCTTGCATGAGCTAGCCTACGATGCCATAACCAACTATTATCAGTTTTATCATTTGTAGCAACTAAGCAATCAACATTTTGATCATGCAAATTATTTAGATCAACAATATATATTACCATGCCTATGACCAACAAATTTCATATTTTCATTAACAGGATTTTTAACAATGCATAAGGATGATTCAAATGTAACTTAAAGTCCTCTGTCACATAATTGACTAATGCTTAGCAAATTGTGTTTTAGTCCTTTCACAAGTAAGACATTATCAATATAAGCATGAGGTGTGATACCTATATTGCCAATGCCAATTATTTTTCTTGGCCATTATCATCGAAAGTAACAACACCTCTATCTTTTGCCTCCAAAGTGATGAATTGTGATTCATCACCTATCATATGTCTTGAGCACCCGCTGTCCAAGTACCATTGTCTTTTAGTTGCTCGGGTAGCAAGACACACCTGCATACATAATTTAAGTTTTGCTCTTAGGTACCCAAGCTTTCTTAGGTCCTTTTGGGTTAGTTAAAATAGTTCCTTTCGGAACCCATATTTTTCTCACATTATGTGTGTGACAAGTATAAGCTTTATATCCTAATTTTTCACATTTAAAGCATGTAATTTTAGTAGAATAATCAGCATGCACATAAATATTTTTCAAAAACTTTTGTCATTCAAAAGGATTATATCCAAGACCAGCTCTATTGTAAACAACTCTTTGACTATTTAATAACATTTCTAATTTTCTGAACTTAATGTAAATCTATCAATAATTGGTTTTAATATATTACTTCATTTTCAAATCTTGGTTTTCCTTTAGCAATAATTCATTGTCTTTTGAAATTCTTTCTTTTTCAAGAATGAGATTTTTAATTTTTTTTTCAAATCTTTGTTCTTTGAACTTAAGTTTGCAAAATCATCGACAAGTTCATAAAATGCACCATGTAGTTTTTCAAAAGTAAAGTCATCTAGAATGCTAGGACTTACCTCATTATCATCAACCATGAAGCATACATTGGCGACTTCAGTTTTTTCTTCATCTTCTGAACTTGTAATTTCACTGTCGCTCCATGTAGCCAACATTGCTTTCTTCTTTATTTTCTTTATTCCTTTCTTTAATTGTGGACACTCCGATCTGATATGTCCAAGCTTTTTGTACTTATAGCATATAGGAGGTTCACTCTTTTCCTTTTCTTTGCTGTGAGATCCCCTTTGGTGAATTGTTTTCTTTTTCCAAACTTCTTTCTCTTCATAAATTTTTTGAATTTTTTGGAGATAAGTGCCATTTCATCATCTTTCTCACTGTCACTAGTGGTTTCTTCACTTTCATCATCTTGAGCGGCACTCTTTAACGCCATAGTTCTCCTTTTCTTTGATTCATCCTCATCAATGTGTTGTCATTGCTGAAGCTCATGAGTCATCAAAGAACCAACTAATTCTTTAAGTGATAATGTTGAGATCCTTTACTTCTTGAATTGCAGTAACTTTGGCTTCTCATGATCTAGGTAAAGATCTCAAAATTTTTCTAACAAGATCACCATTAGCATAAGATTTTCCTAAACTTTTTAGTCCATTAATAATATCAGTAAATCTTATAAACATATCAGTAATATTTTTACCTAAATCCATTTTAAATAATTTATACTTAGGAAAAGTCTTTGTACACCGCCCCCGGTGCAGCAAGTCCTACGTGGGCTGCACCGCTTTTTTTTATAGGTCCACATGGATCCCATGTGGCCTGATACGATGGGACAGAATAGCAGAGAGATAATATTACTTTTTGATCGTACATCCATTAAAAGTTGTTCAGCCTTTCACCATTGGTGTGCAGACGAAAATGCCCTTTCCCTCCAACCTACTTCAACCCGCCATCTTATCGGAAGAGAGGAATGGATCATCAGAGTGAGGATACCAAAGACGTCGAGGGCATCAACGGCGTCTTCGGCATGGGAATCCTTCGGGCGAGCAACCCTCTCCTTCTTCGCATGGACCACCGGGTTCGCATTGATCAGCCCTAGCGTCATCTCTTCCCTGCCAACTTCCCTTCCCCACCCTCTCTCGCTCGCTTCTTCCACCACAGTCAAAGCTCGCCCTAGTTCAAAACCCACGACACCCTAGTTCAAAACCTTAAGACAAAGCATCAGTTCAAAACCCACGACACCCTAGTTGGAAACCCACGACACCCTAGTTCAAAACCCATGACACCCTAGTTCAAAACCCACGACACCCTAGTTCAAAACCTTAAGACAAAACATCAGTTCAAAACCCACGACACCCTAGTTCAAAACCCGACACCCTAGTTCATAACCCACGACGCCCTAGTTCAAAACCTTAAGACAAAGCATCAGTTCAAAACCCACGACACTAGTTCAAAACCCACGATACCCTAGTTCAAAACCTTAAGACAAAGCATTAGTTCAAAACCCACAATACCCTAGTTGGAAACCCACGACACCCTAGTTCCAAACCTTAAGACAAAGCATCAGTTCAAAACCCACGACACAATAGTTGGAAACCCACGACACCTTAGTTCAAACCCACGACATCCTAGTTCAAAACCTTAAGACAAAGCATCATTCAAACCCACGACACCCTAATTCAAAACCTTAAGACAAAGCATCAATTCAAAACCCATGACACCCTAGTTCAAAACCCATGACACCCTAGTTGGAAACCCACAACACCCTAGTTCAAAATGCTTTGTGTTAAGGTTTTGAACTAGGGTGTCATGGGTTTTGAACTAGGGTGTCGTGGGTTTTGAACTGATGCTTTATCTTAAGGTTTTGAACTAGGGTATCGTGGGTTTTGAACTAGGGTGTCGTGGGTTTGAACTGATGCTTTGTCTTAAGGTTTTGAACTAGGGTGTCGTGGTTTATGAACTAGGGTGTCATGGGTTTGAACTAGGGTGTCGTGGGTTTTGAACTGATGCTTTGTCTTAAGGTTTTGAACTAGGGTGTCATGGGTTTTGAACTAGGGTGTCGTGGGTTTCCAACTAGGGAAACTAGGGTGTCGTGGGTTTTGAACTGATGCTTTGTCTTAAGGTTTTGAACTAGGGTGTCGTGGGTTTTGAACTAGGGTGTCGTGGGTTTCCAACTAGGGTGTCGTGGGTTTTGAACTGATGCTTTGTCTTAAGGTTTTGAACTAGGGTGTCGTGGGTTTTGAACTAGGGTGTGGGTTTCCAACTAGGGTGTCGTGGGTTTTGAACTGATGCTTTGTCTTAAGGTTTTGAACTAGGGTGTCGTGGGTTTTGAACTAGGGTGTCGTGGGTTTTGAACTGATGCTTTGTCTTAAGGTTTTGAACTAGGGTGTCGTGGGTTTTGAACTAGGGTGTCGTGGGTTTTGAACTGATGCTTTGTCTTAAGGTTTTGAACTAGGGTGTCGTGGGTTATGAACTAGGGTGTCGTGGGTTTTGAACTGATGCTTTGTCTTAAGGTTTTGAACTAGGGTGTCGTGGGTTTTGAACTAGGGTTGGGTTTCCAACTAGGGTGTCGTGGGTTTTGAACTAGATGCTTGTCTTAAGGTTTTGAACTAGGGTGTCGTGGGAACTAGGGTGTGGGTTTTGAACTGAAGGTTTTGAACTAGGGTGTCGTGGGTGTCGTGGGTTTTGAACTGATGCTTTGTCTTAAGGTTTTGAACTAGGGTGTCGTGGGTTTTGAACTAGGGTGTCGTGGGTTTCCAACTAGGGTGTCGTGGGTTTTGAACTGATGCTTTGTCTTAAGGTTTTAGAAACTAGGGTGTCGTGGGCTTTGTCTTAACTAGGGTGTCATGGGTTACGTAACTAGGGTGTCATGGGTTTTGAACTGATGCTTTGTCTTAAGGTTTTGAACTAGGGTGTTGTGGGTTTTGAACTAGGGTGTCGTGGGTTTTGAACTGATGCTTTGTCTTAAGGTTTTGAACGGTGTCGTGGGTTTTGAACTAGGGTGTCGTGGGTTTGAACTGATGCTTTGTCTTAAGGTTTTGAACTGGGTTTTGAACTAGGGTGTCGTGGGTTTTAGGGTGTCATGGGTTTTGAACTAGGGTGTCGTGGGTTTTGAACTGATGCTTTGTCTTAAGGTTTTGAACTAGGGTGTCGTGGGTTTTGAACTAGGGTGTCGTGGGTTTTGAACTGATGCTTTGTCTTAAGGTTTTGAACTAGGGTGTCGTGGGTTTTAAACTAGGGTGTCGTGGGTTTTAAACTGATGCTTTGTCTTAAGGTTTTGAACTAGGGTGTGGGTTTGAACTAGGGTGTCTGGGTTTTGAACTAGGGTGTCGTGGGTTTCCAACTAGGGTGTCGTGGGTTTTGAACTGATGCTTTGTCTTAAGGTTTTGAACTAGGGTGTCGTGGTTTTAAACTAGGGCGAGCTTTGACTGTGGTGGAAGAAGCAAGCGAGAGAGGGAGGGGGAAGGGAAGTTGGCAGGGAAGAGATGACGCTAGGGCTGATCAACGCGAACCCGGTGGTCCACGCGAAGAAGGAGAGGTTGCTCGCCCGGAGGATTCCCATGCCGAAGACGTCGATGCCCTCGACGTCTTTGGTATCCTCACTCCGATGATCCATTCCTCTCTTCCGATAAGATGGCGGGTTGAAGTAGGTTGGAGGGAAAGGGCATTTTCGTCTGCACACCAATGGTGAAAGGCTGAACGACTTTTAATGGATGTACGATCAAAAAGTAACATTATCTCCTGCTATTCTGTCCCATCGTGTCAGGCCACATGGGATCCATGTGGACCAATAAAAAAAAGCGGTGCAGCCCACGTAGACTTGCTGCACCGGGGGCGGTACAAAGACTTTTCCTTATACTTATGAACAAGCATATTATCTTGGATTCCTTGACTTGGTTAGTACCCTCATGGGTGACTTTAAGTCTATCCCAGATTTCTTTAGGAGTTATGCAAGTAGAAATACGATTAAACTCATTGCATCAAGAGAAAAGTAAAGAATATTCATAGCTTTTGCATTTAATTGAGCTAATTTCTTATCTTGCTCATCCCATTCTGATTCAGGTTTTGGGATATCAAGATTATCAATCTTGATGGTAGGTGTGTGCGATCTTTTAATTATGATTCCCTATAAATCATAATCAAGTGCTTGAATGAAAATTTTCATACGTGCTTTCCAATATGTGTAATTTGTTCCATTGAACAAAGGTGGTCTATTAGTTGATTGTCTCTCAGTCAACATAGATCCCATTTCGATTACTACTGATCTTTGGCGCCAAGCTATTTAAGCTATAGAAATCAAGAGCACGCTGCTCTGATACCACTTGTTGCCCAGATGTAGCAACCCAAGAAGGGGTAAATTGTGTATTTTAAAAATTAATTGCGCAGATATGTGCTTATCACTAATCAAAATTTAATTGGTAGTGGTGTAGTGAAGTGCACACAACAATATCTCAAAGACAAGGCAAACAATCAAGCACAAGGATTCTTATAGTGGTTCAGTGCTAACCCAGAACCTACGTCCACTCCTCAAAAACCCTTGGGAATTTTTACTTCAATCGTATCACAACGATTACAACCCCTAGCCTTCCCTGGCTAGTCTCTTATTTTACGGCAGAAAAAAGCCAAACCCCTAGCCTTACCTGGCTAGTCCTCTTGTTTCGGCACAAGGAAGCCAAACAATAATCAAAGGTTAAACTTAATCCTTTTATAAGTAATATGTTCAGAATAATCAAGAACAAATAGCTCCTAAAATGAGCAGATAATCAAAATAATACTTTACAACTTTTGTAACAAATCTTTAGTAATAAATGTAGATCTTCGAGGTAGCTGAAGCTTTGAATGCTTGAAGGCTTTAATGGATCTGGACGGTTGAGTAATGAATGATCTTTAAGATTTCTCAGCTTCAACATGCAGAAACTTGCTTCAATAGCTCAGAAAACTATGCAATAAACACTCTTTCTTTCTTGAATTTCTTCCTCTTTTTCGTTCTCTTTTCATCCACATTTTCTTCTTCTAATCTCAGCTATTTAAAGCATTACAACAACCAAAGTATCCATTAGACTTAATCGAAATAAATGGAAGTAAAACGGGAAGAAAATATAACCGTTGTAAAATATTTCCCTTGAGCATTGAATGCACTGAATCCATTTGAGGAAGGAAGATCTCTGCCATAATCCAAGAGATCAAAAATCAGTTTAGCTGAAAATAGAAATAAGGAGGAGAGAAAGAGAGAGAGAAAACGTCCAAGGCTTGCAATGAATATTAGTGGTTGGCTGGAAGTAATTCCTAGTTGACTACATGAAGAGAGTTGAACGGCCATGAAGAAAAGCAGCTAACTGAGCAACAATTTCAGTTAGTTCTTTCTTGAAGACGCTCGGACATGTAGAAGAGTATGAGACCACAAGCTAGCCGAAAGGAAATTTCAGTTAGCTAGCTTGAAACACCACTCTGTCAAAGAACAAAAGCTGCAGTCCATTAGTTAGCTAAAGATTTGCTTCAGTTAACTAGATCCAAATGGCTCACTGTCATGAAGGATAGGTTTGAGTCCACAAGCTAGCTAAAAGAAAATTTTAGTTAGCTAGAAACAAAAGCACACGGCTTGAGGAGTGGACCGGCTACGAGATCTGCCCAAAAAAGTAGTTAGCTTCTCAGCTAACTCTCCCTTGAAGTCACACAGCTTGAGGAGTGGACCGGCCAGAGTAGTTAGCTGGATAAGCTTCTTAGCTAACTCCTTCATGAAGTCAATCAGCCAGGAAGAAAAAATCTACAAAAAGTAGTTAGCTGACAAAACAATTAGTTAGCTCAGAAAGACAATCAGCTAGCTCCCCAGTTAATCAGATTCAAACATGGTTCGGCCAAGCTCATAGCAAGGGAAAAAGTAGCTAACTAACAAGGTAATCCAGCTAGCTAAGAAAGAAGTAAGTTAACTAACCAGTTAACTATTCCATGATGCATTCGGCCAGCATATAGCAAGAGAAAAGTAGTTAGCTAACAAGGAAATTCAGCTGGCTAGGAGAAGAAGTTAGCTAACCAGCTAACTATTTCCATGATGCATTCGGCCAAGCCTACAGCAAGAGGAAAACAGTTAGCTAAAGAGGGAACACAACTAGCTAAGAAGGAAGACAAGCTAGCTGCCCAGTTAGCTAGTTTTATGCATGGTTCGGCCAGGAGAAACATGAACAAACCAGCTAGCTATCAGACAAAAAGTTAACTCCCAGGTAGTATAACAAGAAGAAAACGGCCAAGATGAGGCTCTAGGGCACAATAGTTAGTTGGGAAACATTCCTAGTTAACTAAATATAGGTCAAGACGGTTGGGGCATTCTTCCATGAAATTTTGCTTGATAAGGCTCATTTGTAAGGCATGTGTACTATTTATCTTGGTTTCCATAATAAACAAAAATTAGTCCTTACTTAATTTTTTGTAATTATCAAAATCAATTTAGGGCCAACAATTGTAGATAAGAATTTTAAGAATATTTGTTAAGGTAACTAGAATAGGAGATCGGATTATATCACTAAAACTTATAATTAAGAATAATATAATTAACATAATTAGTGCATATGCACCATAAGTAGGATTAGACCAACAAACTAAGACAATTTTGGGAAGACATAGATGAAGTAATGCAAGAAATACCACAAGAAGAAAAGATATATTTAGAATGAGATTTTAATGGATATGTAGGTTAACAGAGATGGATATGAAATGGTACATGGAGGATATGGATTTGAAGATGGGAATGAAGCTAGCGTGAGCTTATTAGATTTTGCAGTGGCGTATGATCTAACAATAGCAAATACTTGTTTCAAAAAAAGGGATGAACATTTAATAACATTTAAAAGTGAATCTAACAAAAGTCAAATAGACTTTTTTAATTAGGAAGATAGATAAAATAACATGCAAAAACTATAAAGTTATTTTAGGAGAAAGTTTAACTTCACAACATAGGATAATGGTAGTAGATATATGGATAAAAATGAAATATAGAGTAAAACGTAAAACTATTAATTCAAAAATTAAATGTAAGCCAAGAGATATCAAGGAGTAAAAAATTTAGGTATTTGGGATCAATTATCCACAAGAAGGTGAAATAGGTAAAGATGTGAATCATAGAGTTAAAGCAGAATGGATTAAGTGGAGTGCTTTGGGAGTATTGTATGATCGACACATCCCATTAAAATTGAAAGAAAAATTTTATAAAACTGCTATTAGGCCAGCTATGCTATATGGAACAGAGTGTTGGGCAATATTGAAACAATATATGAATAATTAAGTGTAATAGAAATGTGTATGTTAAGATGGATATGTGGTAAAATTTTAAAGATAGAATTAGAAATAACATATAAGAGAAATGATAGGACTAGCCTCAATTGAAGATAAAATAAGAGAAATCGATTACGGTAGCATCCGTTGGGCGCAAAACCATTCCCCAAAGTTGGGCGCCCAACTGGGCGCCTAACAAAATTCCCTTTTAGTGGGTGCCTAACTCTAATTTTCATGAGTTGGGCGCCCAGCTGGGCACCTAACTCTAATTCCAATAGGGATTTGGGCACCTAGCTAATCGCCCAGTGCTAGAAAAGGAATTCTGCTTCGTAACAGAGTTAGGAAAAAATTTGGCAAGTGCTTGTCTGCTCAAAAACTTAGTAAACATTTAAGTTCGATGCAAGACAATGCAATAAAAATCCAGTTAAACAGGGATGCTTTGGAGAACAAGTTTCACATGTAGAATATCCAAAAACAATTATATACTTTGGAAATAGAAGCAATCTGAAGCATGAAATTACTTGTGTAGCTTGGAATTTAAGTTCATTGGAAAAACCTACTCAAAAAAAATTTCTTGAAATTACTTTTGTCTGAAAACTCATTCACCATCATATCTCTTTACCTATACCTTTGATACATGTAATACCTTAATTTAAGGCAACACCTTCCTTCATGATGGATTCCCTGAAATCACTATCTCAACAAAATTCTTAGTACTATACTTAATCGTTTATCATCAAAATCAATATGAGGTTAACAAAACCGTAAACCCTAAATTCTAAATCCTAAATCATAAAACCTTAAACCCTAAACCAAAACCCCGAAACCCTAAACCCTCAACCCTAAACCATACCCTCAACCATCAACATTAAACACTAAACCTTAAACCCTCAACCCTAAACCCTAAACCCTTAAACCTAAGCCCTTAAACCCCAAAACCCATAAACCGTAGACCATAAACCCTAAACCCCAAACAAAAACCCTAATAAACCTCAAACCCCAAACCCTAAAGCTAAACCCTAAACCCAAACGCTAAAACCCATAAA
>UESW01004972.1:191043-252607 GCA_900491605.1 Calamus simplicifolius | reverse complement strand
TAAACCCTAAATCCCAAATGCTAAACCGCTAAAACCCTAAACCCTAAACCCCAAAACCTAAACCCCAAACCCTAAACCCCAAATGCTAAATCCTAAGCCCTAAACCCTAAAATCATAAAACCCTAAACCACTAAATCTCTAAACCCCTAAAACCCTAAATCCTGCAACCATAAAATGATAAAACCCTAAACCATAAAACCCTAAACCCTAAATTCTAAATCCTAAACCATAAAACCCTAAACCCTAAAACCCTAAACCATTCTCTCAACCATCAACACTAAACCCTAAACCATCAACGTTCAACCCTTAACCCTAAACCCTAAACCCTTAAACCCCTAAACCCTAAACCCCAAACCCCAAACCCTAAACCTCAAACCCCAAACGCTAAACCCTAAACCCAAAAAACCCTAAACCCTTAATCCTTAAAATCCATAAACCCTAAAACCCTAAAACCTCTAAACACTAAACCCTAAAACCCGAGACCCTAGAGTCTAGACCTTAGACCCTAAAACCTTAAATCCTAAACCGTTAAACTCTAAACCCTTAAGCCCTAAACCCTAAACCCTAAAACCCTAAACCCTAAACCCTAAAACTCCAAAACCCTAAAACCATAAAC
This sequence comes from Calamus simplicifolius, assembly GCA_900491605.1. Lineage (NCBI taxonomy): Eukaryota > Viridiplantae > Streptophyta > Magnoliopsida > Arecales > Arecaceae > Calamus > Calamus simplicifolius. The sequence goes on along the minus strand of UESW01004972.1, from coordinate 251,991 downwards.
CCTAATCCTAAACCATAAACTCAAAACCCTAAACTAAAGCCCTAAAATTCTAAACCCTAAACCCTAAACCTCAAAAGCTTTAAAAGCTAAAACCCTAAACCCCTAAAACCCTAAACCCTAAAACCCTAAACTCTAAACCGTAAACACTAAAACCCTAAACCTTTAAACCTTAAAAGCCAAAACCCTAAAACCCTAAACCCTAAACACACAACCCTAAGCCCTCAATCCTCCACCCTCAACCCTTAACCTTAAAACCCTTAACCCTTAACCCTAAACCATAAACCCCTAAACCCTAAAACCCTAGACCCTAGACCCTGGACCCTAAAACCTTAAATCCTAAACCCTTAAACTCTAAACCCTTAGTCCCTAAACCCTAAACCCTAAAACCCTAAACCATAAAACTCTAAAACCCTAAATCCCTAAACCCTAAATCCCAAACCATAAACCCAAAACCCTAAACTAAAACCCTAAAATCCTAAACCCTAAAACCCTCAACCCAAAACCCAAAACCCAAAACCTCAAAACCTTTAAACCCTAAAACCCTAAACCCAAAACCCTAAACTCGAAACCCTATACCTCAAACCCTAAACCCAAAACCCTAAATTCTTAAACCCTAAACCCTAAACCTAAAACCCTTAAACCCATAAACCCTAAACCCTAAACCTAAACCCTAAAACCCAAAACCCTTAAACCCTAAAACCTAAACCCTAGACCCTAAACCCCAAAACATGAACCCCAAACCCCAAACCCTAAACCCTAAAACCCTTAATCCTTTAAACCAAAAAACCCTTAAACCCTAAAACCTAAACCCTAAGCCATAAACCCCCAAACACCAAAATCCTAAAACCCTAGACCCTAGACCCTAGATCGTAAAACCTTAAATCCAAAACCCTTAAACCCTAAACACTTAAACCCAAAACCCTAAAACCTAAACCCAAAACCCTAAACCCAAAGCCCTAAACTAAAACCTTAAACCCTAAAACCCTAAACCTTAAAACCTTAAACCCTAAAACTGTAAACCTCTAAACCCTAAACCCTAAATCCCAAAAGCTAAACCCCTAAAACCCTAAACCCTAAACCCCAAAACGCAAACCCCAAACCCAAACCAAAACCCTAAAACTCTAAATTCTAAATCCTAAACCATAAAACAGTAAACCCTAAAACCCTAAACCATACCCTTAACCATCAACGCTAAACCCTAAACCCTAAACCATCAACCCTCAACCCTAAACTCTCGATTCTGTGGTTTGGACATATACAACGTAAACCTTTAAATGCTCCAATTAGAAAGAGTAATCTTTTAACAATTCATGGTAAGGATAGAGGTAGAGGTAGACCTAAATTAATGTGGATAAAAATAATTAAAAAATATATAACTATTTATAATTTGAATATCGACTTGGTCCAGAAAGCAAATTCATGTAGCCGATCCCATGTAGTTGGGAAAAGGCTTAAATGAGTTGAGTTAAGTTGAGTATTTATTATTATTTTTTAATTAAAATTTATTTAATTTTAAAAATTAAATTTAATATTATAAAATTGTAATAATGAGTTTCTATTTTTTTAAAAAAAAATAACATATCAATCATGTTATAGGGGCATATGCCTAATGATACTGTAAATGTGCATAGTTTTCAATATCAAGAAACTATATTATTAAGTCTCATATTTAAATAATAATATTTTATAACGTGATTTGAATATATTATCATGTAGGCAAAGTAGGTTAAAATCATGATTTACCATGATTTAGATGTGGAAGATGATCAGCCGGCTATTTTAATAGTCCATGAATTATTATTATTATTATTATTATTATTATTATTATTATTATTATTATCATTTTTCCTTCATCCAAATAATTTTCTCCACTCAAACTCTTAAAAACTTCAAAATCCAAGGAGCAATCTTAACGGAAAAGTCTGGTACATGGGAAGCCGTAAAGCCCCCGAGTTTCCCGTTCCGCCGATTTCTCCTTTCCAACCGATGGAACCGGTCGCCGGGTGACAGCGGTGAACCATTTCATTTCATGGCGAAAATACCCTATCTCATATTTAAGAACTAAGTTAGTTTTGACAGTTGGGAAATTCCACATATTGTGGTCATGCTGGAAAAAAATCAAGCTTCCCTTGCGGTTGACAAAATATGGGATGGGATGGTTTTAAATTCCGCTGGAGATTTTCCTGGAGGACAAAAAAAAAATCCTCGCTGTACTCCATTAACGAGCGGAAGAATGTTAAGGAGGAGGATTCGGGCGTCAGAGTTTTAATACGTCTCTTCTTCTGTCCTTTTGCTGTGGATGGTGGAGGTACGTACATTTCTAAAACTCCCCATATATATATAATGATTTAATATTACTGAGTAGATCGTAGAGTACAGTGATTTTTTTTTTCTTTTCTTTTTACATGCCTATTATCAAAAAGTTATTTCTTTTGTTATGGATCTTTGTTTTTGCCTTTCTGTAATGGTTTTAGACTTTAGATTGATTAAGAAGGATGAAGGCTAGAGGAGTGCAATGATGGGTTAAAGATGGGTTTTGGACTGGTTGTGTTAAAATGGCTATGCTTTTTGTGATGTTTATGTTATAGATTTGCATGGACTTGTGTTCGATATTTTTTTTTCCTCTCTTTTAGTGGATGGTTGCAAGGCTTTCTATTTTTTTATTTCGATTTTTTTAATCATTTGTTTGTGATGGTTTTTGTCCCACTTTTGCTTACGGTTACTTGATTTTAGCTATGCTAGCTAGTAATCTCTTGCTCCTCCTTCCATCTTCCTCCTCGTCTCCTACACTTCCCTCCCGACCTCTTCTCGCTCTCTATCTTCTTCTTCTTCCTCCTCTCTTCTTCTTCTTCCTTGCGAAAGGGGTTGTTTCTGGGCTCTCTTCAAACCATTTTCACTGTAATGGAATGCTAGCCAAGATTAGTATCTTTTATACTTCACGATTTCTTAACTAGAACATTAGTACGGTACAAGTGTCTACCTTCCTGTAATTTAATTCCTGTAATTTTTTCTCATGTTTCTAGTCATATGGCATCATGAATTTACGTATAAGTTGTTTGTTTGTTTTGCAGAGACTAAAAAATACTATCATATGGATTTCTCTGAATTAACAAAGATTATTTTCAATAAGCTTCAAAACCTTGAGCCAGACGATGCTCTTAGGATCATGGGTTGCATCCTTCTGAAGGAACCCGGAGAACAAGAACTGTTAGAGTTAGCAATTGGCCATGAGAACAAATTGCTATCCGTGATAAAAGATGCCAAGGCCATGCTAAGCATGCTGTCCTCAAAGAAGTCCACCTCGGCCATACCTGGTTTTTCTCAGCAATTCAGTCCCTTTTCCTCTACTCTCATTCCTATTCCTTTACTCTATTGGACTGAGGTCCCTGATCAGCAGGGTTTAGATTTTGGCCTGCGACCACATGTGGATTCTCACTTGGGGATGACCACACTCTTGGCAACCAACCACAGTTCTCGAGCATAGATGACAATGTGAATCTCATGGGCAGTTACTGCTGCCCGGATGCTGCATTGGGTGGTGGTGGTGGTGGTGGGATGACTAGTAGTAGAACCGGCAGGAGATCACAGAGCCTCTCGGAGTTGCCCCTATGAAGACTTGCCATTACTACATCAAGGGGTTCTGTAAGCATGGGGTGAACTGCAGGTACTCTCATGGCCTGTCCTCCTTCCCAGATGGTTATTCGCAGTTATTGACCCCCGGCTGCATGAATGAATTGCCAAATGAAGATCATGGATTCACACCGGGGTGGTCACTTGAGAAGCTAGAAATGGAGATCATAGAGCTCTTGAGGTCAATGAGAGGAAATCCTGTTTCTATTGCCTCATTGCCAATGCTGTATTCTGAGAAGTATGGAAAGAACCTTCAGGCTGAGGGGTATCTCACTGAGAGCCAGCGGCATGGAAAGGCTGGTTTCAACTTGACAAAGTTGCTTGCCCGTTTGAACAACAGCATCCGACTCATAGACAAGTAGGTAGTCATATATGTACTTCCATGAATGAATTTCTTATGAATTTCCCTTCTAATACGCTTACTAAATTCTTCCTGCATTGAGTTTGTTTAATCCTCTAACTTGACTGCTGCTTGTTAAGGATGTGGTGCAAATTTGAACTTTTTGTTTAGAGAAAAGAGAGCAATGGCGGTAGTTTAGATACTCCCGTTAAAAAGAGTGATCTTTTAACAATCCATGGTAAAGAGAGAAGTGGAGGTAAACCTAAACTAATATGGATAGAAATAATTAAAAAAGAAATAATTATTTATAATTTAATGATAACTTGGTCCTGAATAGAGCACAGTGGAGGAAGATTTATGTAGCCGACCTCATGTAGTTGGAAAAAGGCTTAGATGAGAGTATACAACTTTTGAGGTTCAAATATGTTTAAAAATTTAAAATCAAATAAAAACTAAAACTTCACAAATTTTTTTTAAGAAAAAAAAAGTAATTAAATCAGGGACCAAGATGGGACGAGATGCGTGGTATCTCATTCTATGAAAAAGTCAATACACTTCTCTCCAATGATATTTAACTCCAATGAGATTTAAAACCTTGGTTTTATATACTTGATAGTCTATATATTGATATTTTTTTCTTATTAATATGTTTGAATAACAGACCACACGGGCAACATTCAATAATACTAGCAGAAGATGCCCACAGATACATGGAATGTAGGAATGAGAGAATTGATCCAGGTGCAACACCTTCAAGTTCTCGTCAGATATATCTCACTTTTCCCGCAGACAGCACATTTACTGAGGACGATGTTGCCAATTATTTCCGGTTATCAAACACCTGCCAGACTATGCATTAAAAAAAAGGTTTGTTGATTCATTCTCATTGATATTGATGGATTTCATCTGTTGTTATTTTACAGTCAATATGGCCCAGTTCGTGATGTGAGGATTCCAAGCCAAGACAAGCGAATGTTTGGGTTTGTCAGCTTCGTTTATGCTGAGACTGTTCATGATATTTTGATGAAGGGGAATCCCCATTTTATTTGTAATTCCCGTGTTCTGGTTAAGCCATACAGGGACAAATCAAGACTCATGGACCGGTAAGTTTCTTCTCTTCAGCATATGTTTATTAGTTGTCTTATAACCTATTGCAATTGGATGCTAAGCTTTAGCAGGACTTTATTATATCAATCTGAATTAGAGTTTGTTGTTCTTCTTTATTATGATCTGCTTCTGTATAATTTAGGTACCATTGTTGATGTTATGAGGCAATTTTATCTATCAGATTTTGTGACGAAACATATCTCAATTAGTGGCATTTTTTTTTTTTCTATTAGGATTTTATATGCAGAAGCTTTTTCTTATGTACTGAAGCTGATTATTGTTTATAGTTCATACATTGAAACTTATATTCTAGATGCTGGAAGATATAAGTATCAAATATTTTTCATTGAGAAAATGGGGAAGTGTTCTCTCAAAGTTCCAGAAATAGTCGAAAGATTCTGCTCTACATAATTCTTCCATTTTTTCAATGAAGTGTAATATTTCTGTTGTCTGTGGGAATTCAGGATCAGCTTAAAATGCAACAGTGATCATAATTTTTCAAAAGATTGAAATTAGAGAACTCTTTCAATTGAAGCATTGAGAGATGAGATTAGCTGAACCACATATTAGTATGGAACTAAACCAGCAGCATATCAGTCATTTGACTAGAATGCCAATTTTGTTCCATTATTCCCTTTTTCTACAGTTTATCATATTTTCTTATTTTTTGTAAGCTGCTCTGGAGCTCTTATGTTCTCTTTCTTGCATTTAAGATAATTTAAATAAATTTTATGAACTTTTTCTTTCCATTTATTTAAGATTTTTCATACAAATAAGAAAATTACCTGTCATTTGAATTCAACAAAAATATTTTAAAAAAATCATATTCTTCAAGAATAAAAGGTTAGCCTTTTCTCTTAATAATAAGTTTGAAGAATTTCAGAAAATGCCGATTTAGTAAACAACAAGTTAAGATATTTTCATTCCAAATAAAATTTTAAAAAATTAATATTTTAAAATATAATTTGAAAGGCTTTGGTCAATACTTATCAAATTATAAGGGAGTTAGGCAGGATCATAGTAATAGTAAACCTCATATTGACTTATGCTGACTTGATTTATAGCTCATCGAAATAATAAAATTAAAATTACCATAAAATCTTAAGAAAGTATTCTCAATCTTAGAATTTTATAAGAAATTTAATTTTATTATTTTGATAAGATCAAGTTGTTATATGTTAGTATAAAGTTTACAATTACTGTTATCTTATTTAAGTCTAAAAACCTTATAAGTTTAATAAGTATTGATCAAAATCTTATGATTATGTTTTAAGATAATTTTTTTTAGATAATTTGTTTTCTCATTATTTTAAATTAAATTATTTTTTTAATATTTTAATTCAAAGCAAAAGTACCTTACTTAATATTTGTTAAATCAGAATTTTTTAAATTCTCTAAATTTGTTCTTGAGAGGAACAATTAACCTTTTATTTTTAGGAACCTAATTCTTTTGCTATTTTTATTGAATTTAAATGAGGGTAATTCCTTCATTTGCATGAAGTAAATGGAAAGAAAGGTTTAAGATATTTAATTAAATGTAAATGGATAGAAAAGGTTTATGATATTTATTTAAATAATTTTGAATGCAAGCAAGAAAGAAAAGGATGAGATCTATCGGCCTCTCTATTTTTTAGTGAGTTGATGAGAGTTCACATCCCACCGAGCCCACCCCTGCCCAACACACCCTGAATCCAAATCGAATGATAACTTTGTTTGTTGATTGATATAGATAATAAATAAAATAGTTAGAAAATAAAAGCCCTAGTCCTGGGCGGCCCCCAGGATCTGGACGGCCTCCAGTCCCAGGTGGCCCTCCAAGATCTAGATGGCCCCCAGTTCTGGACGGCCCCTAGTCCTGGACGGCCCCCAGAGTCTGGACGGCCCCAGTCCTAGGCGGCCCCCAGAGTCTGGGTGGCCCCCAGTCCTGGACGGCCCCCAAAGTCTGGGTGGCCCCTATTCCTGGGTCCCCAGTCCTAGGCGGCCCCCAGTCCTAGGCGGCCTCCCAAGATCTGGACGGCCCCTAGTCCTGGACGGGCCCCCAGTCCTAGGCGGCCCCCAGTCCTAGGCGGCCCCCAGTTCTGGACGGCCCCTAGTCCTGGACGGCCCCAGAGTCTGGGCGGCCCCCAGTCCTGGACGGCCCCAAGATCTGGGTGGCCCCTATTCCTGGGCGGCCCCCAAGATCTGGACGGCCCCTATTCCTAGGCGGCCTCCCAAGATCTGGACGGCCCCTATTCCTGGGCGGCCTCCCAAGATCTGGACGGCCCCTAATCCTGGACGGCCTCCCCAGAGTCTGGGCGGCCCCCAGTCCTAGGCGGCCCCCAGAGTCTGGGCGGCCCCGGTCCTAAGCGGCCTCCTGGTCCTAGGTGGCCCCTAAACCTAGACGGCCCCCAATTTTAGAATGATTCTCATATCAGAACCACTAAACATGATAAACCGTCATATTCGGAACAGAAATCGAGGATCATTAAGCATCATGACGCTTTAAATGATTCGAATAAGATAAACACTGAAACACCGTCGTTTATCTAGAAAAAGGAGATACTGAACTCCTATTTTAGAGCCAGATACCTTTTCTCTGACTCTGACATCCCCACTAACCCTGACATTCCCTTGGGATAACCAAGGTCATCATGAAAATCCTTATCTTCATGAGCAAGTTTCTTAATACCTTTATTATTAATTATCGATGAATGACCACGTAGCGGAGGCGAGTATAGGACGAATGTTTATCCTACACGTGGACCTTCTAACTAAAAGAAAAAAAGAAAAAGAAAAACAAAGGAAAAAGAAGATAAGAGGGAGGGGGAGAGTGTGGGGGGGGACTTTTCCTTCCTTCAGAAAGAGATCTCATAACAAGAAAGAAATCTGGTGATCCAGCATCAACAGATTGGCGCGCCAGGAAGGGGACCATCGTTGGAGCAGTGAGTAATACCTGTTCTACGGTTCCGCGAACATGAGCTCTAGATCTCTGGAAGAAGATCCTTCTGATTGGTCTGGGGGGCATCTCTCGCCTCCCAACCATGATCTCAAAACTCTTGGCCCTTCTGAGCCAGTGAAATCGAACCCTCTGGTTCCTTCCTCACCGCTGCCGGCTCCAGCTATTCCTCAAGATCCACTGCTGATCCTCACCCAACAAGTCCAAACTCTCGTTGGGATGGTTCAACAGATGCAAGAGCAGCACTCTAGAGGAGCCCAGCAACGGCTCGAGTCGCCTCTGTTGCCTAGGTCGGCTACTCCTGTCAGCCGACAATCAGCTCGAGGGAGATCCCCTCCGACAAAGCCTCTCTGCCCTTATTCCTCAGGAAGGCGGCGCTCTCAAAGCTCCCACGACGGTTCGCGCTCTCTGACCCGTTCCCCTAGCAGCCCACCTGCCGGGCGACGATGGGGAAGGAACCTTATATAGAGCACCGCCGGTGGCGTCATCAGTCTCCTTCCAGTTCTCCTGAACCAGCTGGAGGACGTATGACTGATAGAATGGAAAAGCGTCTTGAAGAGCAAGATCGCAGGCTGGAAGAACTTAGTCAAAGGATCAATAATCAGCTGGGGTCGGATTACGACACCCGCCCCCTCTTACTCGGCGGGTTATGGAAGAGCCCATTCCAAGGAGATTCCGATTTCCTCAATTGGACCCCTATGACGGTACCACTGATCCCCTAGATCATCTGGAGAGCTATAAAGCTATCATGCAGGTCCAAGGAGCGACAGATGCCCTTTTGTGCATTGCCTTCCGGCCACCCTCCGTAAGGCGGCCCGTGTTTGGTATTCTCGTCTGCCCTCACGCAGTATTGACTCTTTTCGGCAACTGGAGAGATCTTTTCTGGCTCATTTCGACGCTTGTCGAAAAATTCCTCGAGTGGCAGACAGCTTATTCTCCGTGCAGCAGCAAGAAGGAGAATCTTTGAAAGACTTTATAACCCGTTTCAAGGTGGCGGCCCTAGAAGTCTATCATCTTGAGGATGCTGTAGCCACTCTGGCTCTAAAACGGGGGCTCCGTCCCTCCCATTTTACTTATTCCTGGACAAAAGACCTCCTTCCTCTTATGCTGATCTCTTGAGCCGTGCGCAGAAGTACATCCGCGCCGACGAAGCTGATTCATCCAGGAGAGGTGCGCAAGAGAGGACTAGCAAAAGACCCGCTCGCCAGAGTTGAACGGACCTCCTTCCAAGAAGTCCGAACCCTTGCGCCGACCAATTGACCGCCGCAAGAGCCAGACTCCCAGAGAGGATCATCTTACACCCCTCTTAGCACCCCGGGCTCACATCCTCATGGAAATTGAAAACGAGCCTTATTTACGGCGTCCACCCCCGTTGAAGAAGGGCACCGCCCGCGATAGGAGCCGTTATTGCCGTTTCCATAGGGATTACGGCCACGACACTGAAGAATGTCGGAACTTGAAGCAAGCCATTGAAGAACTAATTCAGAAGGGATACCTTGGGCAATACATCCAGAAGAAAGAGGCTCCTCCCATACCAGCTTTGATGGGACCTCCTCCCGCTCAAGCTAACATTGATAACACCCCAACAGAACGGATGGTGGGCATGATTTCCCACGGAAGAGCCTCATCTTCTAAGAGACCAAGGGGAGGGGAAGAGCTAGATGATGTAATCCCTTCTGGGGGAGATAGCGGGGGTAATGTTGTAAAAGATGATAGCATCGTTGTTTCGATGACGGTCGCTAGGCATCCTGTAAAAAGGATCTTAATCGACAGTGGGAGCTCCGCTAATGTGCTTACTTATGATGCATTTCTTCGGATGAATTTACCTCTGGATTCTCTTCGGCCCGTAGCCGTCCCTCTAGTCGGTTTCACTGGAGACTCTATACGAGTGGAAGGCGAGATTACTTTACCAGCCACGGCAGGATCGCCGCCATGTCAAAGCACGGTAATGCTGGATTTTCTGGTAGTTCGGGTCCCCCTGGCTTACAACGCCATTCTTGGCCGCCCCGGCTTGAATACGTTAGATGCAGTTATATCTACCAAGCGCCTATTGGTGCAGTTCCCTACCAACCAAGGAGTTGGTGTGATGCATGGAGAGGTAGACTCGGTTAGACCCTGCTATCATTTAGCCCCTAGCCCCATGCGGTTAAAGTTCCTCCGGTTGCCGAGTCGTTTGACCCTAGAGAAGTCGAGCGGAGAGGAGAGCCAGCGGAGCTTCTGATATCTTACCCCCTGGGAGATGATCCCACTAAGATCGTGCAAATCGGTGAGCTCCTCTTCCCTGAAGTCCGGGATCAGCTCCTAGCCTTCTTATCAGCGAATGCAGATGTCTTCGCCTGGAAAGTGACGGACATGGTCGGGATTCCTCCGGAGGTGATTATTCATCAACTTAATATCAACCCAAGCTGCCGCCCTGTCCGCCAGAAGAAAAGGAGTTTCGCCTCTGAGCGGCAGAAGGTCATTGACGAGGAGGTAGACAAATTGCTCATGGCCGGTCATATTCGGGAGGCACAATATCCTGATTGGCTAGCCAATGTGGTCATGGTTCGGAAAGCTAGCGGAGGATGGAGAATATGCATCGATTACACCGATCTTAACAAAGCTTGTCCCAAGGACAGTTTTCCGTTGCCACGGATCGACCAGTTAGTAGATTCAACTTCTGGTTATGAACTCCTTAGCTTCATGGATGCCTTCTCAGGGTATAATCAGATAAAATTGGACCCCTCAGATGAAGAGCATACTTCTTTTATCACCGAGAAGGGCATTTATTGTTATAGAGTAATGCCCTTCGGGTTGAAGAATGCAGGAGCTACCTATCAGAGGCTGATGAACAAAGTTTTTAAAGACCAGCTCGGCCGCAACATGGAAGTATATGTAGATGATATGTTGACAAAAAGCACCTGTGCCACTGACCATGTCGCCGACCTGCAGGAGACTTTCCACAACCTCCGGCTCCATAGAATAAAACTCAACCCACGCAAATGTGCATTTGGAGTTACTGCAGGGAAATTCTTGGGTTTCTTAGTTACCCGGCGGGGGATTGAAGCAAACCCAGAGAAAATTCAGGCCATTCTCAATATGAGACGGCCTATGTGTAAGAAAGAGGTGCAACAACTCACCGGGAGGATAGCAGCATTAAGCCGATTTTTGTCAAGATCAGCCGAGAGGTGTCTACCTTTCTTCAAGGTCTTGCGTAAAGCAGATGGCTTCGAATGGACAAAAGACTGTCAACAAGCTTTTGAAGAACTTAAGGAGTTCTTGTCCACACCGCCCCTGTTGTCTAAACCAGAAGGAGAGAAGCTCTTCCTCTATCTTGCGGCTTCCTCAGAGGCCGTTAGTTCCGTTCTGGTGCGTGTCGGCGACCATGCCATTCAAAGACCTGTATATTATACCAGCAAAGTACTTCATGGTGCAGAAGAGAGGTATTCCAAAATGGAGAAAGTCATTTTTGCTTTATTCATCTCTGCCCGACGACTTAGACCCTACTTTCAAGCCCATCCTATAGTCGTCCTCACTGATCAACCTCTCAGAGCCATCTTGTCACGACCAGACACTTCTGGCCGGTTAGCCAAGTGGGCCATCAAATTAGGGGAATTCGACTTATCATTTCAGCCCAGAGCATCTCTGAAATCCCAGGTCTTGGCTGATTTCCTAGTAGAGTGCACTTGGTCTGAGGAACATCAAGAAGAATTCCCCCGGATCCTTTTAGATGCTGATGAGGAGGATGATAAAGCATGGGTCCTCCACGTCGACGGAGCCTCTAACTCACAGGGGAGCGGAGCTGGTCTCATTCTCGCTAGCCCAGAAGGCGCAGTACTGGAGTATGCTCTTCGTTTCCTCTTTGAAGCACCAACAATCAAGCTGAATATGAAGCTTTTTGACCGGAATCAAACTAGCGCATGGGATGGGAATCAAGAATCTCCGAGCTTTCACTGACTCGCAGCTTATTTCCGCCCAGGTAGCAGGGGAGTATGAAGCTCGGGACCCTATCATGTCCCAATATCTGAACAAGGTCAAACTATTAATTCCCTTGTTAGATCACTTCACCATTAGCTATATACCCAGAGGTGAAAATGCTAGGGCTGATATGTTAGCCCGACTTGCTACCTCGGTGGATAGCGCCATGGGCAAAACCTACATCGAGTACCTGGAAACACCTAGTATCGAAGCTGCTGAAGAAGCTTTGCCCATTATCCAAGAGGAAACCTGGATGGAATCCTATATCCGGTATTTGAAGGACGGCGTTCTCCCAGTTGATCATGAGGAAGCTAAGCTGCTCAAGCGGAGGGCTTCTAAATTTGTACTGCTAGAAGGTCAACTCTACAAGAGATCCTTCTCTCAGCCTCTCCTCAAATGTGTTAACTCGGTCGATGCGGATTATATCCTTGAAGGCAATTATATCCTTAGGAAATTCATGAAGGCATTTGTGGGAATCACTCAGGAGGCCGGTCTCTAGCGCGCAAGGCCCTCCGACAAGGATATTATTGGCTCACCATGCAGGAGGATGCAACCGAACTAGTGAAAAGATGTGATCAATGCCAACGGTACGCCTGCATTTAGCGACAACCATCTTCCCAGTTGAACTCTCTTTCTGCTCCCTGGCCTTTCGCTCAGTGGGGCATGGACATCCTCGGCCCTTTCCCTCCGGCGTCAGGACAGCGAAAATTCCTACTAGTGCCGTTGATTATTTCACTAAATGGGTCGAAGCCGAAGCACTCGCTAGGATTACTGAAGCCAAGGTCAAAACCTTTTTCTGGAAAGCCATTATTTGTCGATACGGCATACCACATACTCTTATCACTGATAATGGCCGACAGTTCGACAACAACACCTTCCGGACTTTTTGTGCTGATCTCGGCATCATGCAGCGATTCGCCTCCGTCGGCCATCCACAATCTAATGGAGAGGCTGAGGTTACAAATCGCATGATATTGCGGGGACTAAGGACCAGACTGGATACGTCCAAAGGAAGGTGGGTGGAAGAGCTCCCTCCCAGAACACCAACAGGAGAAACGCCGTTCAATCTGGTTTTCGGTTCCGAAGCTGTTATTCCCGTCGAAATTGGCTTACCGAGTAGTCGAGTAGAAACATATGACGAAGCGGACAACCTCCCTAATTTAAGAGCCAATCTTGACCTCATTGATGAAGCAAGAGATCGAGCTCGAATTAAGATGGCGGCCTACCAGCAGCGGGTGGCGAGGTATTATAATACCCGCGTCACTCGAAGAGCTTCCGTCAGGGAGATTTGGTTCTGAGAAAGGCTTCGGTGTCTAAACCAACAGAAGGGGGCAAATTGTCTCCGAACTGGGAAGGGCCCTACCGGATAGGAGAAGTCCTTCACCCTGGAGCATACCGACTTGAAGATCTAAATGGACAACTAATCCCCCGAACGTGGAACGCAGATAATCTTCGGCCATACTACCAGTAATGTAATGTATTTACCCAAATATTAAATAAGCCTGCATATTTGAACGCGTATTTTTTGTAGACGATTCTTCAAAGCAGCTCGGCGGCCCTACAGTCCAAAGGACACCCCCAGGCCGGTATAACCTACCCCTGAGGAGGTTCAAGTCCATGACTTAAGCGGCCCCGAATCACGTTCTCTAACGAGTAAGCGGCTCGCGGCCCTACAGTCCAAAGGACACCCCCAGGCCGGTATAACCTACCCCTGAGGAGGTTCAAGTCCATGACTTAAGCGGCCCCGAATCACGTTCTCCAACGAGTAAGCGGCTCGGCGGCCCTACAGTCTAAAGGACACCCCCAGGCCGGTATAACCTACCCCTGAGGAGGTTCAAGTCCATGACTTAAGCGGCCCCGAATCACGTTCTCACGAGTAAGCGGCTCGGCGGCCCTACAGTCCAAAGGACACCCCCAGGCGGTATAACCTACCCCTGAGGAGGTTCAAGTCCATGACTTAAGCGGCCCCGAATCACGTTCTCTAACGAGTAAGCGGCTCGGCGGCCCTACAGTCCAAAGGACACCCCCAGGCCGGTATAACCTACCCCTGAGGAGGTTCAAGTCCATGACTTAAGCGGCCCCGAATCACGTTCTCACGAGTAAGCGGCTCGGCGGCCCTACAGTCCAAAGGACACCCCAGGCCGGTATAACCTACCCCTGAGGAGGTTCAAGTCCATGACTTAAGCGTCCCGAATCACGTTCTCTAACGAGTAGCGGCTCGGCGACCTACAGTCCAAAGGACACCCCCAGGCCGGTATAACCTACCCCTGAGGAGGTTCAAGTCCATGACTTAAGCGGCCCGAATCACGTTCTCCACGGGTAAGCGGCTCGGCGGCCCTACAGTCCAAAGGACACCCCCAGGCCGGTATAACCTACCCCTGAGGAGGTTCAAGTCATGACTTAAGCGGCCCCGAATCACGTTCTCTAAGGGTAAGCAGCTCGGCGGCCCTACAGTCCAAAGGACACCCCCAAGCCGGTATAACTTACTCCTGAGGAGGTTTAAGTCCATGACTCAAGCGGCCTCGACTTAGACGGTTTTGAGTCACGCCTGTAGGCAGATACTCGGTTACCCTCGAGATACAATTCTGCAAAAGGGCCAAATGGCCCCACAATCCTAAGGGCATCGTGCCTCCTCGAACCCAGGATTAGCTCCCCCAGGGGCCCCTAAACTACCTTATCGAAGTTCTAGGACTTGCATCCTGATACGACACACCAGAAAGCGACCCCGAGATTCGGACTTAATGTCAACTCGTGGACGGATCTCCTAATCCATAGGTAGGAATCAGGAATCAAGCAGATGGAATATTAAGTAACATCAAATAAACAAAAAGTGGCATCTACTCATTCAAAGTCAATTCACTATAAAATTTTATAAGGTATCGTCAATGAACTGATATTAGTTACAAAAAGAAGTCCTTTAAAGGACCAAGTCAAGAACAGAAAAGCTAAGCTAAAATCAAGATGAACCTAGACATCCTCTATCAGTCTTCGGGATGCTCCTTCTCAGTGATTGGATCAGAAGCGGCTCCTCAGCAATGGGCATCTCTACAGCGGAATCTTTGGTCGTCACCACTCCATCCGCCACATCTTCACCTCCATATCAGAGGTCTCTTCGTCATCCGCGGGTCGAAAACGTTCAAGGTTTTCTAAGTTAAAGTGCCAGGCTAACCTCCGTTTACACCTTTCAAAACCCTGAATAAAGCGTCCAGGGCGGCCTCGTGGAGCTCCGACGCAAAGTCCGAAGAGTCCTTGTACTCCTTGATAGCCTCCCGGACTTTGGCTTCAGCCGCGGCCACCTTTTCTTGAACTTTGGCTTCGGCCGCGGCCACCTTTTCTTGAGCTTTGGCCTCGGCCGCAGTCATCCTCTCCCGGGCCTCCATCATCACTGTTGCGACCCTATCCAGAGCTTCCTTAGCATCTCTCGGCTAGAACCAATTTTTCTACAGCATCGCGAGCCGCGGCTTCCGCGTTGTCTGCTCGATTTTCAGTATGTTCTAGCCTGAGAGTGGTTTCCTTCAACCTTTCTTCTATTGGCAGCAATTTCGCCCGGACCTCAGATAGTTGGGCATCTAAGCTCCGCAGCTCCTTTTCCGCCCTTCCCCGCCAGGTCCGATAATCCTCCTGGATGACCCGAAGGTCATGTAGTGCTTTTGACTCTCGGGCCTTCGTCTCCACCAACTCTTTGTCCAAGCTCTCACTGCGAGACTTGGCCTTGTTTAGGTCTTCGCGCAGCACAAAAAGGCCATTAGACATATGCAAAATACATTCGGTGAATACCCGAACTCAATAATCACAAAAGGAGAAAAAAGGAAAAGGTCGTAGCTCTACCTGAAGCGTGGCTATGAACATAGTGTCAAATGACTCCTCTTGTGATACCTTCCTCATTTTTTCCTGAAACCTGGGCAGGATTGAAAGTTTGAGAATTGTCTCCGATAGGCAACTTTTATATCCAAGCCCAGGTTAGGCGGTTGAGAAGGTGGAGATGACTTCTCAAAGCATCTGAGGGAGCGGGGGCAAGAACGCCTGCTTCCTTTAACGATGACGGGCCTGGCAAATCAATTTCAACTGCTTCCACGCTCCCTACCGATCCCCCAGCGCCCTTATGGAAGATGGGGCGACTGCCGGAAGGCCCCCCTCAACGGGATCTCCTATCGGGATCCCCTTTGGAGGACTTATCTCTCCTCGCTGTCTTCTATCAGGTTGCTTCAGGAAGAGCCACTGGAGGCTGGGCCCGATAACCCGATTCTGACTGGCGGAGCCTTTTTGGTTCATTCCCTGCCGCACCACGATCGCTTCCTTCTCTCTTTCGAAGGCCCGATATCAGCGAGTCTTGAGAAAACTTCATTGCTGCAATGTAGTGAACATATGGTTAGCTAAAGGGAAGACACCAAATATGTTAGCTGCAAATATAATAATAAGAAAAAAGAAAAAATTCTTCGGGGCTCACCGGGCGCTGCAGCCAGCGACACCGGCACGAACGCAATCTTCCGGAGATTATCCTCGATAGCAATTCCTTATTGGAGGAATGATAGTAGAAATCAGAGTGTTGAAAAGCTCACGGTCTCTCTCATCAACACTCGAGTTCTGGTTAGAACTGGTATCCGGAATACCCCAATCTACACCAGCCCCTCCAAGTGTGCGTAAAAAAAATCGAGACTTCCACCCTTTAATTTTAGAAGGAAGGTTAAGCCTAAGGACCCTTTTGGGCCTCGATGGAAGCTCCACCACCCATCCCTAACCGGGTTTCGAATCCTATATAATGCCCTAAATAAAGAAAGTCGAGCGGAAGCTCCATGAAAGAACAAAGTACTAGAAATGAAAAAATGACACGAATAGAATTAGGGGTAAGCTGTGCGGGAATAAGGTGATACCTGTTCAATAAGTTTACGAAAAAAGGATGTAAGGGCAGCCGTAGACCGCCCTTGAAAAACTCTTCATACAACGCGACCTTTCCTGGTCGCGCTAGGGTGACCCTATCCTCGGGAGGGGAACGGAGAGCCGAATGTCACTAGGGATCCCGAACTGAGCCCTAAGGTTCCTAAGATCTTGGGAGGATGTAACAGAGGCGACATCTGCCGGCCTGGCCGATTTGGAAGCAATCGCGGGAGGCCCTACCTCACGACTGGTAGACGAGGAGGAAACCCTAGGGGACTGGGATAACAACCTAGACACAGGCTGCACGGACCGAGCAACAGGTTGGTCCCCATGGATGACTACCCCTCCGAGGGCCTGTCAACGCGCTCGAAGAACCTCCTCACGGGAGGGCTCAACCATGGGGCCCTTACCTTTCCTATCTTGGGAGGGATCCATAAAAGAGAGAAAGGGAGAAGAAGAAGTCGACTAACCTGGGCTTGAAGAGGTAAAATCGCAGAAGGATACACAAAATAAAAGATTAAGGGATGGAGGGGATGCCCCTCCCTTTTTTTTATATATCGGACGCAACGCCTCGAGCACCGCAAAGACACGTGGCAGTCCCCCAGTGGAGCCAGACAAATGAAAAGACACCATCCTCTTAGAGATATGTGCCTCCCCTCTTTCTTCCTTTTCTCGAAACGACACTTATCATGTGCTGGATTTTAAAATTCGAATTTTTCCGCCCTTCTCCCTTGCACGTGCGCAACACACCTGAATACAAGGAACATGGGCGAGGGGGCATATGATATAGATAATAAATAAAATAGTTAGAAAATAAAAGCCCTAGTCCTGGGCGGCCCCCAGGATCTGGACGGCCCCCAGTCCTAGGCGGCCCTCCAAGATCTAGACGGCCCCCATAGTCTAGGCGGCCCTCAATTTCTGGACGGCCCCTAGTCCTGGATGGCCCCCAGAGTCTGGGCGCCCCCAGTCCTGGGCGGCCCCCAGAGTCTGGGCGGCCCCCAGTCCTGCGGCCCCCAGAGTCTGGGCGGCCCCTATTCCTGGGCGGCCCCCAGTCCTGGACGGCCCCCAGAGTCTGGACGGCCCCCAGTCCTAGGCGGCCCCCATGGTCTAGGCGGCCCCCAGTTCTGGACGGCCCCTAGTCCTGGACGGCCCCCAGAGTCTGGGCGGCCCCCAGTCCTGGACGGCCCCAGACGGCCCCAAGATCTGGGTGGCCCTATTCCTGGGCAGCCCCCCAAGATCTGGACGGCCCCTATTCCTGGGCGGCCCCCCAAGATCTGGATGGCCCCTATTCCTGGGCGGCCCCCCAAGATCTGGACGGCCCCTATTCCTAGGCGGCCTCCCAAGATCTGGGCGGCCCCTATCCTGGACGGCCTCCCCAGAGTCTGGCGACCCCCAGTCCTGGGCGGCCCCCAGTCCTAGGCGGCCCCTAGAGTCTGGGCGGCCCCGGTCCTAAGCGGCCTCCTGGTCCTAGGTGGCCCCTAAACCTAGACGGCCCCAATTTTAGAATGATTCTCATATCAGAACCACTAAATATGATAAACCGTCATATTCGGAATAGAAATCGAGGATCATTAAGCATCATGACGCTTTAAATGATTCGAATAAGACAAACACTGAAACACCACCGTTTATCTAGAAAAAGGAGATACTGAACTCCTATTTTGGAGCCAGATACCTTTTCTCTGACTCTGACATCCCCACTAACCCTGACATTCCCTTGGGATAACCAAGGTCATCATGAAAATCCTTATCTTCATGAGCAAGTTTCTTAATACCTTTATTATTAATTATCGATGAATGACCACGTAGCGGAGGCGAGTATAGGACGAATGTTTATCCTACACGTGGACCTTCTGAACTAAAAAGAAAAAAGAAAAAGAAAAACAAAGGAAAAAGAAGATAAGAGGGAGGGGGGAGAGTGCGGGGGACTTTTCCTTCCTTCAGAAAGAGATCTCATAACAAGAAAGAAATCTGGTGATCCAGCATCAACATTGATCATTGTAAGTAGGGTAAAAAATTCTCTCATGTATAATTGATTAATATTTGTGCATAATGACATAAAACATGTGATGCATCTTAATTTCTATAATATGCTTTGTACTCATTTTCATGACTAAAATTCATAGTTTAGCTAACAAGTTTGGAACAATATCAGAATTGTCCAAGGATTATGAAAATATTGTAGATTTGAAAACATTTATCCATTCTTAATAAATTTTACTTGGAGTTCTAGATTAAGGTTTACATGGAAGGCTACTTATTGTGGTGGTCAAAATTCATGTTCACTAGGATGGAGTTGCATAGTAATAGCTAGAAACTTCATAATGTTGATAATCTAAAAAAGTCAGTGAAAAGAAGAATATATTGTACATGTTTTGGTAGAAGAAATTTAATTTTAGAATAAAATACAAAGGAAAATAGTTTTGGTGGATAAGATTTAGAATAAAATACAAAGGTCTTCGTCGTATATATCCAAACCATCATAATCGATTTTCTCTCATTTTATCTTCAATTGGGACTACTCCTATCATTTCTCTTATATGTTTATTTCTAATTCTATCTTTTAAAATTTTACCATATATCCATCTTAACATACACATTTTTATTACACTTAATTTATTCACATGTTGTTTCAGTATTGCTCAATACTCTATTTCATATAGCATAGTTGGCCTAATAATGGTTTTTTAGAATTTTTCTTTCAATTTTAATGGGATACGCCGATCATACAATACTCCCGAAACACTCCTCCACTTAATCCATCCTGCTTTAAATCTATGATTCATATCTTCACCTTTTTGTTGGATAATTGATCGCAAATACCTAAATTTTTGCTCTTTGGGATCTCTTGGCTTGCTTCATTTGTATTTCTACTTTCATTAAAATTATATTTCATATATTCAGTTTTAATTTTACTAATCTTAAAACCTTTAGAGGATGTTTAGTAGCAAGTAATCTATCAAGGTTATCGGTAATTTAAATAGGGCCCATCAGATAACTATGTTTGGTACATATTTTAAATGACAATCTATCTTGTAGAGGTAATCTGGATGTAATCTGGATTACCTCATGATTACCTCAAGAAGGGATGGTTATCCACGTTACTAGAGATGTGGTAATTTGATAAATTACTTTTTAACAAAATTGCCTTTTTTCTTTTAATCGTTCTTTACTCACATCCTCCTCTACCGACCTCGCTGGAACCTCCATGTCGAAGGTCTCGAGCCATACCTTCTTCTGCGGTGGAACCTTCATATCGAAGGTCTCGAGCCACACCTTCTGCGACGTCAGGCTGCGGATCTCCGCCGCCCAGCGGCCCCATGGCACGCCGCAAAATTTCTTTCAATCGGTAGCCTTCAGCATCCTCATTGGTCACTTCGAATATCATTTATAAATATATTTTTTTAAAAATATTATCATTTATAAATATAATTTTTTAATCAAATATAATAATATATATATATATAATAAATTTAATTTAGGGATATTTTGGAAATTTGATGTTATATGATTGGTAATTTGTTAGTCATACCAAAATAGTAATCAATATTACTATTGCATTACTGTGTATACAAACACATTAATCAATATTACTGGTAATCTATCAAGTGGTAATTTATCTTATAGGTAATCCACATTACCATTCAGGATTGCTGGCGATGCACCAAGCATAACCTTAGATTCTAAAGCCTCTCTCCAAATCTCTAGCTTAGCATTTACTCTAGGTTTAATTTCATTAATCAACACTATATGTTGATATTTAGATTTAGATTTTGTTTCTTCTGGTTGTAATTTTTCTATAATCATGATCTGGAACATTTCTTACATTGCAGGACCTATTTGGAGAAAATAAAGCCTGCAATGTGCTATCCCTCTCTATATGTTGACATGGAACCTGAGCTTCATGCAAGTAGGCAGTGGCCACTTAAAGTCATGGTTCATAATAATTTGTTTTGACAAAGATCGATGTTCGATCTTTTTATACTCTTCCATCGTAACTTCCACGTAATTTTATATTTCCCTTCAGTTCCAAGAGAATCGGATTTTTCAAGGTTGCTTCAAAGCAAGTTTATTGATCAGGAAAAGGTACTTGAACTTGAGAGAAGGCACCTCTCTGAGTTGAACTTAGCACCAAATTATTACTTCAGCAACCTCATCGCAGTTATGTCATGAAGAATTTAAAGCTCCAGAAGGTATGACAATTTATAATCTTTAGATATGTCATTCTCCTGGTTCTTTTTTTGTCCTAGCCCATTCATTTGACTTCTTTGTAATGGTTGTTCAGTTCCCATTGAGTCCCCATTGCTGAATCATTTTGGCAATACCCTTGATGCTGGTAATAATAGCTCAACAAGTGATGACAAGGCTAGGCAAACAAGCAACAGTTACAGTAACCAGGAGAGGTATGCCATATCAAAGATTAACAATAATGCTAATATAATATCTAAACGTCATATTCATCTAAGACATTTTTATCACTGGTAACATGGCAAGTTTTCAATAGTATCCATTTCCTTTTTCATTCAATTTGTTCATTTGCCTTCGAAGAGCTAAATGGGTAGAATGACTAGCACTTTCTGGTCAATGGTTACTCTGAATTACTCTCTTTATCAATCGTTAAGGGCATTTTTTGATGCACTTCTTGTTACTCTATTTTTGTCCTTGTAATTTGAAATTGCTTGATATTCTGTCAGTGTTCATATTCTGAGGATTGGGGAAAGAATTCTTAAAACACCTGTATTGGGTGTCCCTTTGTTGAGATAATTTTGAACGAAGTTTTAAATCCTATAGGATCATCCCATTCTATCCTGACACTTGGGGTAGGAGGTGTTTCAAGATGCACAGATTGAGATGCTAAAATGATAATGAGACCACTCCATCCCAAGACTTGAGACATTAATCGGTCCTGGCATCTTATCTTGAAAACCTACCATTTCTAAATTTATGAAGTTACCTCTAACAGCTTAGCATTTGCTAAAACTTAGGGGAAAGATAAAGATATTGAATTTATGCAGAAGGAATAATTTCAGTTTTTATGGTTCAGTGTCTGACTTGCTTTAATGCACACACATATGATATACCTCTATTTAGGTGTTTTCTCTGGTATGCAGTGCCCAAATTGAGCTTCCAGAGTCTCCCTTTGCATCGGCATCTCTGCAGTCATATAGAGATCCAGTGAAGTGAAGAAAACAGAAGAAAACAGATAGATGCTCCATTTCTCACTTGTATCAGTTTATTACCCTTCTCCCATGAGTAAGGAAAGGACTAATTATACAGTAGAAGTGAACAGCATGATTTCAAGGTGTAAGACTGTGGGAACAGAAGGTGATACATGGTGAAGAAGCAAGTTTGCTTCATTATTAAGAGGCAGTTTGGAACGACAGTTTGAACAGAAGGTGCTATATGATAAAGAAGCAATTGCTAATTGCACCTAAATTAGTTTGCAAATAAGATTTGGTTAATTGTCCTAGGAAAAAACAAGGGCAACATATCTAAATAGGTGGCATGGTATATTGGTTATGTTTAACAAAACAAAAAGGGCCCCTTATTATGAATATGGGCTTGTCTTTTAATCTTTGTGTCCAATTTGCATGGTAACTTAATTTGTATCTCATCATTTATCAAAATTATTGCAACAATGTAGTGATCATCTACTAGACGTATGATGTGAGGCTTTGCAGGAGTGTAACTGTCTCTATCTTTTATCATTTAAAACAGTGCATGCAGCTTTCAAATGCTGGCATCTCCAATATCAATATCTATACAGAACTAGTGGTAATGTAGTTGTGGATTATGCAAGCGAATTGAGAAATCTAACTCAACCTGTAAATACAACCGAAACCCATCCAAAAAAATAGGATCAGGTTTTATGTTTTTTTTTTTTTAATTTTTTTTTAATTTTTTTAATTTTTTTAATCTGAACCCAAAATAACCTGATTTTAGGGTTGAGTTGGGTTGGATCATGAATAACCCAAAATGATTCCAAAAAAAAGAAAGTATTTACTAGAAAATACATAAGCTTTGATCACTATATATAATTGATTATTTTGATATAAGGGAATGATATATTTTAAATTTTATTTATTTTGTAAATTTTAAAATTTTATCTAGATGGTATTGTGTACATTTATGATTTACCAACTAGATTGTTTCTATAGTTTACTTTCTAATTTTTTATATTCTTTAATATATAGTGTAGTTGATGCTAACATGACTAAATAAATGATGGAATTAGAAGGATACTTTTCTAAGTTGAGTATTATGAAGAATTAACATTAACAGCAAGAGATGAATTGAAAGAGTAGAAGTAGGCATGAGTTTACTCTTTTTTTATATGTATTTATGAGATTAAACATATTTTCAACATTTATTTATTTTATTTTATAAACTTATTAATATTTACATTAATATTTATTTAAATTTAAGAGATTATTTTTACATACTATATCATAATTATATTATTTTAGTATTTATATGTTTATAATTATTATTTATGTGAGTGCATAATTATACTATAATTTTGTGTTTATTTTCTTTTTCAACATTGAGAGTAAAAAAGAAAGGAAAGTATTGAATTGATCATTGATATTACTTAAAAAGAATTTAAGAAAAAGTGCATTTTGAATTCTATAAAAAAAATTAAGTCAACCTGAAATGACTTATGAGCTAATTCTATTTTGATTATTTAAAATTAAAATTTAGCTTCAATAATCCAAACATAGAATGATACATCCATCACTACTCGTGTGGCAGAATGAGAGGTTATGATACTGATGTGGCTGATCGAGCCGGAAGAAGCAACTGACGGAACCCCAGCTTCGGATCCCGAGGCCCCCTCGACCTCGGCCTCTGAGACCCCCTTGGCCTCGGACCCTAGGTCCCTTCGGTCTCGGACCTCATGCCCCCTCGACCTCGAACCCCTGGTCCCCTCGGCCTCGGACCTCATGCCCCCTCGGCCTCGGATCTGAGTCCATGCCCCCTCGGCCTCGGACTTGAGTCCCCTCGGCCTCAAACCTCATGCCCCCTCGGCCTTGGACCCTAGGTCCCCTCGGCCTCGAACCTCATGTCCCCTAGGCCTCGGACCTCATATCCCCTCTCCCTCGGACCTCATGTCACCCCAGCCTCGAACCTTAAGTCCCCCAACCTCGAACCTCGAGTCCCCACTACCTCGAGCCGCCTGACACTAACACATGGCCCGCCAACCATCTGCGGCTGCCACGTGGCCCACTAACTATTGCGATTGCGCGTGGCCACAATCTGTAGCGGCACCTGTCTGACATGACTAGGCCCACCTGCCACCTGTGCTGTCGTGCCTGGTGGGTGACTTGTGGGGAAAGACACCTCTGGCATTCTCAGTGTTGCGACCTATCTTTATCATCCTGGCCACCTGCCGGCTATCGGACAACAACGCCTCAGAATTAATCATCTTTCGAAAGCAAGAAAGGGGACCTTCGAGCAGGTATACCTACACTCACAACGAGGGAAGGGATCTAAACTCAAGTTCTCTAGCTATTTTCTATTATCTCCATTTTCTGTACTATTCCTGAGTTGCTTACTTGAGCATCGGAGGGTTCCCACCGGTGCAACCGGTCTCTGAGGACTTTCTTGCATGAGCTTCTTCGAGAAGGGGGATCTTCGTTTTCCAGCATTAGAGGAACGTGACTTGGCGGCAACAGATTGGCACGCCAGGTAGGGGAGAGGAGAAAAAGTAAGCTCCGAACCAGCAAGGTACAGACTCTTCTTCCCTGAGCAGCCGAGAAGATGGTGGTGACACGTGCACAGGAGGTTTCCACCAGCAACACCAGAGGGCATGCCAGGGAGTTGAGCCGTCGAAGGCTGGCCCCCTCGCTCTCCGGGTCAGCGTTCCCGCTCCGCCATCGCCATCGCCACCGCAGCAAGATGATCGAATCGCCGCCCTGACCATGCAGGTCCAGTCACTGGTGGTGGCGGTCTAGGTGCTACAGCAACAGCCGGCTGCACGCCGAGGGGCATGCCAGGGAGCTGAGCCGTCGGAGGCTGGCCCCCTCGCTCTCGGGTCAGCGTTCCCGCTCCGCCATCGCCACCGCAGCAAGATGATCGAATCGGGCAAGATGATCGAATCGCCGCCCTGACCATGCAGGCCAATCACTAGTGGTGGCGGTCCAGGTGCTGCAGCAATAGTTGGCTATCGCTGCGCGACAACCGAAATCACCCTCGATGGTCCCGGGGGTGGTCCAACCTAGCCAGCATTCCACCCGGGAGAGGTCTCCCCACCGGGAGGTCCACTACGCCATGCTTCACCCAGGCATCATCGCAGGGAGGCCTCTAAAAGGCCCCAGTCCTCTTCTCGCCATGCCAGCACTTTCCCTAAGCGGCGGCATGGGAAGGATGCGGAGCGCACATGTTTGCATCACTGCTACCACTCTCCATCCTCAAAATCTTTAAGGGAGGGGTTCTTTGATGGCCGGATCGCTCGCTGGGCTAAGCGACGGCTAGATGAATACAACCGGCGGCTGGAGGAGCTCAGTTGCAGGATCACCAACCCGCCGGAGGCGAATTACGACAGTCGTCCACTGTGTCCTGTCGCATCATGGAGGAGTCGATCTTGACCCGATCCGCCTCCCTCAGCTAGACCCGTATGACAGCACCACCGACCCCCTAAACCACATGGAGAGTTACAAGGTCCTGATGCAGGTCCAGGAGGCAACCGACTCCTTTCTTTGCATCGCCTTCCTTGCCACTCTAAGGAAGGCGGCCCGAGCTTGGTACTTCCGCTTGCCACCACGTAGCATCAACTCTTTCCAACAGCCAGAGAGGGCCTTTCTGATGCACTTCGACGCATGTTGAAAGATCCCATAGGTGGCGGACAGCTTGTTCTCCATCCAGCAGAGGAGCGGCGAGTCGCTGAGTGACTTCATTACCCGATTCAAGGAAGCTACCCTTGAGG
Source organism: Calamus simplicifolius (assembly GCA_900491605.1). Classification (NCBI taxonomy): domain Eukaryota; kingdom Viridiplantae; phylum Streptophyta; class Magnoliopsida; order Arecales; family Arecaceae; genus Calamus; species Calamus simplicifolius. The sequence goes on along the minus strand of UESW01004972.1, from coordinate 226,221 downwards.
TCTATAACCTCGAGGACTCGGTGGCCACTCTAGCCTTAAAGCGAGGGCTTAGCTCATCCCGCTTTGCCTACTCCCTCGACAAGAAGCCGCCCGAGTCTTACACCGAACTGCTGAGCCAGATGTAGAAGTATATACACACTGATTAGGCCGACTCCTCCCGGCGCGAGACGGACGGGGGTTCCAATAAGAAGCAAGCCCATCCCGAGCCTACTGAGGCTTGACCCAGGAGGCCCGAGCCTCCCCGCCGATCAGACAACCGACCGCGAGCGCTCCCTCCCAGGGAGGGACCCTTCACTCCTCTACTCACCCCGATATCTCACATTCTGATGGAGATTGAGGGCGAGTCGTATCTTCAGCGCCCTCCTCCCATAAAGCCAGGGACCCCCGCAATAAAAACTTCTACTGTTGCTTCCACCGGGACCACGGCCACGACACCAAAGACTGTCGCTAGCTGAAGAAGGTGATTGAGGACCTCATCCAGCGTGGCTACCTAGGGAAGTTCGTCTAGAGGGGGAATCCGAGTGCGCTTGGCCCGTCGGCACCTCCGCCACCTCAGGTCAGCATCGATAATGCCCTGACTAAGAAGACCATGGCCATGATTTTTTGGGGGGCAGGCAGCGCCTCCAAGAGGCCACGGAGGGATAAGGGATTAGATTCTGTAATTTTCTTCTTTAAAACAGACCTAGAGGGGGTGGTTAATGACAATGATAACAGTGTCGTCATATCAATGACGATCGTGAAGCATCCTATAAAAAGAATTTTAGTTGACAGTGGGAGCTTAGTTGATGTTTTGAGTTATGATGCCTTTATTTGAATGGATTTATCCCCTAGCTCCCTCCGGCCTATTACCATGTCCCTGATGGGCTTCACTGGGGATTTCGTAAGGGTTGAGGGAGAGATCACCCTCTTGGTCACTATCGGGATGCCACCGTGTCAAAGCACGGTCTTCATGAATTTTCTAGTTGTTCGGGTTTCCCTGGCCTACAACGCCATCCTCGGAAGACCCGGTCTGAACCTCTTGGACGCTATCATCTCCACCAAGAGACTACTCATGAGGTTTTTCACTAGTAAAGGAGTCAGGGAGATGCAGGCAGAGCGGAATCCAATACCACTCTGTTATCATACGGCCCCTAGCCCTCAGGGGGTGATGGCTGCAACAACACCAGAATCGCTCGACCCCCGAGATTTGGAGAGGAGAGGGGAGCTGGCAGAGCACCTGCTAACCTTCTCGCTTGGAGAGGACCCGGCGAGAATGGTCCAGGTCGGAGCCCTACTCCCCGAGGAGGCGCGCGATCAACTTCTCGCTTTCCTGCAGGCCAATTCTGATATCTTTGCATGGTTGGTGTCTGACATGCCGGGTATACCCAGAGAGGTAATTACCCATCGATTGAACATCAACTTGGGATGCCAACCCATTCGGCAGAAGAAGAGAAGCTTCGCCCCGACCAGTAGAAGGCCATTGACGAGGAGGTTTGCAAGCTGGTGGCCGTCGGCCACATCCGAGAGGTCCACTATCTCGACTGAATGGCCAACGTGGTAATGGTTCACAAAGCCAGTGAGAGCTGGAGGATGTGTGTCGACTTCACCGATCTTAACAAGGCGTGCTCCAAGGACAGCTTCTCGTTGCCTCGGATCGATCAACTGGTGGATGCCACGTCCAGCCACGAGACCCTCAGTTTCATGGACACCTTCTCAGGGTACAACCAAATCAAGATGGACCCGGCGAACGAGGAAGCTACTTCGTTTGTGACTGAGAAAGGCATATACTGTTACAAAGTAATGCCCTTCGGGCTAAAGAATGCTGAGGCCACCTATCAGAGGCTGATGAACAAGGCCTTTGAAGATCAGATCGGGTGCAACATGAAAGTGTACGTAAATGACATGCGGAGTATACGTACCACTGACCATATTGTTGACCTAGCGGAGACCTTCAGTAATCTTCGCCGGTTCCAGATGAGGCAGAACCCCCGCAAGTGCACCTTCAGGGTTATAGCAGGCAAGTTCCTGGGCTTCATGGTGATGCAGTGGGGGATCAAGGTAAACCCCAACAAGATCCAAGCCATCCTTGACATGAGGCCCCCGGCTAGCAAGAAAAAGGTGCAATGCTTGACCGAAAGGATGGCGGAGCCGTTTCCTGTCCAAGTCGGCGGAGAGATGCTTACCTTTCTTCAAGGCGTTGTGCAAGGTTAATGACTTCGAGTGGACAAAGGAGTGTCAGAAGCAAAGTTATCAATTTCGTTTCGTTTCGGCCGTTTCAGTCGAGACGTTTCGTTTTGGTAGCTTATCCGAAAAGATAAGTACTACGTTTCATTTCGAAAGATTTTTCGGCCGTTTCGGTATGTTTCGGCCGTTTCGGTAAAATATATTTTGAAGACCAATTTATGAATTATTAAACCTTTCAGAACCATTTTAATATATATATATATATATCAAAAAAAATCCTAGTTACCATATCCCCATTTTAAAATATATATATAATAACAAAAAAAAATTCTAGTTACCCTATTCCCACGGTCGCATCTCTTAAAAACTCAAACTCTTTATTTTATATTGTTATTATTATTTATGAAGAATATGAATTATGAATAAATTTTTCATATATATATATATATATATATATATATATTTCAAACTCTTAAAAACTTAAACTCTTTATTTTTATGTTGTTATTATTTATAAAGAATATGAATTATGAATAATTTTTTATATATATATATATATATATATATTTCGAAACGAAGCACCGAAACGGTCCGATACCGAAATATTTCATTTCATAAGCTAAACCGAAGCATAATCCGAAACGAAATTGACAACCTTGGTCAGAAGGCCTTCGAGGGGCTGAAGAAATTCCTATCCACTCCACTGTTACTGTCTAAACCGTATGGTGGGGAGGAGCTTTTCCTCTACCTCGCGGCTTCCCCCAAGGCCGTCAGCTCCGTGCTCGTCCGCATGGATGCCGACGGGACGCAGAGGCCGGTTTACTATACCAATAAGGTGCTTCATGATGCAGAGACCAGGTATTCCAGAACTAAAAAGATTATCTTTACTCTGATCATCTCCGCTCAGCGTTTCAAGCCTTATTTCCAAGCCCATCCTATTGTGGTGCTTTCGGACCAGCCCCTTAGGATGATCTTGTCCCATCCTAACACCTCTGGCCGACTGGCGAAGTGGGCCATCAAGCTGGGGGAGTTCGACCTATCCATCCGATGAAGGTCGGCAATGAAGTCCCAAATGTTAGCTGACTTCCTGGTCTAGTGCACATGGATTGAGGAGCAACCAGAGGAACCGCACCCAGAGTTCCCAGACATAACGACCGAGGCAGGAGATGAGGACTAGATTCTTCATGTGAATGGTGCATCTAACTCCCAGGGGAGCAGAGCCGAGCTCATCCCACGAGCCCCGAGGGAGAGGCGTTGGAGTACGCTCTCCATTTTTTTTCCCCGCCACCAACAATCAAGCAGAGTATGAAGCCTTGCTAGCAGTAATGAAGTTAGCCGAAGAGCTTGGAGCAAGGTGTCTCAGAGCCTTCATCGACTCTCAGCTTATCTTCGGGCAAGTTACGGGAGAGTATGAGGCCCGAGATCCCACAATGTCCCGTTACCTGAGTAAGGTTCAATCTCAGGCCTCCCTTTTCACTTACTTCCATGTTAGTTACATTCCCAGGAGTGAGAACGCTAGAGCTGATGCATTGTCCCGTTTAGCCACCTCGACCAATGGGGCCCTAGGGAGAATATACGTAGAGCATCTGGAGGTCCCGAGCATCGAAGCTACAGAGGATGCCCTACCGATCATGCAGGAGTCCTCTTGGATGGACGCTTACATCTGGTACCTTACCGATGGTGCCCTCTCTGAAGACCCAACTGAGGCTAGGTTGCTCAAGCGACGAGCTCCAAAATTTTTGATGATGGATGGGCGGCTCTACCGAAGGTCCTTATACCCAATTCTCAGGTGTGTTGGCCCCACAGAAGCCGATTACATCCTCTACGAGATCTACGAGGGCATCTGTGGGAGTCATCTGGGGGGCAGAGCGTTAGCGTACAAGGCCCTACGCTAAGGATACTACTGGCTCACGATGAAGGAAGATGCCTCCGAGCTAGTTTGGAGTTGCGACAGCTGTCAACGACATGCTAACATCCAGTGGTAGCCGACTTCTCAGCTGAGCCCCCTGGCAGCCCCGTGGCCCTTTGCTCAGTGGGGGATGGGCATCTTGGGACCGTTTTCCTCAGCCTTCGGCCAGCGTAGATTCCTGCTAGTTGCCGTCGACCACTTCACTAAGTGGGTCGAGGCCGAGGCGCTGGCTAAGATCATCGAGAGCAAGGTAAGATCATTTTTCTGGAAATCCATAATCTATCGGCTCAGATTGCCGCATACCCTCGTCATCGATAATGGCCAGCAATTTGACAACGCTCCCTTTAGAGAATTCTGTACCAAGCTGGGCATCCATCAGTGGTTCACCTCTGTTGGTCACCCCTAGACCAATGGGGTGGCCGAGGTGACGAACTGCACTATCCTCCAAGGACTCAGGGTGCAGCTGGATGACTTCAAAGGGAGATGGGTGAAGGAACTCCCAACATGCTATGGGCCTACCACACGATGCCACGGGCTCCCACCGGGAAGATCGCCTTCAGCCTTATCTTCGGGTCTAAGGCTATCATCCTTGTGGAGATTGGCATCCAGTGTCCCCGAACGAAGTCATACGACGGGGAGGACAACTCGAGCCAACTGCGAGCCAACCTTGACCTCATGGACGAGGTGCGTGATCGGGCGTGGCTCAGGATGGCTGCCTACCAATAATGAACTGTCAGGTACTACAATGCCGGCGTCTGCCCCAGGACGTTCTTGCCAGGGGACCTAGTCCTCAGACGGGCCGAGGTCTCAAAGCCAACGGAAGGAGGCAAGCTGTCACCAAACTGGGAAGGACCCTACCGAGTTACCGAAGCCCTCCACCATGGAGCATATCGAATCGAGGGACTTGATGGAAAGTCGCTCCCTCGACCTAGAATTCTGACAATCTCTGTCGGTACTACCAGTAATGTACCCTTTTTAACATTGAGTTATCAAGTGTTTGTATTCTTTTGGACTTACATGTCTCATTCTTGACTAATAAAAATGTGTTCGAGTAACCCATCTTTTCAGCCAAAGTTCAACTCCGGTCAGCACTGAAAGCCCGAGGCTAGCTCGGCACGAAAGCCCGACTCCAGTCGACATTGAAAGCCCAAGGCCAGATCGGCACGAAAGCCCAACTCTGATTGGCACTGAAAGCCCAAGGCTAGCTCGGCACCAAAGCCCGACTCCGATTGGCACTGAAAGCCTGAGGCCAGCTCGGCACGAAAGTCCAACTCCGAACGGCACTGAAAGCTCGAGGCCAGCTCGACACGAAAGCCCGACTGCGGTCGGCACTGAAAGCCCAAGGCCAGCTTGGCACCGAAGCTCGACTCCGGTCGGCACTGAAAGCCCGAGGCCAACTAGGCATCGAAAGCCTGACTTCGGTCGACACTGAAAGCCCGAGGCCAGCTCGGTATGAAAACCCGACTCTGGTCGGCACTGAAAGCCCAAGGCCAGCTCGGCACTGAAATCCAAACTCCGGTCGGCACTAAAAGCCTGAGACCAGCTCGGCACCAAAGCTCGACTCCAGTCGGCACTGAAAGCCCGAGGCTAGCTCAGCATGAAAGCCCGACTCCGATCGGCACTGAAAGCCCGAGGCCAGCTCGGCACTGAAAGCTTGACTTCGGTCGACACTGAAAGCCCGAGGCCAGCTCGGCACGAAAGCCCGACTCTGGTCGGCACTGAAAGCCCGAGGCCAGCTCGGCACCGAAGCCCGACTCCAATCGGCACTGAAAGCCCGAGGCCAGCTCGGCACGAAAGCTCGACTCTGGACTCCGGTCGGCACTAAAAGCCCGAGGCCAACTCGGCACCAAAGCTCAACTCCAATCGGCACTGAAAGCTCGAGGCCAGCTCGGCACAAAAGCCCAACTCCGGTCGGCACTGAAAGCCCGAGGCCAGCTTGGCATGGAAGCCCAACTTTGGTCGGCACTGAAAGCCCAAGGCCAGCTCGGCACCGAAACCCAACTCCGGTCGGCACTGAAAGCTCGAGGCCAGCTCGGCACCGAAGCCCAACTCCGATTGGCACTGAAAGCCCGAGGCCAGCTTGGCACCAAAGCCCGACTTTGGTTGACACTAAAGCCCGAGGCCAACTCTGCATGAAAGCCTGACTTTGGTCAGCACTGAAAGCCCGAGGCCAGCTCGGCATCAAAGCCCGACTCCGATTGGCACTGAAAGCCCGAGGCCAGCTCGACACCGAAGCCCGACTCGGTTGGCACTGAAAGCCCAAGGCTAGCTCAACACCGAAAGCCCAACTAGTCGGCATTGAAAGCCCGAGGCCAGCTCGGCACGAAAGCTCGACTCCGATCGGCACTGAATGCCTGAGGCCAGCTTGGCACGAAAGCCGACTCCGGTTGGCACTGAAAGCTCGAGGCCAGCTTGGCACGAAAGCCCAACTCCAGTCGGCACTAAAAGCTCGAGGCCAGCTCGACACCGAAGTCCGACTTCAGTTGGCACTGAAAGCCCTAGGCCAGCTCGGCACCAAAACCTGACTCTGGTTGGCACTGAAAGCCCGAGGCCAGCTCGGCACCGAAGCCCAACTCCGGTTGGCACTGAAAGCCCGAGGCCAACTCGGCACCGAAGCCCTACTCCGGTTGGCACTGAAAACCCAAGGCCAGCTTAGCATGAAAGCCTGACTCCAGTTAACACTGAAAGCCCAAGGCCAGCTCGGCACGAAAGCCTGACTCTGGTCGGCACTGAAAGCCCAAGGCCAACTCGGCACCGAAACCCGACTCCGGTCGGCACTGAAAGCCCGAGGCCAGCTCGGCACCAAAGCCCAACTCCGATCAGCACTGAAAGCCCGAGGCTAGCTCGGCACCAAAGCCTGACTCTGGTTGGCACTGAAAGCCCGAGGCCAGCTCGGCACAAAAGCCTGACTCCGATCGGCACTGAAAGCCCGAGACCAGCTCGGCACCAAAGCTCGACTCCAATTGGTACTAAAAGCTCGAGGCTAGCTCAGCACGAAAGCACGACTTTGGTCAGCACTGAAAGCCCAAGGCCAACTCGGCACCGAAACTCGACTCCGATCGGCACTGAAAGCTCGAGACCAGATCGGCACCGAAGCTCGACTCCGATCGGCACTGAAAACCGAGGCCAGCTCGGCATGAAGCCCGACTCCAGTCGACACTAAAAGCTCGAGGCTAGCTCGGTGCCAAAAGCCCTACTTCTATCAGCACGGGGAACCCAAGGTCGACTTGGCACATAAGGAACGACCTGGGCCAACTCGAGAGGCCCAATCACCGCTCGACGCTACAAGCTCATCGCGAGACACCTGTGACGTTGAACTTGGATTTACAAAGGGAAGCTTCGAAGCCAGCCTCAGCACTCCCACTAGGATTCGATCCTATATAGTAACTAAGTCATGAATTTGCTCGCGGTGAGCAGACAGACACGATGTCCCCCTGTGTCAACGCAGCCCTATCAAGGGTCCTACGACGACAAGCTGGAGGGAAAAGTATGCTATGTTAAATAATCAGCCCTAAGATAGATTTCAACAAAAAGGAGTCATTTTTATTACTTTGACTATTTACAAAGTGCCAACTAAGTCGGGCTTTAATACAGAAAAAAAAAATAGAAAATGGGCGATCAGGGCCCGGCCACTGTAGGCCCGTCATCTGATGGCGACCCCTCGGGCCCCTCGTCCGGCTCGATGTCCATAAGGCTGGGAAGGCCGAAGACCTTGGCCACCTTTTCCTTACCGTCCCGAAACCCTTGGAGGTAAACATCGACGGAGGCCTTGGCTAGCTCACCCATGAAGCTGGCGGACCTGCGGAAGTCATCCATCGCTCCGGCTGCCCTCGCCTCAGCGGCTATAGCTCTCCCCTCCGCGACAGCGACCACAGCTTTCGCCCTTTGGACCATGGCCTCCCCTCCACGGCACGGGTGTTGGCCATCCTTGCCACCTCCTCTGCATTCTCTGCCCTCTCCTCGGCCGCTTTTACTTCCACCGAGAGGGCATCCATGTGGAGCTCCCTGACGGTGATGACCCCCATGGCGGCCCCCAACTGGTCCATGGCCACCCGTGTGCGCTCGGCCTCAGTGGCCGCCCGACGATCGGCCTCCTCACGCTCCATGGCCCGATCAGTCCGCACAACCTCCAGGGCCTCCTTTGCCCTCTCAGCTCAAGCCCGAGCATCGGCAGCTTCCTGCTGGGCCTGGCGGAGGACAGCTTCCCCCTAGTCGATGACCTCCCTCATAGCAACCAGAGAGTTTACCGACTGCATCAAAAATGAGTCAGTACGAGACAGTTAAAAACAGTTAAAAAGAAAAGAGAAATCCTGAGGTCACATAGGATGATGCACCCGAATGTGGGCCACGAAGGCCTCCCTGAAGAAGGCTGAGGCCTCCAGCTGGCGGGGCTCCTTTTGGAATTCAGGTAGGATGATCTGGGTGATGAGTCGCTCCACCCAGCGACCATGGTTCATCACCGAGGGCCAGGAGGGGATAGCCCCAACCTTACCTCCCTCTGCAGCCTCAGCTAGCTCAAGTGCGGTGGGTGCTGAGCTGGAGACTGATGGCACCTCCTCCACCAACGCCTCCACTGCCGCTGGGTGACCCTCGCTCACCCGCCTCTCTGCAAAGGGGCCCTCACCCGAGCCCGGCTCCACCTTCGCCTGCACCGATTCGGCGGCCGAGATGGTGGGCTCTGTCAGCACTATAGCCCCCTCAGCCCTCGCTCCCTCTGGGAGGGTGTCGGCCGTGAGGTCGATGGTGAGGTCGGGTGCCCGTTCCCCTTGAGACTCGCACTCTGAGGGAGGGGGGACCGTGTCAGGGACCGGTTCGAAGCCTGGGTCCGCTGCCTCCCGCTCGGCCCCTCGGCACCCTCAAGGGCTCTTTTCCTCTTCATCGCCGTCTTTCTGACGACGTGGATCAGAATCTTCATCACTGCGCACAAACCAATAGCCAAGTTAAAAAAAAAGAAAAGAAAAAGGAAGGGAAGAGTGAGTGAAAAGCATCGAAGGTCTGCAGCTGCTCACCGCTGTGGAGGAGACGCCTATGAGCCGAAGGTTATCCTTCGACAGAAGTTGATTGCAGCAGGGGACCGTGGCTGTCAGCAGCTGCCCAAGTGCCTCCCTGTTCCCTGGGGCCACCGTCGAATCCTTGTTTGGCCTCATGTTCGGGTCCCCCCCTTGACCTCACCCCCTCGAGATCGGCGAAGAAGAAGCGGGACTTCCACCCCTTGACAGACGAGGGCAAGCCTAACTTGAGGATTTGGCCGGGCCGAGGCTGGAACAGCCACCAGCCCGACTATTGTCGGAGGGTGTAAAAACAATGAAACAATGAAAAAGGGATATTCTAGCCTCTATGCCATGAAGATGACAGAGCACTATGAAGCCGCAAATGGTCCGAATGGAATTCAAAACCAACTGGGCAGGTGTCAAAGAATGGCGGTCAAGAAGATTGTGGAAGAAGGGATGGTAGGACAAGCAGAGACCTATCCTAAGAGAAACCTCATAGACAGTAACTCTATTAGGCTAGGAGGAGACTACCCTATCATTAGGGGTGGGGAGGAACAACCGGATGCTGCTTGGGATCTGGTAACGGGCCCTAATATTGGTTAACTCTTGGCCCGTTACCGTGGAGACGGTCTCTGCTGGGGATTCCACCCTCACCCTCGATGGGGTGCCGATGGCCGCTGGGCAACCCCTAGCAGGAGCCCGACCGGCGACTCGCCATTGGAAGAGAGGAACATGGTCCTCAAAGGAAGAGAAAGAAGACTAAGATGGTGTGGGAGACGAAAAGGCTCGTAGCCTCGAGGAAGAAATATGATCTTTAGGAGAAGTAGAAGAGGACCAAGACGGAGAGGAAGCCATGGAAAAGATAGAGATGATCGGGGAACTAACCTGGATTAGGGGGAAGGAACAGCGAGAACAGCTCGGGGGAAGACGCGAACATGACGAGAGCTCGAGGAAGAAGACGATCTCGAGGGGCAGAATGCCAGGTTCAGAGCTTTCCCTCGACTTATCAGTTTTGAATAGTCCCGCCTAGCCTAGCCGGCCATGCGGACCCCCACTATAGGGTGTCACCTCGGCAGGTCGGCACGTGGGGCGCTTTGCCTTCGACCAATCGTGGAGCATTGCTGGCGTCAGCACTATGATGGCAATGATGGCGGTCACTTTTTGTGGGTTTCGAAAGAACACCCCATTTTGAGGCGGATCTCTATAGATCTGACGATTAGCAGGGGCGGTAGCTCTGCAGCGCCCAAGACACCCATGCTAAGAAACCACTGTACCCCAGGGACAAGCGCCCCTCCGCAACTGGCAACACACTGGGATCAGCCACCTAGGAGCTTACGCCCCTTTCATCTAGTAGGGGTGGGCCCGCATCATCTCAGGGACGAGGAAGCGTCTGATGTGGCTGATCGAGCCGTATTAGAGTTGACGGAAGAAGCAACTAACGAAACCCCAGCTTCGGACCCCGAGGCCCCCTCAACCTCGGCATCCGAGACCCCCTCGGCCTCGGATCCTAAGTCCCCTCGACCTCGGACCTCATGTCCTCTCGGCCGCGGACCTAAGTCTCCTCGGCCTCGGATTCTAGGTCCCCTCGGCCTTGGACCTCATGTCCCCTCCCTTCGGCCTCGAACCTCATGCCCCCTTAGCCTCGGACCTGAATCCCCTCGGCCTCGACCTCAAGTCCCCTCAGCCTCGGACCTGGAGTCCCCTCGACCTCGGACTTCGAGTCCCCTCAGCCTTGGACTTCAGGTTCTCACTACCTCGAGCCGCTTGATACTAACACGTAGCCTACCAACCACCTGCGGCTACCACGTGGCCCACTAACTATCTGCGATTACGCGTGGCCACTATCTGAGCAGTGCCTGTCTGACACGACTAGGCACACCTGCCACCTGTGCCGCTACGCCTGGTGGGTGACTGGCGGGGCAAGACACCTCTGACATGCTCAGTGTCGATTGCGACCTGTCTTTGTCAGCCTGGCCAGCTGTCCGCTACCGGACAACAACGTCTCGGAATTAACCATCTTCCGAAAGCGGAAAAGTTGACCTTCGAATAGGTATAAGAACCTACACTCACAACGAGAAAAGGGATCTGAACTCAAGCTCTCTAGCTATTTTCTATTATCTCCATTTTCTTCACTGTTCCCGAGTTGCTTACTTGAGCATTGGAGGGTCTCCACCGGTGCAACCGATCTTCAGGGACTTTCTTGCAGGAGCTTTTTTGAGAAGAAAGATCTCTATTTTTCGGCGTTAGAGGAACGTAACTTGGCGGCAACAGATATATCCACCAATCCAGCGAATCACATCAATTCCACTTGTTTTTCGTGATGGCTACTTTTTGTTTGACAAATTAATACTAAAAATGCCGTAGGCCTTCTTTGAGCCATTTTGCAAGAATGGGGTCATTGTTACTACTTTTTGAGGTTTCCTGATGATGGTTATTACATTATTAAATTACATATCGTTTTCATGAAACTATCCAATCAAATGGTCTCCCATTTGATAAGCCATGAAAAAATCAAGCCAACCTACCGACTCATCCCAATCCAATAAACTTTTTGTAGAAGCTTTTCTAGTTTCTAAGGTGGTGGTGGATTTTTAAAGGCATCCTCTGGGCTCCAGTTCAACAATTTAGACAGTCACGGGACTCACCAGACCACATCTCCCCTTATTTGATAAGAGGCCCCACCTTTCTCCCTAAACGCTTGTCATCCAGAGCCGTCCCTTTAGCTCTCTCAGCATTCACAAATTAATCAAATTGTGTTCATAGAATAATGAAAGAAAGCTTTCACAGTCAAAGTTGAAGCTAAGAGACACCTGTTTAGATTCTGTGGCCGTTTGGTGGCTATCCATATCCAAGCCTCAAACCATTGGCTAGGATAGCTCACACAAAGAATGTGAATGTTTTCACGAGGTGAATCTGTGGATTGTCTTCTGGATCGTGTCAGACCCACGTAAATCTGTGGCCAAAATCATGCCGGCATGGGATTCAAGCTATGAACACCACCTGATATCAAACGCAAAGACAGCCACTGTTTTCAGACTCTGGCATCTAATTTGTTGCAACTAAACTTAAGGCTAAATTGTCACAAAATCTGCAACTTAGAACAATTTGGTTCGTGTATTACACATTATTTTTGAACTTCCGGTACCATCGCTGGAGTTATTTCTATGCAAACCATGAAATTCTCTCTATCTTGATATTAATAATTGAACACACCATGACAAGTATCTTCTGTTTGTCTTGTAATCAAGAGACATTCCCTTGATTGGACCTATGGTTCATTACGTACTCTAAAAATCTTATCTTGATTTTATCGAGGAAGCCGACGGCAAGTAATGGTTTCAGAGTCCCAACTTGGAGGCTCATTGGGAGCTTCATTCAACTTTTAGATACTGATATCATTTCTGGGGATTTTCAGGGAACTTGGAAATCTCTTGGCTAATGAAAATCTTTGTTTGACAGTTGAATATGTGCTGGTCCAAAGCACAGCTTCAAATGGCTAAAATGAAAGCAACATGAAAAGAAACATATCCTCCAGGCTCAAAAACGTGCAAAAAAATTCACTACTCGCTGCTCCTCAAATTTCTGCAATATTTTTTTTTTTTTTTTTTTGACACCACATCAGCCATGCCAGGGAATTAATTGCATGAGAGGTGCACACAACTAGAGGCTTGCCAAGGAACTGATTCAAAAGTCATATGAATATATGTTACATCGACCACCTGTCACCAACATAGCCCCAGAGAACAAGATGGGCTCGTGCTTCTCACAAAAACAACAGCCTGAATGTCCTCAATAAATTTAATTTGTCCCCTCCACAAATGCAATTTAACACGGCATACAATCCTGCATTTGGATTCCAACTTTGAAATAGGCCAATACAACGGTACTTTAACAGCAGCAGTATAGCCTAATAATTTGAATATAATGAGATGGGTTGACACTTTGGTGTAAGCACAGTACCATGCTCACGGAATGACACACGATGTTTCAAGTCATGATCACAAGCAGCAGGACTCAAACTTACAAGCGGCGCATTGTAGAAGCACAAACCATAATGACAAATCTGATGCAAAGACTACAATTCAACCTATCCCTCCGCAAGCTTCTCAAGAAATTGCTCAATCTGGAACTCAGAAAGGTACACAACCATATAACCTTCCATTCCACATTTAAGTTGTTATATCCAATTTGTAAAGAGGACCTCTCCAACAAGGCAATATTTTCCTGTGACATCCAGCAAAATTTGTTCGAAACTCAGGTTCTAACCTTCCCTATGACGATTTGGTCTGCGTGCATGCCTGTACCTGAGAGAGAGAGAGAGAGAGAGAGAGAGAGAGAGAGACCAGTAGCTACCTCCAGTGCATCTGAGATCACAGGCATTTGTGGTATAGGATGTGTTCGAATATAACTGTAGCATAATGAAGAATATGAAAATGCTTATTTCCAGGAGGTAAAAAGGAAAATAACCATATGGTCATTACAGTAATAACATTAACATTACTAAGTACAGCAGCACAGACACCATTCTGTAATTTACACATACGTCTGGTTAAAATGCTGTTAATAATTCCAAGGGGAGGTATGGTTGGGCATGTATTGGTCTAATGTAACATAGAGAAGACTAATTATGCTTAACAGGCTTCTGAAGCTAGCATATGTCAGGCTTTTAATTGTCCAAAATAATGCAACAATAAGACATCATCTTGCACTTAACATTTATAATTACAGCTGCCAGGTTTGCAGATCTGGATATGAACCTGGAAGCAGCCTACAAGGCAAATGTTAGCTCTACTGCAATAAGCAAGTTTTCAATGCATACCAATCCAATAATCTCTGCATCAGAGGAATAGTTAACCTCATAAAGCACTGTTGGAACTGCTCACTTTGCCCAGCAAACATAGGTGGTTGGTTAGTGAAAATTTCCCACTTCCATGTAGCTCAAAGTCCTTCACAAGCACCATGATGTCATGAACAATATAAATTTCTGTAAAAGGTTTGGTGTTTTAGAACCTTCGTGGTGATAATATAAACTGAAAACCAAAAATATAAATGGGCTAGAAGTAGGCCAGCAAGCAAAAAGAGCTTACCTACTGTCTGGATAGAGGTGTCTCCAAAAAGTATTCTCCTCAGTAACAAGAAACTGACGTTTAATAAACTGCCCAGGGAGTGACGCTTCCAAAATTTCTATGAGTAACCTTGGCACTTCTTTGAGGGTAATGCTAGTCAGCTATCTTTTTCTTTCATACATCCTAGCAAAGTCTTTGAGTAGTAAACTCTGCCTAAATGACAAATACTTCTCTAAACTAGTTCCAGCCCACTGTTGACAAAAGCGCTCATCGGTAGGAACAAGTGAGCTCAGAGGAAATGGACCCTTCGGAGCTTTCTTCAAGGATACCAAGAACTTGTGACGGGGTCGAATCCTTTGCTCTAGAGACAAGCTCAAGTACATGGGATACTTTGTCAGAGAGTGCACCTCATTGTGAAGTTCATTAACCAGATAAAGATACTTTGGCTTCAGATTCCCCTCCAATGACAAAGATAGTACCTGAAAAGGAAAGAGGATTAGGTATACTATCAGGTGTAACTAGATGTCAAAATCTGACATGCAAAGACCTATAAAAGGATAAAATGAAATTTAACCTGTGTAAGATTTGTCAATACTTTCACAATATCAGAGTTACACATCCCAATGCCCCTGAGAAAATTGATTCTAGGCAAGATTCCATCCTTGATGCTGTAATGAAGGAGCTGTGGATGCTTGGTGACCATCTTGACTATGCTATCTCTGGGTGCCCCTAATTCCTTTGATAGAAAGGAGAAGCGAGAAGTCCATGAGTTATCAATCCTTTGGACCAAGATTTGGGGGCTCAGCTGCACCACTTTGCTGAGATCACTTTCCTTGACACCTACTTCTTCAACCAAATACCTAACTGTAGGCTTTAGAGAATGCTCCACACTGTAAGAGAACAAAGATGGAGCAGCAGCAATTATAGAACCTATTCGTGAATCCGGAACTCCTATGCTCACCAGAAAAGCAACATGCGACTTCAGATTGTTTTCAACAGTATATTCCAGAATTTGGGGCTGCCTCATAAGTATCCTTCTAATATCTCTATGTTTGACACCAACATTTAACAAAAACTCCAATCTTTCCCTTGCAGAAGCCAAGTTTATCCGTAGGCAAAGCATATGCCTCTCGTAGATAGAAACAAAATGAGATTCTTTCAATCCAAACGTGCTTAAATATTCAATCAATGGGAACCACTTCACATCAAAATCTAGTTCCTCTACAAGTTTTTGAAACCTGCTTTTAGTAAATTTTCCATTCTTCAGCTGCAACCAACAGAAATACGTGAATATTTTTTGTGCTGTACCAATTGAACAAGGACAAAGCCATAGAAGGCATCTCAGCCATTTAACCATGACAATACCTTTTCTTTGTCATCCAAATCCACAGCATCCTTTCTGGATGTCCTGCCTCGAATATGGTGGTAGTCTTGGGAATTTATTTTCCTTGGGATAACTATGTCTTGTACATTAGAGGAACAATATGCTATCTTTGGGCTTTGTCCAGTTTTCGAGAATCTTATTTTCATCCCTTCTCTTTGGGCTTGTTGAATGCCTCCGAAATCTGGGAAGTAGACCTGAAAAATAATATATAATAAGAAAAAGAATTATCATGATAAAAACACAAGAAAACTACCATCAGGAAAAATTTTTGAACTGTGAAAAACATAGAGTCAGACCTAAGTATGTTTATTTCAAAAAATATACTCATTGAATCCATATTGAATACCAACCATCTCCTCTCCTTCTCCATATGAAAATATCATAGCAACATACTGCCCCTTCAATCATATGACAAATGGTGTCTTAAGACTACAACCAATGAAATCAAACTATTAATAGACAAAAACATGATAATTCTAGCACAACCATAGTTCATGTAAAAATATTTACTTTCTGATTTTTGGCCTTATTTCATATTTTACATGTTCTACATAAGTTGCTCCTTCTGTGAATTAGGTGTAAGGGTTAAACCTTGAACCCTGAAATGAACTGCTTGATGCTGCCAAGCTTAAGGAAGCTGGAGTTTGTACCATAAAAGCCAGATGGGATTGCATCCAAAAAATTTCAACTTAAGACTTTAGCGAAAGGACTATAAGAACATTGGGATTGAAGTTGAACTCTAGAACTTCCAGATGATAATTATATGCAAAAATGAAGTGGGGAAAAAAATGAAAGTACCATGAGAAGAACTGGGTTGTGGTCAATGTAGGTTTTTGGAAATAATTTGCAAGGAAGCTACAAGTATAAACAGAACACAGACAATCTTTCAAGTGAAACAAACATCTATCCATGATCATGACCAATGTGTTACATCCAATCATAGTATACAGAACCATCCCAACCAGATGGTTTAGGGAGAACCGAATCAAATTGATTTGGAACCAAGATGGTTCGGTCTATTGGTTCGATACAGGTAGAGAATCGAGTGGTTCAGTTCAGGGAGAGAATCAATCAAATCGACTCTAAACCAGTTGAACCAACTATACCGAACCACCCGGTTTAGTCCGATTTGGGACAGATCATAGCTTAAGACTCTTATTCTGTCTAATCGATATGCCACTGGTATGGTTCAATATTGAAACGGCACCAGTTTTCGGTACGGCAAACTTTGCATCCAATCAAACTGGAGCAAAAACAAAAACAAAACTGTAAGACTACTAATACATGGTACTGGTGTGTATGACCTTGTACCAGGCATAATATACTGTACTAGTAACAAACCAAAACTCAATACATGGAGCATACTGAGTTTTGGTGCATCGAATCAACCCACATATTGGGCATACTAACACTATATCAGTGTGGTGTCAGTACGAGGTTTGATACCAAGACAATGGACCTTGATTTGGTGTAAACATTGCCATAATCAATCTGTAAAGTTTGTTAAGCTATTATGAAAGTTCGTTGCAAGAATTTATGGAGAGATTATTGAAGCATGGTATGAAGTTTTCATCAAGAACATTTGCTTTTAAATGAAATATCTTGAATGCTTGACTTAGTAAGCATAACTTATGCTTAGCATCCGTGACAAGGGCTAGTCTCACATAACCACCCTCTTGGTGCTAATCACGTTACCATGTTTTGTGGTAATGTGATTCCCATGGACAAACTAAACGCCCAAGCAGATGCTTAGGTTAGCTAAATCAAACATGAAAATCCTAAAACATTCCCACAGGATGACTAGAAATCTTTCAGGATTTCATGAAACAAATGCCTCCTTAAAGGCTTTAAGATTCAGCTTATCATTGACCATTCATAATTCTTTGTAACTGATTGGCTTCCCATTTGTGAATCAGCATATTGTTTCTTTATTTAGCCTTTTTTACAGACTTAGTGTTCTCTTGTTTTCTCAGCATTTCATTTGCTCTATGAACACCAAATGCTCTTTCATATTCACAATCGGTAACTTTAGTATGACCAACTTTCCTTCCAGTTTACACGCCCAACAGGTAAATAGACATAAGGTGGTTGAACATTAGTATTGCTCTACCTATCCCTGCAACTAGTACTACACCATTTATGTAGGTAGTATTTTGATGTAGCCCCAAGATAGACAACAAGATTTCAAGTTAAAAATGATAGGGAAAAAAAGTAAAAACGAATAAGAAAAGAAAGAAAGGTAGAAGAAAAGGTGGAATCCACTACAAGAAAGTGTTTCTTCATTTTTTTAAAAAAAATCAAGAGCTTTAACTTTTGAATCTCCCCCTAATCCAACATAAACAATAATCAAACAACACTAAAGATGAGTTCATATAAATCCACAACTTTCTTAATTCAATCTATAACAGCATTTTTAAACCAGGATGCTTCTGACACGAATTTACTAAAAAAGGTTTCCAAATCATCCAAAATATTGGCTTCCATAATCAAAAGGAATTTCTAGCTAAAAATCAAAATTATATAAACATTTTCTACTTTGAACCCTTAAATATCAAGAATACATAAAAATAATAAAAATAACAAAAACTTAATTTACATCATCTTTCCAGATATAGATCTAGAGGTCAATATGTTGTTCAGCCTTATTTTCAGCCAGTAGAACTTGGCCTTTCTTAAACTTTCCTTAACTAAAAGTTCACTTTATTTCCTAAGATTAGTTTAATTTGAAAAGATGCAAACTTCTGGAGGCTACATTACGAAAATTATATTAGAAGACAGTTATCTAATATATATTATAAAAGGTCATCTAAAAGACAGGAGAAGATTTAATTATTTTATTTTCTGGTGCATCTTACACAGACCACAGGTACATACCAACAATTTGACTGTTTATCCATCTCTTTAATTCAGAAACCCTATCAAATGTTCCATATATCTGTCTGTTTATATATGACAACAAGGTCCTATTTTCTTTTGATATTCAAATTAAAAAAATCAAATTTCAAAAAAAAAACTTAGATCTTAAAGGAATAGTTGTAGAAGATATCACCTTCCTAAAAAAAAATTACAGTATAGGAATCATAATAAAGTAAAATAAAGTAATCCTAATCATGAAATCAAAGTAATAAATCACGAAAATATGAAACTGCATGGTAAGAACCAGAATTTCTTTTTAATGAGTTCCTATATTCTAGATATTTATTTGGTTGGTATTGTTGCTGCAGATTTCCGTTCTCCAAATTGGGGACGAGGTGGCAGCACACGTCGGCATCTAGGTGGCATTCTCCTGTCCGTGAGAACATGCAAAAACAACGTCCTCTCGCAAGGAAGGAGGTGGGCAATCTCTGCAAAGGACCCTCCGATGTTCAATTCAGTGGATGACCTTCAGCTTCAGATGATGAGGAGAAAGTTCTAAAAAGAAATAAGGGGGAGGAGAAGAAGATCTCACAAATTGATCCAGAGTCTCTCTTAGAGCTCTCGAGGCCTGATATTTAAAGAGAGAGAATCTGGTAAGCTATTACAATTGGGCGATGATAAGGCCGAATTGTCATATACCTTAACGGAGGGATCCGTGATCCCGCAGATCATAAGGGGAAGCCTTATCCGACCCATTTCTATCTATGGAGGACTACTTTAGAAGGAGTTCTGAGATCTTCATGATTCCAGTGATCCGATGGCCGAGATATTCGGCATAGGCCGATGGTCAGCCAAAAAGGAGGGTCGATCGGGTGATTCCCGACTGTTGAGGTTCGATTGCTCTGGCTCGAGAGCGGGACTCGGTGAGGCTAAAGGTCGGTCAGCCGAAGTTCGGTTGACAAAGCTTGGTCTGGCAAAGCTCGAGCGGAGATGCCAAGGCAGAATCAATGGGGCAACCATCGGCTTTCGGGGGTCAGCCATAGTCCCCATGTGGGCCCAGCTTGTCTGCCTACGTCAGTTGATTTATGTGGAGACTTTTTTACCCCGCATCAGGTATAATTATCAAAATTACATAATCATAAAACACATAAAACACTTAAGTCCCAGTTTGAGGCGAACTACCCAAGCAGGGTAATGACATCTACAAAAAATATTCGAAATGTCTTCAGTCTTTGCCTTACACAGAGAGCAATAAGAGGCAAGCTGGAATCCTTGATGCTGAAGTTCAGTCTAAGTAAATTAGCCATAAGAGCCTTATAAATAGTTAAAGCATGTCACGGGATTTGATCCTTGTGCCAAATCAAATTCGACCATGGAAGAGACTGGTGATGAGTCCTAATCAGATCCTAGGCAGATCTAAAGGAGAATAGGCATGAAGGTTCTTTAGTCAAAACTACCCTATTCGGGTGAATATTAGTTGGAAAATCCACTGCAGATTAGAGGCCAGAGGGCAATAAGATCTGGGGATTTGTGATTAGAATGGTGTCATTGCCCTTCCTAAATAAGTATGACATCCTCCTAATGTACAAAATATATGTTTAATTTTATGTATGAACAAAATGTGCATTTCCAATATGGATTAGTAAATAACAAAGGCAACTAACTTTTTTCCTTACTATATAAGTATAAAAACAGATAGACAAACACTAATATATCAGTCTGTTTCTAATGTCACTCTTATAAAATGGTTTCAGAAATGGCATGGCCATAAACTCTTGCTTTACAAAACTTGCTGTGGCTCTAAACCAAGAAAGTTAACTAAACCCTAATCTCTCAGCTTCTCCACAAGCCTTTTCAAAATCTCACACTTCCCCATCTTCTAATTCATCAGGGCAACAATTAAAAACGAAAAGGAACCCATCTGGTATAGCATTTTGGTGTTAAATGTCAATAACCAAAAGGAATTTATGAAGACTGTGATCTCCTCATTGATCATAGAGAGAGCCAAATAATTTTAAAGAAATAAAATTTTGCACCAAATAATGTAAATAGAGATAAAGTATGTATATGAAGAAGAACATTATACAATACTGCTTTCTATGTGTTATCACCCTTCCCAGCCATGCCCAAAAAAAAAATGAAAGGACTTAAAAAGACTAAATAAATAAAAATAAATATAAAAACTACATGCATTTTAGCATTTAGAACTGATATTACTAATATTCTAGTTTAAATGAGTATTCTTAGCAGAGATATCTTGAGGATCAATGAAAACACAACTCTTCACTAGAATGTCCAGATTGATTATCATTAAATGCCATTTTCTGGAATGTGTAATGATGTTGTGTCATTATCTTACAACAAAAACTAAATCAAATATCAAACAGTCTCCACCAAATAAATTATTTTTCTTTGAGTTCTTAGAAATTTTATACCCATTCTTTTTAATTAGTATACACCAGTATGATCACTCTCATGATCACTAAGCCAAGAGAACACAAAACTTGGCAACATAATGATAAATCCTCAAATATACCCAAATAAAAGATATAGGGTTGGCTTAAAACAAAAATTAAACATAATGTTATCATGTCAGGTTTGGATTACGACAAAGCTTGTAGCATAACGAGACAAATGATTGAAAAGTTTACATCTACATCCATTGCATCTTCCTTCCATATGAATGTTACATCTAGAATATATAGTACACTAGACAGACTCTCTTTGATGCAAGACAAAAGTGCTTCAAGATCTAAGAATTTACACTCATCTCGAAGGATTTATCTCAGAAAAAAAGGGTGGCATTCTAAAGTTAAGTATGAGACTCCCTGTTTACAAAAAAAATTAAAGAAACCAAAAAAGAAGCTTCACTTAAGCATGGTTTACTGATGGTAGAAAATTGTAGCCATTGATGGTGGAAGTCTTAAATTCTCAATGGTGCTTGTGAATTATCACATTCTCAAAACGAAGCTAAAGAACAAAGTTTAGCTCAACAATCATAAGTAACTGGATGGCAAAGCCAGCATCTAGTCAAAAAGCACTTTCACAAATTACTTCATACTGTGAAGTGTAAAGTATATGTGCAATAAGGTGCTGGTGTCTAGCCAAAAGCACTGTCAGCAATTATTTTGAACTCTAAGTGCAAGACTATACATGTATACATCTAATTATATTCCAATAATACATTTGTGAGGAAGCTACAAAGCTACAAGTCTATAATAAATATCAGTTAATACAACCTATTTGCTTCACTAAAAAAAGAAAAAAAAAAAAAAGAAGCTTTTATCAACTTCCAAATAGGTTAAATTATTACCTTGCAAGTGGACATATTGCATAAACTTCATTTTGATATACCATTAACTGCTATGTCTTTAACCAGGAAAAGTAGACCAAAATTCAAGGTAACTAATGCAAACATGAAGGTTAAGAGCAAGCTTAACATATGCCTAGTATACATCATTATTATCCAATTTTTTTCTCATTAAAGTGGGTTGTTTATGGAGATGTCTCTACATCAAGAAACCTCACTAAAAGAATTAGAAAATAATTCTGAACAACTACAAACTCAACATGCAAAAAAAACATTGCCTCGGTGGTCACATTGGTAACAAGCAAAGGTTTGAATTTGAATCTCACATGATAGATAGTATTTTACATAGGTGATTGTAATACCACATGGATTTCTTTTCCAAAAAGATTATAAATAAACAAAATGAAAATCATGGTATACCATACAAGTGCATACTGTCCCACGCCATGGGCATACCGTATTGTATTGATATTGAATCAAGAATTGATATAAGGTACCTATCGAGTCATTGTATCGAGCATCCTGACATTATACTAATGTGGTATCAGTATAGCGAGATGGTGAACCTTGAAGAAAACAAAACAAATTAGAATAGAACTACCAACAAAATTACCTCTAAGAACTAGTTCTTAGTTCCTAATCAAAGCAGCTTCTAGCAAGAGAGGGCTTATGGGCCTAAAATACAATTAGTCAATTGGAGGGTAAGGAGATGAGCCATGCTGGCAGCAATTGAATCTTATGCAACCACACAATGATCCTTTAAAATTCCCATTGAAAGGGTACAGAAAAAACAAAGGAGAATATAACATAAATTGATAAGGGGTATATTCAGCTTTGAAAGTTAAATTGGAAAAAAATACATTTAAACTTGATCTACATGCCAACATCAGACCTCCATGCCTCAACCACACCATGTCCTTATTAGAAATCATATTCTACAAGCAACTAGAGTTTATTATGGCCTCAAATGGAAAGTCAAAGTCATAGTACTTTTGAAAAGCCCATATTTCTTGGAGCATGTAGAATCTCCATGCCACAACCACAACTTAACTTATGGCTTAAAATGAAAAGTCCAAAGTCATAATAGGAAGAGAGAAGGGGCTTAACTTAAAAGAACTCTTAACATGCTTTTTTTCTTCTTATAAATAAAGTTCCAAGATCAATTCTGGTAAGAAGGAAGCAAGTAAGCGAGAGACTATGTGGGAGAAATTACAAAGGTTAAAGAAGGTACAGTTTCTGATCTTGTTTGGACATAATGATAGCCAAGTTTATAAAATCTAGGCATGGACATAGTATTGACTCATTTATAAGGTTTTGACCATGTCAGCTCCGATTTGAGCTTGTTACAATAGTTCTATAGCTATGGCCCAGGTCTCTGATCAAATTTGAAGCGGATCTAGTATATAAGTGGGTTTTGGACCACTAATGCTAAGGTAATCCAAATCCAATTGGGGTTTCTGACTTTAGTCCCAAAATTCCAGCAAAAATGCAACTTCAGTTTCCACATGCAACTTCAGTTTCCAATTTAGATAAGATACTAAATTACTGTTCGAGTTGGTAATGTTTTGATTAACCAACCCATTTTTGCAACCCTAGGTGGAAATGGCAATACAGTTAGAGGTTGTATTTAAGATGAATAACCTTTAGCAAACACAAATTCAAAACAAAAGTCACTATATTAGCATAAGACAAATACTGATAATTTTCTAATTTCTCCTAGAAAGCCACTTTTTGATTCATATTAATTTGGGAGCTCCTAAAATCATCCATTGCGATTGTGCTTTCATTCAATAAGAAAAAATCTTATTTTTTCCTTTAAAAATAGCATTCTGTTGTCTAACTTCTTTACAGAAACAAAGAAGTTCTCAAGTATCAGCTCGCTCACATCAAGAATCAGGCAACCATCATTCAATTCCTCATCCAATCAATCAATCTTACTTCACACCTCACATCATTATTTGAAAGGCCTCTAACGACTCATGCCACCAATCTTAGCACGGACAAACTTCGACTTAAACCCGCCATGGTGACTTTGCTTACAGGGAAAATGATCAAGCGAGTTCATGAACACTAGGCAAAAGAAATACGTAAACAGCTAATGGCGTAATGCACAACCAAAGAGCACCAATTACATAGCATCACAAATGAATTAAACCAAAAGACTCACATCAGATGGCAATGCCTCCACCTCTTCTTCGCACTCCTCCTCGTCGCCGTCGTCATCGTCATCGTCGTAAGGGAGGTCCGCCGGCCGGAGCGCGAGCGGCGGTTGGATTTGAGGATGCGGGGGCTGGAGTGGGAGGAGAAGACGGTGAAGCCAACGCCGGCGCGGCGGGAGGCGTTGGGAGGAGGCGACGGGGGAGGAGAAGAGAAGAAGAAGCGCGAGGAGTTGGAGTGGAAGCATAAGAGAGCCATTGCCTAGGGATCCCTCTTCTACTGAAAAGGCAAGGGAAGAAGACGTGAGGGGAGCGGAGGGGAGGGAATATTCTTCTTCGGTTCGAGATCGGTGAGCCCTAAATCGGATGGGGGCTCGGCGAGGAGCGAAAAATATCTCCGATGGTTTTCTCCTTATCCTTTCCAACGTCTACTTTGGCTTCTGTTTCTCTCTCCTCCTCTTCGGCGGCGTTGCAACGGCGAGCGACATCATTCGCTGATCATTCCATCACAGCGACGGTTCCCGAAATATTTTAATTAAAAATATAAATATGAGAGATAAGGAGAGACTGGATCGCTGCGAGGAGACCTGGATCGCTTATAAACCACAAGAAAGATGATAAAGCTTTTTAAAAATATCATTTGTTTTAAATTTAAATTTAAATAATTATTTAAATAAAATTGAAGAACAATCTCTACATAAAAAAACTGGATTTTGGTAGCCGCTAGAGTTCCTTGAAAATATGAAATCCTATGTTTTAAGCATTTTTTGCTTTTTTTTTTATTTTCTTAAGGCTAAAGTATACATTTGACTTTTGAAATTTGAAAGATATTTACTTTTATTTCTGCACTAAATTTTTTTAAATATTCTTAAATTTTAATATTTATTTTAGCTTTATTTTTATCGCTAAAAAATTTTGATGCCGTAAGATGGTTGAAGTTGAAAGATCCTTCCTAGTATTCTTCTATTTGGATAATAGGATATTTTAATTTAACTCAGAATAGGATAGCTAATCAAAACAAAATCTTAATAATTTGTAAAAATGGCTCAAATTTTGGTGCTAAGCCTCCTTTCCTTTCATCCGCTAACCCTCCCCCTCCCTCTTTCCCTCTCTCTTCACTCACTAAGCCCTAATCTTTTTTCTTCGATAGACCATCATCCTCTCTCATTGCTGTCAAGGCACCTATTTTCTAATTTTTCTAAAGATGGCAGAAGAGAGGGCATTATCCCAATCAAATGTCATCCAATTAAATATCCTAGCAGATCAACATCATCTTCAAGATTTTCACTTTTTTGGTAGAATAGTATCTCCCTAGTCATGGAACATAATAATCAATCCCTCAGAGGTAGCCTTCCCTTCTCTACCACCTTCATCGTAGCAAGAATCTATCTTACAAGCCTCGTTTTCTTATCGACTACCTTATGAGCTTGTATTGGTTCTCACTGGATAAGGCTATTGTAGTCTTCAAAGCCATCTCCCATATCAAATCCATTAACAAGCCAAAATCTGTTGTGGATTTCTTGAGATCTCATGGTTTCAAGGATGCCATCTCCAAAAGATCACATATTTAAACCCTAGATGCCTATGCTGCGATGTGGAGAGGACCTTAACCCAAGATCTGAACTTTACTCAATATAAACTTCTCTCCCTTTGATCTCATCCACTTGATCCTTTCCGATCCCAATGTATTCAATATGAGTGTCAACCAAATCCTGCCCAGCATCAAGCTATGAAAGAACCTCCTCGGCTCCACCAAACTCCTATTGAAAGTCTTGAAGAAAAACCAATGGCTTCTCAACTATAACATTAAAAGACTATCTTTCCTAAGTCCTACGTCCATTACCTAGAGATCGAAATTGCTCCAAGCTTGGTTGACCATGCCAAAGAGCTATAGATTCTATGCAGCTTGATCTTGTACCTTGGGCCCTTTAGATCCTCTATATGATGAGTAGAGCCAATTCAAGGCTAAGATGGAGCTTATGAAAACTATGAATGGTTGGAGTCAGAGTTTCTTACTGTATTCCATAAAGTGCTAATCTTTCTATCTATTTCTAAGGAGATGCAGAGAAATATGGAATTTTTGATGAAGGAAGCTAGATTTAGGCCTTTCCATCTTACTCTCAACCTCTCCAACATCTATTTCGATAGCAAGACACCATCCAACATCTCTTGCCCTATGAAGCTAGTGTCCCTCGACCTCTTTGCCTTCTTTGTCAGTGAAGTATCATCCATTTCACTCAAGCTTCATGATCCTAATCTCAAGACCTTGATTGCAAACCTTAGCAATTTAAGGAAACACTATCTTGATGGCATTGATACCTCTTCTAATGGCTCTAAGTGGTCTAGTGCAATCTATGATTTCACTCTTGGCCTTCAATTACTAAGCTTGGTAGGTTGTTCACTATTTGGTTCAATTCATTCATTACACTCTAGATTGCAATTGTTACTGAAACTTCACCTTAATCAAAATAAATTGTTTAAGGCGCTAGAGTTCTTTGATAATTTCTCATCGTTAAGTGTGCTTCGTCTCAATTATTGTGGGCTTGCAAGAATAATTTTGATAAAGATATTCTAGCTTAGGAATTTGACATTACTTGATATGTTGAGCAACTTGATATATTTTTGAGCATTTACCTACCTGTGTTTCCTAAATATAGTCGAAGAGAGGCTGCTAGCCAATTAAGTTTGAGGGCATGGAAAGGTTTTTTTTCAAAAAAAGAAGGTTTTTCCAAGAAGAGAGGTCCTTGCTATGTAAGCTTCCATCCAGCTAAGACCTCTTGGCCACATAAGTGTGCCATGTTAACAGATTCCTTACTAGATCAAGATTTTATAATAGCAAGGATAAACTGAAATGAAAACCAAAGTTTAAGGATATCTTAAAAATTTTGAGTAGTATAGGGATGAAAATAAAATACTATCCATCACCTTCTCCATCCACTCTCTCTCTTCTCTCCCTCTTCAGAACTATATGGCTCTACCAGCACAATATCATCCACCATCGTCCACAGTCCATAGGTGTTAGTATGTCTTCTTTGCTATAGGTCATGTCTACATACTATCATCCTCTCCATGATACACCTCTCCAATACACTCTAAAGATTGTGCATTTCCTCAATTTCTCTTCCTCTAGTTTGTCCCCTGTATCACCTCCTTGCCATGCACTGTCTCTATTTGTCGACTATTTTCCTATCGATTGCCTTTGTTGGTGGCCTGTTTTGCTCTCATAAGCCTTTATCAATCCATTGTTCCCTCCCTACCCCTTTTATCCATCATCCCTACTAGCAGCAATTCTTCTTGTTGATGCCTCTCTTCCCTTTATTCATTGATAGAGCTACACTATTGCCATTACTGGGGAGGGCTCTCCCTCCCATCCATCCATTAAGGAAGGCAATTGCGATGCACATCTGCATCTAAGGTTGGCAATGTAGTTGGCCCTCTACAAGTCATTTTGACAACAATGTTGCCCCCCTACTAGTATGTTGGCAATGCCATTTTCTTTCTACATTCAAGGTAGGTAATTCTATTGCCCCTCTATTTTTGAGGTAGGTAATTCTACTGCCCCTACATTAGGAAGTCGGCAATGTCGTTACCCCTTTGCTGATGAGGATAACAATTGCATTGCCTCTCCATTGAGATGATGGCAATGGTGTTGGCCCTATATTGGGGTTTTTTTATTATTCTCTTGAGTGTCTGTTTGCTAAGGTTGGCAGTGGTGTTATCCCTCCACCATAGAAGCTGCAATATCATTGTCCCTCTTAATGCTATTGTCATTTGATCAGTATTCCTTTGGTGTTTCTTAATTATCTCTCATAGAGTAATTCATTGATGTAGCCCTCACTGATTGCCCCTAATTGATACAGTCAGAGGGTTACTAGTGCTTGCCTATGATGTTTTTGCGATTCAGAAGCCTGTCAATATCATCTCAGTCTTCATGTTTGCCTTTTGTGTATTCAATCACTTGTTATTTTTTATTGTATCAAAGGATCGCATAGAACATATTTACATATAGTTGCCTAGGATTATCCAATTATGATGCTCATAACATTAGACATGTTGTGGAATAGGATTTGCAATAATGTATGTTATTGATCAATGCAATAATCTTTAAATAGATGGACTGTTACTATGGTAGCACATTATACATGCAAAAGCTATAATCTGCATAAGTAGTTGCAGAAAACTTTATTAATAAGTTGCACCATTTAATGTCAATTTTACTGTAATATGAAATTGTATGAATTAATCTCAAACCATATATGATGAAAGCATGACATCAATTCATGTTTCGATGATTTAATGAAGTAGGGCCTAGGAATCTAATATGGATATAATTTCTTGGTTTGATCACATTAGCATCCTATTGGACATTGTATATCAGACTTTACCAACCTACAGTTTAAAGCACTTATTTGAGCACTAGTTGGTGTAGGACTTGGTAAAATGAAATTATATGCTATTGTTGTAACGTGTTAATGTTTGAGTTTAAATGATAATCAAGAGTGAAATCAAGTGCATAATCAATTATGAGATCAAATGATAATCAATACAATGTTTGATTTTAGATAGCTGAGGATGAAGTGGTGATGAAATCATCCATTTAGGTACTGCCACATATTTATTTTTAAATTTTTATACACTTTATTATTTTTCCTTTTGTTCTTATTTTTTTGGGGGGTTATTGTTATATCAAATACATTGCATTGAAATTGAACCTTCTTTCAGAGATGAAGCAATTCATTAATATGGCATGTAATATAACTTGATGCTGATTTAATTTGAAATGTAGTGTGAAGTCACCTTTTTTTATGGATTAATGTTTACTTTATTGAAATTAGACTTAAACAAATTAAGTCTCAAGCGGTCCTTTTTGTTTTTTTAAGAGAGCCTTCGTTGGGAATCTGGTTGCCTCTTTTCTTTTATGAAATTAAAAAAAAATTAAGGCTTTCCATTGGCTTTGAGTTCCATGATTTTTGTGGAATAGCGGAGAAGAGGGGCGCATTGAGTTGCAATCTTGGAATTCCGCTCAAAAATCTGGCCGTTTGGCCATTTTTTTTTGTGAACCGAATCCTCGTTGGGATATTGTGAAGTTTTCCACAAAAGGCCGCGGAGATAATGCATTGCCATGGAGTTTCATTTTCCTGCCAAAGGGGAATCTCCGCTGGCATTTAAGAAGGATTCCATCAAGGCGTTAATGATGGTGTGAATTCAGGAATTCCATGGGGCGTTAGGAAATAAAAGAAAATCTGATATTTTCAGGATCCATTACCATTACCTAACGTGATTTCCATAAAATTTATTGGGATAACGGTTTTATCTCGTTGCATGGGATTCCGAAATTCCATGGATTGGGGTAACCGAATGGGATTGGTTTCCTTTTAAAATGATAATGCGTTGAAGTGTATTTTTGATGTGTTATCTCATTTTTTTTATGGGAACCGTTTAGGAATTTTTTTTTCCATTATGTCCACTCAGTTGGGAAGAATTTTGTGAATCTGGTTGTAGCCACAAATGCATGGCATTAATGCACGCAATTCGTGGAGGTAACAAAGGGCGTTGCATAAATTAGTTCCATGGAACTCCAAAGGAAGTTGCGTGGAATTCTAGCAGAAATCTGAAAAATCTTTTCCTTGCATAATTCCTTTGGTTTTTATTAATTTATAACGCCCCGTGGAATTAAATCTCCAAAAGGGGCGTGAATTTAAGTCTAAAGAAAATCATGGAACTCAGTCCGTAGGGTCCGTAGGCTCCGCTAAAGTTGAACGCGTTGAGTTCTAGTTGCGTAGAGTCGGGTTTGGCTATTTTTATAACATTTATGAACTTTGCATTAATTTTGGATCGGTTTATGGCTTTGGCAATATTTTTGGGCTTTCATTAAAAATTATTATTAATTTTGTAAGCATAAGCAACCTCCTTCCGTATGATTTAATTGGTTCCATAAAGTAAAGCTTTATCTATTAAGATAAATTATTTTTCTGTTATAAAGATTGAGTTGGAACCACAAAATAACATATCGTTATTTTTTAAAGAGGTTCAATCAAATTTAAATTAATAGTATTTTTAAGCCTAATAAATTTGTCCATCGTTCCAAATTGAACTAATTGAAACAAGATATCACCAAAGTGACCTCTCTTGTGTAGATGGTTCATGAAGGATGTTGGATGTTGTATATGTGTATATTTTATGCGGGTATTAATCGGCCCAAAGGAAGGTTAATGCTTGGCCGAACTACATATATGTGTGATGGTAAACACGTAACGATTATAAGGATTTACATATGAGTAATAAGTAGATTCAAAGATAGATTTATTATTTGACATGTATTATTGTTAGTGTTGGATCATTACAATAAGAGTACCACTAGCAGTTAATATTACTGTCCAAAGACTTGATATTAATGTTGCACTGGGTATCTTGAGATGGGATTTACCATTATTTGAATTTATTGATATTTGGTGTTAATTATTTACATGAGCATGTTATTTATGTATTCTTTTATTTTATAGCTAATGTTGCTAATATTTCTGCTAACCTCAATTCAGTGTAGGTCCTTAATGGTAATAACTTCAAGGGCAAAGATAAAGGCAAGAAAATAAAAAATAAGGCTACTAAGGGTCCAGCAAAGAAGAAACAAAATCAGGATAAGGACAGTTGTTTCTTCTGCAATAAGCCTAGACATATTAAGAAGGAATGTTCCAAGTATCGTGCATGTTATGAAAAGAAAGATACATTTCTTAATATGGTCTGTTCTGAAGTGAATATAGCTTTAGTACCTAGAAATACTTGGTGGTTAGATTCTGGTGCTACTACTAACATTAGTGTTTCAATGAAGGGTTGCCTAAGCTATCGAAGGCCAACTGATGCTGAAAGACGCATTTATACGGGAGATGGCAAGTCGGTAGATGTGGAGGTAATTGGGCATTTTAGATTATTATTAAGTTCTGGTTATTATTTGGATTTGAAAGACACTTTTGTAGTACCGTCATTTAGACGGAATTTGGTTTCTATTTAAGCTTTGGACAAATGAGGATATTATTGTTAATTTGGAAATAGTCAGTTTAGTCTTTCGTTAAATTTAAATATTATTGGAACTTGTTCTCTTATGGTGTATGACAATCTATATTTGCTTGATATTGTTGCTTCTTATAATGAAATCTTATTGAGAAATTATTGAAACATAATTGCCCCAACTTTATTGATTTTGATGATTTCCAAAAGCCATGAGTACCTTAAAGAAAACATGTGTTTATTTATCAAAACCTTGAGCTTATTCAAATTGAAATGAATGAACTTTCAATGGTTATATCAAATGAGTTTTGAACCGTTAGAAAAAGAAGTTTCAGTTGTATGCTCAAAAGGATTTCAAAAAGGAATTTTTAATATATTATAATTCAATCGATGAATTCTTGAAACATGTCTTGAATCCATGATAAACGTCATATTTAATGTATTCAAGTCAAATTTATATTTTAAATTTAATTGGGACAAGTTTTAAAGTCAATCAGAACATTTTTCTGATTTTTGTATCGGTCCCGAGCCGACTCAAGGGTTTCCGAGTCGACTCCCCAAATTGCCTGAGTTTCTCGAGTCGACCCTTGGTTTTCAAGAGTCGACCCCTGAATTCTTGCGAGCCGACTCCTGTCTGTGCGAGCCGACTCCGCTCAAACAACAGAACTCATTTTTTTGAGCACTTCTCGAGTCGACTCCCCATTTTCCTCGAGTCGACTCCCGACTTTCAGGAGCCGACACTTTGTTTTCGCGAGTCGACCCTTCAATGCTTAAATGTTTCTATTTTTGGTAATCGACTCGAGCCGACTCCCTCAAAGCTCGAGTCGACTCCGCGAATTCTGGGCGCGATTTTTAACGATGACACATCAGCCCCAACGGTAAGATTTTTGAATAACGGCTATTTTTCCCTGTCTCTAACGGATATATTTTTGCAGATTCTATAAATAGAGGAGTTCTTTTCAAATCAAACAACCCAGAGAAAATCAAAAGAGAGAAAAGAATATCATTTGAAAAGAGGGAAAAACAGAGCATATTGGAAAAATCATTTAGCTCAAAGAAGAGTGTTTCAAAAGGAGTGAAATCCAAGTGAAAGATTCGTCTACTCCTTCTCATCATCCACAAGAGCCAAAGAAAATCCAAAGCATTTCAAAGGTCAAATCGGATTTTCAAAAGAGAAAAAGCTTCATCTCAACTCCAAAGCTTCAACGGTCAAGAATCTAGCTGAGGCGTGATTCAACACTTCTAGAGGAGTTGAAGAGAAGAAGGGAGAAAGCCCAAGCATCTACCATCTGCAAAATCAGGCTTTTCTAACCTTATTATTTTGTACTTCATTTGTATATTGCTCAAGGGGAGCACTTATTGTTCAAACACTATCATTATTATTTGTTTGCTGATTCAATCAGTGGATTGAATTAGTGGAGGTTGGTATACCTCGTTACAAGCCGGAGTGCTTGTGTTGGGTTAGTTGTGAGCCCGAAAAACAACGTGTAGGGTTTTGTGCTGGTAAGCCCGAGTTAAAACCAGCTGGGTTCGTTGTGCACCCGGTAAAACAACAAGTTTGAGTTGTGAGCTTGGAAAACAACTCGGCTGTAATCTAGAGAGATTATAGTGTGGACCCAAGTGAATCTTGGGAGTGGACGTAGGTGTTGGTTACACCGAACCACTATAAAATTTTTGTGTTTGCCGTGCCTTATTTTCTCTATCTCTATCTCTCTTTATTAACTGCTTGTTATTGCTTATTAGTTATTTCTCACTTGCACATCTTGCTAACTAATCAATTAAAGTTAAAAAGTCTTAAATTTTTAAGAACCCAATTCACCCCCCCCCTCTTGGGTTGCCATCTGGGCCAACAATTGGTATCAGAGCAAGTGCTCATTTAGAATTTGATCTCACGATCAAGAGCTAAAGATCCATATGGCAACACAAATTGGTTCAAGTTTTGCTGAAGGTCATTCTACGAATAGACCTCCACTTTTTAATGGCTCAAACTATTCTTATTGGAAAGCTAGAATGAGGATATTCATTCAAGCTTCTGATTATGAGCTTTGGGGTGTATAATTAATGGACCTAGTACACCCACACACCTTATTGATGGCACTATTGTTCCTAAACCCGAAAGGGATTGGAATGATAATGATAGGAGAATGGCACAACTAAATGCTAAGCCATTAATATTTATATTGTTCCTTAGATTCAAATGAATTCAACCGAATCTCAACTTGTAATTCCGCAAAAGAAATTTGGGATAGGTTGGAAATTACCATGAAGGAACAAACCAAGTAAAGAATCAAAATAAATATTTTGGTTCATAAATATGAATTATTTACATGGAACAAACTGAAACCATCACATGCATGTTCACTAGATTTACTGATATTGTGAATGGTTTGAAAAGTCTTGGTAGAATTTATACTAATGCTGATCTTGTTCGTAAAATTCTTAGGTCACTACCAAGATCGTGGGAAGCAAAAGTCACTGCAATCCAAGAAGCAAAGGACCTCAATGCACTACCTTAGAGGAGCTTCTAGGATCCTTAATGACCCACGAGTTGACAATGAAGCAGCATGTTGAGGAGGAAACAAAAAGAAGAAAACCTTGCCCTCAAGACTGCAGAAATGGAAGAGAGCAGCAGTGAAGATGATGAAGATGATGAGGAAACTGCTCTCTTGGCCAAAAAATTCAGAAGATTTATGAGAAAAAGGCCCTTCCATAAAAAGAAATTTGGAGCAAGATTTGAAGGAGAAAAGGATAAGAAAAGGACAAGGAGAAAGAAAAGAAAAAGAGCCCTTAGTATGTTATGAGTGTAAAAACCAGGGCACTTTAAGTATGATGTCCTTTGCTGAAAAAGGCCTACAAGAAAAAGAAGAAAGCTTACATGGCAACATGGTCTGATGAATCTTCCTCCGAAGAAGAGACAAAAGGAAGTTGCCAATATTTGTTTCATGGCCAACGACGACGACAACGACAATGAGGTAAGTTCTGAAAACTCAAATGATGATTTTACATTTGATGAAATGTTTGAGGCTTTCAATGAACTTATGATTGATTTTAAATCCTTAAAAAAAGTATAAGTTTTTGAAAAATGACAATATTAGTTTAGCTAAAAGTAAAAATGAATTAGCTTTAGAAGTTAAGAACTTAACTAATGAAAAAGAAGAACTTAGGAAAGAAAGAGATAATCTTAATCAAGAAAAGATTTATTAAAATCTGAAACTAAAAACTCAACTAAAGATTTAAAAGATCAATAAAACTTTAGCTTTAGATAAAGAACAGCAAGCTAAAGAAAATGACTCTCTTAAGAAAGATGTTAAAAAATATAAAGACATTGTTGAGAAATTCACCTTAAGTTCAACTAAACTTAACATGATCCTAGATAGTCAAAAAGCTGTTTTTGACAAAGCTGGTTTAGGATATAACACATTAAGAAAACAAAATCTCTAAAATATTTTTATAAAAGCCAACCAAAGTAATATAACTTGTTTTAAATGTAATGAAAAAGGTCACAAATCCTTTGAATGCAAAACGTTAAAAATAACAACAAGTTAAATATTAAAGCTAAGAAAATATGGGTTCCGAAAGGAACAATTTTTATTGCTGCTAACCATGAAGGACCCAAGAAAGCTTGGGTACCTAACATAAAGTTTGATTATATTGCAGGAATGTCTTGTAGCCAAAAGATCAAAGAAAAAGTGGTACCTTGATAGTGGCTGCTCAAGACATATGACGGGTGACAAAGATGAATTCATCACCCTGGAAGAAAAGAAAGGTGGAGTTGTGACGTTTGGCGACAACGGTAAAGGTCAAATTATGGGCCTTGGTAAAGTTCGCATAACTCCATCTATAGTTATTGATAATGTACTTTATGTTAATGGTTTGAAGCATAATCTAATTAGTATAAGTCAATTATGTGATAAAAATTTTAATGTTTCATTTAAATCTTCTATATGCACTGTAACTAATTCTATTGATGATAGCATTGTTTTACTGGTTATAGACATGGCAATGTTTACTTAGTTGACTTAGAAAAATTATCTTTGAGTGATCATTGCTTAATTGCTGACAATGCTAACATAAATGAAATTAGTTGGTTGTGGCATCGTAGATTAGGTCATGCAAGCACACACCTTATTTCAAAACTAATTAAAATGGATTTAGTTAAAGGATTACCTAAATTAGATTTTGAAAATAATAAAATATGTGATGCATGTCAATTTGGAAAACAAACTAGAAGTTCTTTTAAATCTAAAAACATTGTTTCAACTTCTAGGGCTAGAGCTACTTCACATGGACCTTTTGGACCAACTAGAACCACAAGTCTAGGAGGAAAGAAATATGGTCT
>UESW01004972.1:114047-186851 GCA_900491605.1 Calamus simplicifolius | reverse complement strand
ATGAGAAATAATTAGTAATCATCTTGCATTTGTATCACAAATTGAACCTAAAACTATAGAAGAAGCTGAAAAAGATAATAATTGGATGTTAGCTATGCAAGAAGAACTAAATCAATTTACAAGAAATAATGTTTGGACTTAGTTGAAAGACCTAAAAATCATTCAGTAATAGGATCAAAATGGATATATAGAAATAAACTAGATGAAAATGGCATTGTAATTAGAAACAAAGCTAGATTGGTTGCTAAAGGATATAATCAAGAAGAAGGTATTGATTTTGATGAAACCTTTGCACCAGTAGCTAGATTAGAAGCCATTAGGCTATTACTTGCATTTGCATGTCATATGAACATTAACTTATTTCAAATGGATGTAAAAAGCGCATTTTTAAATGGATTTATTAATGAAGAAGTTTATGTAGAACAACCACCAGGTTTTGAAGATCACGAATTTTCAAATCACGTTTTTAAATTGCACAAAGCTTTATATGGTTTGAAACAAGCACCTAGAGCTTGGTATGATAGGTTAAGTAAATTCTTAATAGAAAATGATTTTACAAGAGGAAATGTTGATAAAACTTTGTTTTTGAAAAGAAAAAGTAAAGATTTACTTGTAGTACAAATATACGTAGATGACATTATTTTTGGTGCTACTAACGATTCTCTTTGTCAAGAATTTGCAAAGTTGATGCAGGGAGAATTCGAGATGAGCATGATGGGAGAACTCAACTTCTTCCTTGGACTCCAGATCAAACAAAGCAAAGAGGGAATCTTTATCAACCAAACCAAATACACAAGAGAACTACTCAAAAAGTTTGGTATGGAAACAATGAAACCCCTCGGAACTCCAATGAGTCCTTCATGCAAGCTGGACAAAGATGAAGAAGGTAAAAAGGTTGATCAAAAGTATTATCGAGGTATAATCGGATCCCTTCTTTATTTAACAGCAAGTAGACCAGATATCATGTTTTCAGTATGTTTATGTGCTAGATTTCAATCTGAACCTAAAGAATCACATTTAATAGCTGTTAAAAGAATTTTAAGATATCTAAATGGAACTAAAAATGTAGGTTTATGGTATTCTAGAGATTCCACATTAAACCTAATTGCATATTCAGATTCTGATTATGCTGGATGTAAATTAGATAGAAAAGCACAAGTGGTGCATGCCAATTCTTAGGTAGTAACTTAATCACATGGTTTAGCAAAAAGCAAAATTCAGTTGCATTATCAACTACTGAAGCTGAATATGTAGCAGCTGGAAGTTGCTGTGCGCAAATCCTATGGATTAAGCGACAACTTGAAGACTATGGTATCACACTTGATAAAACACCCATAAGATGTGATAACACTAGCGCAATCAACTTAACTAAAAATCCAATTCAACACTCAAGAACAAAACACATAGAAATTAGATATCATTTTATAAGGGAACATGTAGCTAATGATGAAATTTGTTTAGATTATGTAAACACTGAAGAACAATTAGCTGACATATTCACTAAACCTTTAAATGAAGAAAGATTTTGTTATCTTAGAGGAGAGCTAGGAATTTGTAATCCTTTTGAATAAATTTTGAAACCTCTAAGGAAATATATCTAGAGTTCTTTCAAATTCTCAAAATCTTAAGGAAATTTTATCTAGAACTCATATCAATTTGATCTCTCAAAGTCCATGATTTTTAATCATACTCAAAGATCAATTTCGGACTTAATTCGGATTCTCTGAATCTCAATCTAATTTTTCTCTGAATTTGTCCGGGAGCCGACTCGAGAGTATCGGAGTCGACTCGAGTTTCTGCTGAAACTCAGGAGTCGACCCCTCCTCTGAGCGAGTCGACTCGAGATCGTGTCCGTGCTCTGTGACTAGTCGCGAGCCGACTCCACACTTTGCGCGAGTCGACTCGACGTGGTCCCAGTCGATTTATTTAGGGCACGAGTCGACCCGACGGACATTTCATTCTTCCAAATCTTTCCAAATCCTCTCCAAAACTTCCCAAAACCCTCCAAACCTCAAATAACCTCTGATTAACCAATCCTTTAAGATCAATGGCACCCAAAACCCGAGGAGCAAGCTCGAGTGGCGCCGGTTTGAAGAGAAAAAGGACCGTCCGACGACCCGTCCGCGAGCCGTCTACGGATTCTTCTTCTACACCTTCGGCTAGTGATCCTCCAGCTCCAGCTCCAGCTCCTACCCCTCAGGTAGATCTTCTAGCCAGTAGGATTGCAACACAGGAAGAAAAGTGGATTTCGAATTGTTTGAGAATGAAGGATTCATCATTGGTAGACAACTAATCGAGATGGGATTTGAGTATATTTGTTCATTGGATTGTCCAACCTACCCTGCTTTGGTTAAAGAGTTTTACAAGAATTTATCCAGAGGAGATGATGGCTTGGTGAGCAAGGTTAGAGGCATTGGTTTGAACATTACATCCTCTATTCTTTCTAGATTATTGAAGTTACCCTTGTCTGGACCTTCTACATTTGCCCCTGAAGATAGATCTCCAGCCCTCACTAGACTACTGAACCGTAATTTTGAAGGATTTGAAGAAGTCTTTGCTAGTCAACTGCCTTTAGAATTAAGACTTCTCCACAACATTTGCAGCAGGATTTTATTTCCCAAGACCGGCAGGTTCGACTATATTTCTGAGCGAGATATTTTTGTCATGGATGCAGTTGTCTCTGGGAAACCCATCAATCTACCTAGGATGATGATTTGGTATATTGCAGACTGTAGCGGGAAAAAGAAATCTAGCTTACCCTATGGCATGGTTTTGACTAAATTATTTCTTAGCCAAGGGATTGTGTTCAGTGATTGTGAGCCAAAGAAGGAGTTAAGACATACAGATTATTATACTTTGGCTACCATTCATCGCATGGGTTTGTTAAGAAAAATGGAAGTTGGGAGAGAAAGACTGTTACTGAGGACAGAGACTTAGATGCAGAGGCACCCAGACCTTCCTTGAGACATTCATCTCCGGAGCCTCCTCAGTGTTCATCTATTCCTGAGTCTGTTCCTGCTCCTGCTTCAGATCCTACCCCTGCTCCTACTGTTGCTCCTGCTCAGTCTTCCACAGTTTCATCTGGTAGTTTTTCTGATACACAGTTAGATCAACTTCGATCTTTATTCAAGTCTGAGTTAAGTGATCAAGAAAAGAGATTGAAAGAAGAATTCAATGAAAAGTATATGAACTTAAAAGAAGCATTATATTCTCTCAGTGATCGAGTTGCATTGATTGAGTCTACTCTCAGTTCATCTACCGGTTCCTTAAGTGAAAATTTAAAGAATATCTTTGGAGAACTTAAGGACATCTGCGGTGACTCGGAGACATACTCCCAATGCAACGCTGAGCTTCAAGAAAAAATCACTTCTGCTTGTACTTTTGTTGATGAAAAACTAAAAGACTATGTTAGACTTCAATGTGAAGGGATGAAGCAAATTGTAGATTACTTGAATAGAATTACTAGAAGAAATTTTTAAGTTTTATGTAATCTCTTTTTGATGTAATCAAATTTACTTTCAATGCAATGTACAAGTTTACATTTCCATGTACTTTCATTTTGAAGTAATGAGAATGTTTGATGCTTCACTTTTGTCTATCTCAATTGTAAGTATCCTTGAATTTCTTTGAATGTTAATCCTCAATTGATAAGTTAAATGGAAAAAGATAAAGAATGTTATTGATATTGAACTTTCTAACCTTTTTGTTGATTACAAAAAAGGGGGAGAGTGTTTACAATTGTATATGCCTTGTATATGCCTTGCCTTCAATTCAATCAAAGTTTAATTTTGAATAAGGAAAGCATAAGGGGAAGAGATAAATTGAATTTCATAAAGAAAAAGCTTAAGTTTCTGATTTTGAAAAATTTTGAATGAGTTTTAAAATTAAGGCTCTTAGGGGGAGCTACCTTATTGAGGGGGAGCTTTTCCATGAACACAAAAGCTGATTTTGGAATCACAAATTTTTTCAATTTATAATGCATATACTCAATGTTTTTGTCATCATCAAAAAGGGGGAGATTGTTGAGAAATTATTGAAACATAATTGCCCCAACTTTATTGATTTTGATGATTTCCAAAAGCCATGAGTACCTTAAAGAAAACATTGTGTTTACTTATCAAAAACCTTGAGCTTATTCAAATTGAAATGAATGAACTTTCAATGGTTATATCAAATGAGTTTTGAACCGTTAGAAAAAGAAGTTTCATGTTGTATGCTCAAAAGGATTTCAAAAAGGAATTTTTAATATATTATATTCAATCGATGAATTCTTGAAACATGTCTTGAATCCATGATAAACGTCATATTTAATGTATTCAAGTCAAATTTATATTTTAAATTTAATTGGGACAAGTTTTAAAGTCAATCAGAACATTTTTTTGATTTTTGTATCGGTCCCGAGCCGACTCAAGGGTTTCCGAGTCGACTCCCCAAATTGCCTGAGTTTCTCGAGTCGACCCTTGGCTTTTCAAGAGTCGACCCCTGAATTCTTGCGAGCCGACTCCTGTCTGTGCGAGCCGACTCGCTCAAACAACAGAACCCATGTTTTTTGAGCACTTCTCGATTCGACTCCCCATTTTCCTCGAGTCGACTCCCGACTTTCGCGAGCCGACACTTCTGTTTTCGCGAGTCGACCCTTCAATGCTTAAATTGTTTCTATTTTTGGTAATCGACTTCGAGCCGACTCCCTCAAAGCTCGAGTCGACTCCGCGAGTTCTGGGCGCGATTTTTAACGATGACACATCAGCCCCAACGGTAAGATTTTTGAATAACGGCTATTTTTCCCTGTCTCTAACGGATATATTTTTGCAGATTCTATAAATAGAGGAGTTCTTTTCAAATCAAGACAACCCAGAGAAAATCAAAAAGAGAGAAAAGAATATCATTTGAAAAAAGGGAAAAACAGAGCATATTGGAAAAATCATTTAGCTCAAAGAAGAGTGTTTCAAAAGGAGTGAAATCCAAGTGAAAGATTCGTCTACTCCTTCTCATCAATCCACAAGAGCCAAAAGAAAATCCACAAGCATTTCAAAGGTCAAATCGGAGGATTTTCAAAAGAGAAAAAAGTTTCATCTCAACTCCAAAAGACTTCAACGGTCAAGAATCTAGCTGAGGCGTGATTCAACACTTCTGGAGGAGTTAAAGAGAAGAAGGGAGAAAGCCCAAGCATCTACCATCGGCAATATTATCAGGCTTTTCTAACCTTATATTATTTTGTACTTCATTTATATATTTGCTCAAGGGGAGCACATTATTGTTCAAACACTATCATTATTATTTGTTTGCTGATTCAATCAGTGGATTGAATTAGTGGAGGTTGGTATACCTCGTTGCAAGCCGGAGTGCTTGTGTTGGGTTAGTTGTAAGCCCAAAGAAAAACAACGTGTAGGGTTTTGTGCTGGTAAGCCCGAGTTAAAACCAGCTGGGTTCGTTGTGCACCCGGTAAAACAACAAGTTTGAGTTGTGAGCTTGGAAAACAACTCGGCTGTAATCTAGAGAGATTATAGTGTGGACCCAAGTGAATCTTGGGAGTGGACGTAGGTGCTGGTTGCGCCGAACCACTATAAAATTGTCTTGTGTTTGCCGTGCCTTATTTTCTCTATCTCTATCTCTCTTTATTAGCTGCTTGTTCATTGCTTATTAGTTATTTACACTCACTTGCACATCTTGCTAACTAATCAATTAAAGTTAAAAAGTCTTAAATTTTTAAGAACCCAATTCACCCCCCCCCCCTCTTGGGTTGCCATCTGGGCCAGCAAATCTTGAATATGGAATCAAGAGGTACTAAGCGTAAAATTTGCAATGAAAATTCAGGAATATTATGGCATAAGCGATTAGGTCACATCTCTAGAAATAGAGTTGAACGACTTGTGTCAGATGGAATTTTGGATTCTCTTGATTTTACAGACTTTAATGTCTGTGTTGATTGCATTAAGGGCAAACAGGCCAAAACAAAGAATTTGGGTGCATATAGAACTATGGAAATATTAAAGTTGATACATACGGACATTTGTGGACCATTTCCTACACCTTCTTGGAATGGTCAACAGTATTTTGTATCATTCATAAATAATTATTCAAGATATGCATACCTATTTCTTATTCATGAAAAGTCTCAAGTTTTGGACGTGTTCAAATCATTTAAAGCTGAAGTTGAGCTTCAACTCAACAAAAGGATTAAAGGAGTCAGATCTGACTGTGGTGGTGAATATTACGGTAAATATGACGGATCA
This sequence comes from Calamus simplicifolius, assembly GCA_900491605.1. Classification (NCBI taxonomy): domain Eukaryota; kingdom Viridiplantae; phylum Streptophyta; class Magnoliopsida; order Arecales; family Arecaceae; genus Calamus; species Calamus simplicifolius. Next base: position 180,618 of record UESW01004972.1, on the reverse strand, counting down.
TGTGAACAACGTCCAGGACCATTTGCCAGATACCTAGAGGAGTGTGGAATTGTCCCATAATACACCGTGCCAGGGTCACCTAGCATGAATGGTGTAGCTGAAAGATGAAACATGACTCTTAAGGATATGGTAAGGAGTATGATTTGTCATTCTACCTTACCAGAATCCTCTGGAGAGAGGCACTAAAGACAGCAGCCTACATTCTGAATAGAGTACCAACTAAAGTAGCTGTCAAAATACCTTATGAGCTTTGGATAGGACGAAAGCCTAGTCTAAAGCATTTTCATGTTGGGGATGTCCAGCTGAGGCAAGGCCTTATAGGCCACATGAAAAGAAATTGGACTCCAGTAGCTATTTTGTTGGGTATTCTGAGCGATCCAGGGGTTACTAGTTTTATGATCTCAAATCAAGGATAATTTTTGAGACGGGAATTGCAACGTTCTTTGAGGATATTGAGTTTGGGAGGAGAAATAAAGTTAGAGACTTTGTCTTTGAGGAGGAATTTAAACCTACTACTCTTGTTGAAGAGCAGCTAGTTCCTATTCCTATAATTGCTTTTGATAATGATCAAGTTGTAATTCCAGAACAACAAGAAATTATTGTTCAACCCTCAGAGGTACAAACTCAACAATCTCAAGAACAAGTGCATCAAGAACAAGTGCCTTTGCGGCGATCCACTAGAGAAAGCAAGAATGCTATTCCATATGATTATATAGTGTTTCTTCAGGAACATGAGGAAAATAATAGCATGATGGAAGATGATCTTGTCAACTTCCTTCAAGCCATACAAGGTTCCAATTTAGAAAAGTGGATTGAAGCAATGAAAGAAGAGTATAAGTCTATGTAAGATAATAAAGTTTGGGAACTTGTCCCATTACCAGAAGGTGTGAAACTCATTAGTTGCAAATGGATTTTTAAGATCAAACGGGATTCAAAGGGTAATGTGGAAAGGTATAAAGCTCGTCTTGTGGCTAAAGGCTATACTCAAAAGGAAGGGATTGACTTTAAAGAGACCTTCTCTCCAGTTTCATCGAAAGATTCTTTTAGGACAATCATAGCTCTTGTTGCACAGTATGATATGGAACTCCATCAAATGGATGTCAAGACGGCATTTTTCAATGGAGACATTGATGAGACAATTTATATGGTGCAACCAGAAAACTTTGTGTCATGAGACCCAAAGAAAATGGTTTGCAAATTGACAAAATCTATTTATGGGTTAAAGCAAGCTTTTCGTCAATGGTACCACAAATTTCATCAAGTAATTCTCTCATTTAATTTTGAAGTGAATGCAGTTGATGATTGTGTGTATCATAAGTTTAGTGGGAGTAAATATATTTTTCAGGTTTTGTATGTGGATGACATTTTGCTTGCCACAAATGATATAGGCATGTTGCACGAAACCAAGAGATTTCTATCAAGCAATTTTTAAATGAAAGATCTTGGTGATGCCTCCTTTGTATTGGAAATCCAGATACATCGAGATCGTTCTCAGGATATCCTTGGATTATCACAAAGGAGCTATATCGATAAAGTACTTAAGAGATTTGGCATGCAAATTGCAAACCAGGTGATACCCCTATCACTAAAGAAGATAAATTCAGTATTAATCAGTGCCCAAAAGAAAACCTTAAAGTTGAAGAGATGCAGAAGATTCCTTATGCTTCGGTTGTAGGGAGTCTAATGTATGCTCAAGTTTGTACGCGTCCGGATATTGCGTATATTGTTGGAGTATTAGGAAGATATTTAAGTAATCCAGGTATGGATCATTGGGAAGTAGCCAAAAGGTTATGAGATATCTGAAAAGAACAAAAGATTATATGCTCACATATAGGAGATCGATCATTTTGAGATCATTGGGTATTCTGACTCCGACTTTGCGGGATGCCAAGATAGTAAAAGATCCACTTCGAGCTATGTATATCTGTTAGGTGGTGGGGCTATTTTTGAAGAAGTGCAAAACAGATACTCATAGCTTCTTCTACTATGGCAGTAGAATTTATAGCATGTTATAAGGCATCCAATCATGGGATATGGCTAAAAAATTTTGTCACTGGGCTGCGCATATTGGAAGGAATTGAAAGACCGCTAAAGTTATTTTGTGACAAGTCAGTCGTATTGTATTCCAAAAACAATAGGAGCTCAATCATGTCAAAGCATATTGACATTAAGTTCCTAGTTGTAAAGAAAAGAGTACAGAGTGGTCAGATTTCTATAGAGCATATAAGGACAAACTCCATGGTTACAGATCCCCTTACAAAGGGTGTGTCGCCCAAGGTCTTTCATGAGCATACTGCTCACATGGGCGTTATAGAGCATGACGATGCTTAGATTTAGTGGGAGTTTGTATTGCTTCTATTTTATGCTTTATGTTTGGTTTGTACACACTTATGTGTTTGAATATTTTCTGATCAGAAATAAAGTATTTCATTCAGTTCAGTACACTCTGTATAATTATGTTAAAGTTTTGATCTCACTCAAGTTTAAGAAGGACCAGTTGGAAATAGGCATGTTAAGATCACATTACATATAATTTTCATGCTACACATCCACATCATGATCCATGTCATTCAGTTGTATCAACATACGTGACCATTGATGGGTCGAGTTATGATAGATATAACAAAGGCCGCTTTGATCCTATGTTGGTATGGTTGATGGACCGGATTGGTTATAGATACATTTAAGTAATGATAGTAAAATTGAGCTTATTTGGTTATTTTTGCAACATAATTATAAGGTTAAACATATAGCCCAGTGGGAGATTGTTGGATTTTTAATCCAACATTGGGCTTATATGTGAAATAATTATGTGTTGCGGACTGTCAAATAAGGTTAAGCCCAATTAAAAGTGATCGTTTAGTGATTTGGGCTTTAATGTATCTGATGAGGTGTGGCCCTTTAATGTGTGAGACCTAAGGGGTTATTTCTATTTTATGATGGGCTAAAATAGAAATACCAAAAGATAATGATGAAATTATATATATATAGCGGTTATGGTCCCTGGATTGCACGCACGACCTTCTTCTCTGAATCTCATCATCAGAAAGAAGAGCCTAGAGAAAATTCTAAAGGGCTCTCTGGGAGTACGTGTTGATCTGGAAGGCCAACCGTAGGGCTCTGGAGAGCAATCAAGCAATATGGATTTAGGTACGCTTCCGTTTATCAATTATGGATTCTTGATGATTAAACATGAATGATTCTTGGGCTCCATGGTGATGGTCTTCACCAAAAGGTTTGGATCTAATTCCAACAACATGTATATGTCATATTATAATTTAATTATGCAAGATGGTTTAAACGTTGTTGGATCATATATATGAGTAATATTAGAGATACTATTACACATAGAATCCTTAAGAGTTAAAAGATAAGAATTTAAATCTTTATGCATTGCCCATGGATTAAAATATAATAATTTTTATTAGACATAAAGCATAGACAAAAGTCTATATATTAATGTCACAATCATATTTTGAATGTAAAGATATTATTACTATCTTATAATACTCACTTCCATAGTGAATCTATATTGGATTTTCATTGACTTATTTTTGGTATTATTATGAAATTTTATGATAATTTTTATGAAGCTACTAATATTTATCCTATACTTATTATCCTATCTCTCTCTAGTTTTGCAATAAATATATAATATTATCAACTATTTTCAAAATACAAGGAACTAAAAGTCTTGAAAATATAATTTTATCAATGGAAATAAAATTTAATAAATATTGAAAAGAAATTTTATATTTTCATTGTTTACCTTTGGTTATAGATCCTAAAGTTAAATTAGATGCAATTTATAAAAATATGAATTATGAAGTAAAAATGTAAATGGATTTAAAAAGGAAATTAGAATTTATTAAATAAAATATTTGTATTATATGATAAAAAATATAATAAAAGTAAAAGTCTTGTACTTTAGTAGTAGTAGAGATGATGATGGTGGTAAATATTGGACTTTGTTAAAAAAAACCATCTCTTCATCAGCTTCATCTACTTAATTATTTGAGTAATGATTTTATAAACTTCCTAACTCAAAAAGAAATAAATAATTTTGATATTTAGTCTAATGGAAAGTACATAAGAACAATTATGTTGTCTTTACCATCATGACCTATAATCTACTAACCCTCCAGTGTTCATAGTAGCATCGAAGTCTACTTTTAGTACACAGGTACTCAATTAGATGAGCCGATAAAAGCATATCATGGTAGAGATGATAATCTACCTTAAGGACTGATATGATGCAAAAGGTAGAATGTAAAGTTAAAAGAATAATGATGAAGAGTCTCCTCCGAATGATAGTGAGTAGAAGACTAAGAATGAAAGATGATGCGACTTATCATGGTCTTAGAGGCTAGTGAGATGAACGAGTGCGATGGGTCGCACTAACAAAAGCCGCCAAAAAAGATAAGTATGTTTAACTTATTTTATTTAGTTTTTCTAAAATTCATTTCAAAATCATAAAAATAATAATAAATAATTTTCTAATAAATTGGCCAATCGGACCCAATAACATAAGGATCGGGCTATATTAGATAAAATATGAAGATAAAAATTGAAGACTTTTTTTCAAAAGATAAGAAGACAAAGAAGAGGATTGAGTAAGAGAGTAATGAGATGATGCAGTTGCGACGATAAGCCACTTGCCCGCTCACAAACAAAGATTTGTATATAACTTATTTATCTAAATAATATTTTGAAAAAAAGAAGATATGGCTTGTGTGTCGGTACATAAGCTACCTCGTAGGCCGATATATGGGCTAGGCATGGTCCACCTTCGGTCGACTTATGGGCCATGCTAAGTTGACCCCTCTAGTTTGGCAAGCCATTCCAGCACGGCCCACTTTAGAAGCCATGTCGGGCCGGCCCAGCTTGCCAATTGAGTCGTGTAGTGGGCCCGACTTGTTTAACACCTTTATTTTTTATTAATTATGTAAAATATCACCTTTTTTGAAAGATGTTTCCTCTCATCTTGCTTGCTCTCTTTGTCTACTATAAACCTTAAATTAGACAGTATTGTTACAATCTTCATCTAACTTTTAATCAGAGAATTGACAGATATTAATAGTTTAATAATTTTTTCTCTCTTCATCTCCTTTATTATTATTTTTAAATATTTCTAAATATTTTTCCTTTTTACTTCTCTTAACCTGACATTTATTTTCCTTTTATTCCATCCTTTGGTCACATTTGATGAACAACAAAACTAAGAAGATGCCTCTTGCCTTTACACACAATCCAAAGCACTAGCCCCCACCCTACCTCCACACTCATTAATTTCATATCATTAATTTGTTCTCTTTTTTTCCTTTTAGTCTCATATTTTTTCTTTTATCGTAACTTCTAGTGACATTCAACGGGAAAAAAAATATAACCAAGAAGGCAATCTTTGCCTCTACTCAGACCTTTAGGTGCCCTTTAGGATCACCTCCTTTTTTTTAAATTTTTTCTCCTCTTCTTCTCTTGAAAATGGGTCCTTTCCAATTTTTTTGGCATCATCATTCTTTAGTTGAGATTTACATATGATTAGTGTATATCTCAAAAGTATAACCAATAGTATAGAGTAGTATGGAAAGATTAGACATCAATTACAAAAGGATAGCATATAATGAATATGAAGAATAGGCCTAAAAATATAAAGAGGATTATAGGAAAGATGAATAAATCTTAACAACTTATCAGAAAAATTATAATGTAAAAGAACATAGGCAATATATATTAAAGCTACTTTCTAATGCGTAAAAGAATATAGATAAATTATTTGCTCATTCAGTATTGCCTAAGTAATACTGATCTCAGAAAATATAGATTTTTAAATAATTTTGATGCTTCCCCAAGAACAAGTCTTAAGTTACTAATGGAGGATATACATCAGTTAATACTTAGTTACTAATGATAGATATACATTGGTCAAAACCTGATGGTTAATGGAGATTATACATGAGTCAATACCCACCAATTATGATTATATATTGATCAATATCTGCCAACCAATTGATGCAGCATAGAAAGATAAAAATAAGAAGAGTTTTGGCTTTTAAGGAAATTTTATTATGAATCTCCTTAGGAAACTTATTTTTATCCTAGTCTCTATAAGAGACTTATTTTATTCTCTTTAGAAGTTCTATTTTATTCTCTTTGGAAGTCTTATTTTTATCAATGTTTGATCAATCAATAATTCTAGTCTCTTATTTTTGAAAGTACTTTGGTCCTAATTTGATTAAGAGTCCTAAGCCAATTTTACTTTATATATAGGCTCCTAATGTACACTATTGAATGAATGAATAATGAATTAAGTTATAAAACTTTAAGAGATTATTTTTTTTCTTGACTAGGAGTTGTTTCTAGCTTGAGTAGTATAAGACCATAATTTTCTCCAAAGAGATCAAAGGTGCTTATTGGAAGACCCTCAAAGAGCCAGTTAAGTCCAAAATTTTTTTCCTTCTACTTACATGCATTAGATTTTGGTATCAGAGACAAATCTAATGGTCATCTCTCTTTCTCCTCTGTTTTTTTTTTTTTTCATCTTTAAAACCTTAGTTTGAGTGGTGCAAAGCTATAACTTTTCTTAGAGAAGTTGGAGGTCTTTAATCGAAGATCTTAAGGAGCTGGTGTGAGATATGTCGTTATCCTCCTCCTATCTATTTGCATCAAATTTGGTATCAAGGTTAGATATGCTTACATCACCAATGGAGAATATATATTAGTCAACACCCAATTACAATAGAAATTATATATTGGCTAGCTAATGGAGGATATATGTGGGTCGAGATCTAATTGCCAAAGAGGTTATATATTGGTGTTTAATCAATTTTAAACTCATGATTAAGGGCAAAATCAGGCCAACTGATGAGATGAATTGTGATAAATATAAATCTTATTATAAATATGAATGCAGATTATAGATACTCTTGCTATTTCCTTAATTGGCTTTTATATTTTGTTTATTTGAAAAAAAAATTTAATGTGTATATGAATTATCTAATTGAAATGTTTATTACTTAATAGGTTATCGAACTCATTATTTTATTACTTTTTTCTTTTAAACCCAGAGAATTATATGTTGATGACACATTGATAAGGAGTGACTAGTTAAAAGAGATGAACCTTCATGTTGAATTAGGATTAGCATTTGATTATATTCTCTGTTTATGTTATATTGAAGAACAATTAGCATTAGCGATGTAAACAAAATTTTTGAGGTTTATTTTGGATATATTAATTATTAAGCTTAAATTATATTTACATTGTTTTATTGCTTAATTTATTAATTAGATATCATGATAAATGCCTTATATATTTGTGAGATCAGTAGTTGCCAAGGCCAGGTCAGAGGTGTGACATACAATATGAACAAAAGAGAAGAGAGCTTGTCGACATGGCTGGTGGTTTCTTGGGGATGGATGTATTTTTTCTCTCTATCTACAGAGAAAAGAGATTCATTTGGCATACAGAAAGGATTTCTTGGTGCAACAAGGATTCTGATCAGACCACCAAGCTTTGCAAGGCTTGGAAATCAAAACATTTGAAAGTTTCAAGTTAATCGGCAGTAGTTAGACCGTCTTGTCACCAGAGAATTATTGATCTCCTTTTTGTCTGAACCCCTTGTGCTATTGCTGAGCTTTCTTACTTTCCCTGTCTCATTCCTCTCTCTCTTTCTCATTGTTTTGCTGGCACTTCAGATGTCAGACATTAGGGAATGAACCAGACCACTAAAGGTGGTATCACAAGAAGACATGCCATGCATGATGTCGGGCCACAAGAGAGATGAGCTGCCAATGATTGTCAAATATTGCCCTCCTGCTCTTTCTAATCTATTTTATTAGATATTTGGGCTATTTTACGGCAGATTGAATGCGTCCAAACCAGGCACATATTTCGCGAAGCCAACTCGGCTGCAGATTGGGTTGCTGCTTCTGTGGCTCGGCTTTCTGTCCTTGGATCTTGTCTCCGGATGACCTCTGCCCTGCTCCTTTGCAACAAATTTTGTATTCTGATCTAACTGGGCTGACTCACGCTCGACTTGTGTGATCGCCCGTTTGTTTCCAAAAAAAAAAAAAATTGATTGTCAAATATAAAATTTTCACTCTTAAGTCCTAGAGTTACCAATATGAAGGTGGAGAACCTAGTTTAGCCAAATGGATCCGTTGATGGTAAATAATGGCTATCTAATTAATAAGACTGAATCTAAAGTTATACTCTATGTCCTTAAGATAATTTCGTCCGGCAACAATGCTTACGATCAATATAATGATTGTCTTTTAGGATACAACAGTCTTCTTTTGATAAAAGTAGTATTATAATTCATAAAAAATATCAAACCAAAAATGCTTCTTTATTTTTAATGCACTATTACTATACTATCCTTAGGAGAGTATGCAAATGCCTAAGAGAAAAAAGACTATGATTGATTCGGATTGAATCTGGATTGAATGAAATGCAATGGTATACCATCCTATTTATAGCCTTTTAGGTGCCTTTTGAAAGCAATCATTCAAGTTTAATCAGATTTAAATTAGTTAATCGGATTTGATCAAAGGATGCCTTTGATACACTGATTCATCCCATGATCTGATGATCAGCCGATTAAATAAGCCAATCTCCGTCTCGATATGCCTTTTCACCATCGTGATCTGATGATTACGTTATCAGATAGGTGGTTGCTTAGCTTTGATATGCCTTTCACGATCGAAACGTTGACTTATCACAACGGGTTGATCGGAGTGATGCCTTATCTCGGATGAGCGCTTATCACCAATGGTCAACAGTTGACCGATCAGCCGCGATCGTGATTTGATCGGTGCATCTTGATCCTTCATCCGATCGATCAACGATCAGTATGATCCTGATCCGCTGATCAACGGTCAATTGATCTCAGCCCCTTATCTTAATCCGATCAGTCTCCATCGTCGAATCCATGATCAAAAAAAAAATTTGAAAGCAATCCGATCAGTCTCCACTGTCGGATCCTCATGATCAAGGAAAAATTTGAAAGCCTAGATCTGTCTCCACCATCGGATCCTCATGATCAAGAAAAAATTTGAAAGCCCCTCAAGAATATGCGAAGTGCCCATTGTGCCCTTCACACACGCGCGTAGCATCATCCTCAAGCTCTTCACTTATGGTGAGCCTAAGGAACTTAAGCTTTAAGGAAGAGGTTTCCATATAAGCAAACCTTCCTTTCTTAATTTTTTTGATGTGGGACTAAATGTCCTTACAATTTCTTATTTATCCACATAAGGAGGTAATGGACTTTCAAGGCCCATTTAAGTATTTCAGACATATTTTGACTCATTACCCAGCAGGATCTTCTACTCTATATCTAGTTTTGTTCCATGATTTGGAAAGGGGCAGTAGAGCAAGTAGAGGTGGTTTCCGGTAGCACCTTTTATTATGGATTCTTCTACTTGGTGGGTGATATGATGGTCAGAAAATTTGCTTCCCCTTGTGTCCTTCTTCCTTTTAGTTTGATGGTTTATTTCCTAACAGTAGAATGCACACATTAATTTGAGTGATTAGAAGAGAATATGTGGATCAAGAAGAGAGTGAAGTCAAGTAGGAAATAGAGTCTGAGGGGTAGAAGAAAACTGATCAAATCATAAAATCGATCCAAACCATTATTTTGATTTGGTTTGAATTGATTTTTTCCCTTAATTTAGTTTCAGTTTAAAATTTTTGAAACAAAAAAAATCAGTATAATTTTGGTTTGAATTTTTTAAAAAAAGATGAATATAAACCAAATTGAACTTATATATATATATATATATATATATATATATATATATATATATATATATATGTTTTCATTTATATTATAATTAAATTGAAATGCTATACGTATGTATGAATATGCTGTGTGAGAGTGATGTTTTTTTCTATTATAAATAATCAAATGGCTACTTAACCACATAGAATTTGCTATAAAATTAATTTCATGGTCATTTAAAGAAGGTATATGTAAATCGACAAACAAGCCAAATTGAATTTCTTTACTTGATTTGTGTCGATTTATCTAGATAATTGGTTTTGTTTTGGTTTTGATTTTAATATCTCAATTCAAATCGGTTTAGTCCTAAAAACATAAGCTGATCCAATCCGATGCACTTCATAATAGAGTCTAGTAAAAAAAATTAAGACAAGCCAGATATTCAGAACTACTAAATAGGAACATTGTTCTTTATGTGTCTGGCTCAATATAATCAAATTAGGCTATAGGCTGGATTCAATGATGAAGAGGTGATCCATTTGTTTACCTGCTAGAGATCGTCGGAGGCGGTACCAGAGATGAGTTAGGGTTAGATTGGATCATGCCTTGGGAATTGGTTGCCAACCGATGCATGAGAGTGAAGAATTTGAACATAGTGCAGTCCCAATATGCTGGGCCCAAGGATGAGCCCCTATCTTTCAATTTATCTCCAAAAGGAAAAGTTTTGGTACACTGCTTCGATGCAGCATGATTTGTATCAAGCATGATGATTCATTCGCTCGTAGATCACATGTCAGCGATGCAAGACCCGCAGGTAAGCCTTTCAGCGTGACTCTATGCGTAAGCAAATTACTACATCCAATGTAGATCATGCTGTATCATAGGCAATGTACAAAAACTTTTTCATCCCCAAAATCCTTCTACTTTGCAAAAATGGGACCAAATGGAAGGGACACCATTACTTTGGGCGAACTCATAATAGACTGACCAATGAACTAGGCCTCATTCTATGGCACCTGTGTCTCATGTGGGCCCCAACTCCTGAGGATCAAAAAAAAAAAAAAAAAAAAAAAAAAAAAACAAAATTTCATGATTGATTTTACCCCTAATTTGATGGCGATGCTTAACAGCCAGCTTGTTCATATCTTCTCGTCCGTATGATTGATAGATCCATTGATGGGAGCTGTGATGGGACTGGCCTCCCACCCACCCGGCTTGAAGATTAGCCAGCCAGGGGAATAGTAAATGAAACAGTAAAGAATAGTTTATTTTATACGAGTAAATGCATGCATAAAATGTGGACAAAATGTGGCATATATTGAATGAAAATAAAAGTCGAAGACAACTGGAGATGATGCAATAACCTGAGTTTGCTCATTAGGATATACTTGCAAGGTCTATACCATTATGTTTGGTGATTATATCCACTATTATTTCTACACCATGTGATGCTAAATGGTTTAGATGCTCATTTGCTTTGTGATATAAAATAAATTGCCTATCCTTGAAACGAAGCAGTCGCTTATTGCTCTCGAGTTTCATGCTTTATTGCAACTAGAGGTAGCAATGGGTTATTTTCATATTCGATTCATTGAAGCTAAATTCCTGAATCATTTTGAATTAACTTAATTTTTTAAAAATAAATAATTTAGTAATAATAATTTAATATTTTTTAACATTTTTGTTACTCTAAATGTTAGATCAAATACAAAATTATACATTTAGGCAATAATAGAGATAATAGTTAAAAACTTATAAACATAAAATTATAATTAAGTAGTAGTATATAAAATATATTTTAAAGTAAAATAAAATTTGTTGCAAATTGTTAATTCTAGGTAAGAAAAAGAGCAAAGTAACTTATAATTCTATTCTTTCATCTTCTTCTTGAAGGATGTTTATAGCTATTGATACCGATCATTCAATAACATTTGAATTAGAAAAGTATACTTTTAATCTCATCATTTGTTGAGTCACGTTAGCATCAACTATATTTTATTAAAAAAAAAAATATTAAAATATTTAACCTTATAACCATATAATTAATAATTCATAAAATTATATAATATCATCTAAATAAAAATCTAAAATTTGAAACCAATAAAACTAAAATATATGTCACCTTCAAATCCAAACAACCAATTACATACGTTTTCTAGCAATGAGTTATTTTGGATTATCCACGATTTGAGCTTAATTTTTTTTTGGATTTAAATCATAAAAAGTAAAAGCCTAACCCTATTTTTTTTAACATAAGTTCGCGGGATGGATTTATGTGTTGGGGCAAGTATTTGTGGCCTTTAATTGCATCCATAACATAATGCCAATTGCTTATCCTACCTCTTAACTCTAACCATGCACACATTTGACACTCCATAATTTCTCGAACTAAAAGGATAAAAGATTAAAGTCATGCATCTTTCCTTGTTCTTCTATACAGCAACATGCTTTTGGTGTTATTGCTTTAAGTGATTGGTTTCGGAGCTGAATTTAAAGAAAAGGCCAACTAGTCCCATCCATTCATTGCTTATTATTAGTAAATGCTGACCTAGCATTGCCATGTCAGTGAAGTGATTTCTACAAAATAAAAATACCAAGCCACACTGCCACATAAGCATGCATGAGATGTACCTAAAGAAACAGTAGGCATCTTTTGCTGCAGTTGCTGCAATTTATGATGATGGATCTTAAAAGCGTCACATGTTTTTCATCTTAAGGACCAGTGATTAGTATGAATTAAAGGATGAAAAGGATGATCAAATCTGATATAATTATAATTATCTATATTCTAAAAAATTATTTTATATATACGCATTCATATGTGTGTGTATAGAGAGAGAGAGAGGAAGAAAGAAGTAAATTTGAATATAATTAAGCTTAAATTTTGTTGACCCCAGATTGATTTTGATGATTACAAAATAATTAGGCAATTCTAAGCTTGATACAGGGAAGTTCGGTCGTCTTGCAAGTAAGTATCTTCGTACAAAATTTCATTGGTAAGAAAGTACTTCATTTAATTTGCTTTGAATATTTTTTTATTAGTTTGGGAGTTAACTGGTTAGCTAACTTATTATTCCATTTAGCTAGCTGGCACACCTTTCAGCTAGCTGATACATTGTCTCAATGCTTGGCCGAACGATCTTGTATTTTAGCTAGCTGGTTAGCTAGCTTGTTAGCTAGCTGAAGTTTCTTCAGCTAACTAAAATGCTCGTCACAGTGCTTGGCCGAACGCTCTATAAATTTAGCTAGCTGGTTGGTTAACTTGTTAGCTAACTGGAATTCGTTTTAGCTAACTCCAGTTGCCTGTAAACTCTCCTGGCCGAATAGTTTCAAATGTTAGCTAACTATGGAGCTAGCTGCCATGCCTTCTAGCTAGCTGACATTTCTTTTAGTTAACTGCTTAGCTAACTATTTTATTTGGAGCTAACTACTTAGCCAACTATTTTTCACAGGAAACGTTGAAGCCGTGAGGATTCAAATTTTAGTTAACTGGAGAGCTAGCTGTCTGTTGGCTAGTTAGCTGGAGAGTTAGCTACCTTATTCAGACGTATGGCTGCCTTTTTGCTCAGTTAGCTGGAGAGCTAACTAAGCCAGACCGTTCCTACGTTACTTTTTGTTTTAGTTAGCTAGTGAGCTAACTAACTATCATTTAGCTAGCTATTGAGCTAACTATTCTTCTCCTGCAACCCATGCAACCGTGAGCCTTAATTTTCTAGTTAGCTGGGAAGCTAACTACCAATGCATGAACCCTTTACTTTACCATTTTATATTGCCTGTTAGTTAGCTGAAGAGCTAACTAACCTTTGCTTAGTTAGCTGCCTAGCTAACTAAGTGGTCTGCTTGGCCATTGTTTTTGCCTATTAGTTAGCTGAAGAGCTAACTAGCAATCTTTCTAGTTAACTAAAGTGCTTCCTCTGGACGATTTATTTGTGGCCTCTTTTGTTAGCTAGCTGACTAGCTAGCTGAGGTTACTTACTTATCTCTTCACCGAATGCATTGATGTCTTCAGCTACCTCAAGTTATTTTTTTTCAGTCAACTGCCGCCTGAGTTCTTAAGCTGCTCTTTCTCTCTTACTCTCTCTCTATTGCTATTTTAAGCTACATTTAACTTTTAAATTTTTGAATCTTTGCAGTGCTCTTCCTTCCTCAAATGGAGATCAGCATTCAATGCTTAAGGGAAACATTTATAACGGTTATATTTTCTTCCCATTTTTATTTCCATTTGTTCCTAATGTATCTAACGGATCTTTTCTTGTTGGATGATTATAAAAAGGTGGGATTTGAAGCACACCATGACGATTCTGAAAAAGAGTTTTTAAAGAGAAAGAAAATCCAAGAAAAGAGCTTATATTGCATATTGTTGAGTGATTGTTGCTGTGCATTCAAGTTCATTCATTGCTCCAAAAAGTCGTCCGGATCTTTGAAGTTTTCAAGCAATCAAGACTTCAGCTACTTCGACCTCGTTCATTTATTGCTGAGTTTATTGCTTCAAAAATTGTAAAGTATATTAAATATTTGCTCATTGTGGGAGCTTCTCTTTATCATTCCTTGATCATTTTGTAAAAGGGTTAGTGTTAACCCTGATTATTTTGGGCTTCCTTGTGCCTTGAAACAAGAGGACTAGCCTAGGTTTGGCTAGGGGTTTGGCTTCCTTGTACCGTAAAACAAGAGGACTAGCCTGGTGGCTAGGGGTTTTTGGCTACCTTGTGCCGTATAAACAAGAGGGCTAGCCTGGTTTGGCTAGAGGTTGTAATCATTGTGATACGATTAGTGGAATTCCCAAAGGTTTTGGGGAGTGGATGTAGGTGCTGAGTTTGGCACCGAACCACTATAAACTTCTTGTGTTTGTGGTTGTTTGATTCTCTATTTATCTTTGCACTCCACTACACCACTGCAAATTAAAATTAGGGTTTAAGCACATACTTGCATAGTAATCAATTTTTTTTAATAACCCAATTCACCCCCTCTTGGGTTGCTACATCTGGGCAACAAGTGGTATCAGAGCAGAGTGCTCTTGATTTCTATAGCTTTGATTAGCTTGGAGCCAAAGATCAGTAGTAATCCCAATGAGTTCTATGTTGACTGAAGGACAATCAACTAATAGACCACCTTTGTTCAATGGAACAAATTACACATATTGGAAAGCACGAATGAAAATCTTCATTCAAGCACTAGATTATGATTTATGGGGAATCATAATTAATGGACCACACACACCCACTATTATGATTGAAAATATTAATATTGCAAAGCCTGAATCTGAATGGGATGAGCAAGACAAGAAATTAGCTCAATTAAATGCTAAGGCTATGAATGTTCTTTATTGCTCTCTTGATGCAAATGAGTTTAATCGCATATCTACTTGTATGTCTGCTAAGGAAATCTGGGATAGACTTGAAGTCACCCATGAGGGTACAAATCAAGTCAAGGAATCCAAAATAAATATGCTTGTTCATAAGTATGAATTATTTAAGATGGATCCTGCTGAAAATATTACTGATATGTTTACAAGATTTACTGACATTATTAATGGATTGAAAAGTCTTGGAAAATCTTATGCTAACAGTGATCTTGTTAGAAAAATTTTAAGATCTTTACCTAGGACATGGGAAGCAAAAGTCACTGCAATTCAAGAAGCAAAAGATCTCAACACTTTATCACTTAAAGAGTTGGTCGGTTCTTTGATGACTCATGAGCTTCAGCAACGACAACATATCGATGAAGATGAATCAAAGAAGAAAAGGACCATGGCTTTGAAGAGTGTAACTCAAGAAGATGAAAGTGAAGAAACCATAGTGACAGTGAGAAAGATGATGAAATGACACTTATTTCAAGAAAATTTAAAAGTTCATGAAGAGAAAGAAATTTGGAAAAAAAAAATTTGTCAAAGGAGACCATAGCAAAGATAAGGAAAAGAGTGAACCTCCTACATGCTATGAGTGCAAGAAGCCTGGACACATCAGACCAGATTGTCCACTATTAAAGAAAGGATCTAAAAGAGTAAAGAAAAGGCAATGATGGCTACTTGGAGCGACAGTGAAGCAACAAGTTCAGAAGATGAAGAGAAAACTGAAGTTGCAAATGTTTGCTTCATGGCTGATAATGATGAGGTAAGCCCTAACTTTTTAGATGACTTTACCTTTGATGAATTACAATGTGCATTTTATGAACTTATTGATGATTTTGCAAATTTAAGTTCAAAAAGCAAAGAATTGAAAAATGAAATCAAAAATCTTACTCTTGAAAAAGAAAGAATTTCAAAGGATAATGAATCATTGTTAAAGGAAAACCAAGATTTGAAAAATGAAGTGGATAAATTAAAACCAATTGTTGATAGATTTAGTCTAAGTTCAGAAAAATTAGAAATGATTTTAAATAGTCAAAGAGCTGTTTACAATAGAGCTGGTCTTGGATACAATACCTTTAAAAGACAAAATTTTTAAAAATATTTATGAGCATGCTGATGATTCTACTAAAATTACATGTTTTAAATGTGAAAAAATTGGACACAAAGCTTATATTTGTCAAACACAAAAGATAAGAAAAATATGGGTTCCAAAAGGAACCATCTTGACTAACCCTAAAGGACCCAAGAAAGCTTGGGTACCTAAAAATAAAAATTAAAATTGTGTATGCAGGTGTGTCTTGCAACCCGAGCAATTAAAAGACAATGGTACTTGGATAGCGGGTGCTCAAGACACATGACCGGTGATGAATCGCAATTCATCACTTTGGAAGCAAAAGATGGAGGTGTTGTTACTTTCGGTGATAATGGCCAAGGAAAAATAATTGGCATTGGAAAAATAGGTATCACACCTCATGCTTATATTGATAATGTTTTGCTTGTGAAAGGACTGAAACACAATTTACTTAGCATTAGTCAATTATGTGACAAAGGATTTAATGTTACTTTTGAATCATCTCTATGCATTGTTAAAAATCCTGCAAATGAAAACATGAAATTTGTTGGTCATAGGCATGGTAATGTATACATTGTTAATTTAAATGATTTGCATGATCAAAATATTGATTGCCTAGTTGCTACAAATAATAAAACTGATAATAGTTGGTTATGGCATCGTAGGCTAGCTCATGCAAGCATGGATTTACTATCTAAATTAATTAAGAAGGATTTAGTACATGGTTTGCCAAAACTTGTTTTTGAAAAAGATAAAATTTGTAATGCTTGTCAATTTGGAAAACAAACCCGAGTTTCTTTTAAATCAAAGAATTTAGTTTCAACCACTAGACCTTTGGAGCTCTTGCACATGGATTTATTCGGTCCTACAAGAACAACTAGTTAGGAGGAAAAAGATACGGTTTTGTTGTTATTGATGATTTCTCTCGCTTTACATGGGTTTTATTTCTATCTAGTAAAGACGAAGCATTTTCAGCATTTCAAAAATTATTTAAAAGAATTACAAATGAAAAGAATTCTTCTGTTTTATCAATACGAAGTGATCATGGAAAAGAATTTGAAAACAAATCTTTTGAAGAATTTTGTAATGAAAATGGAATTGAACATAATTTTTCTGCACCAAGAACACCACAACAAAATGGAGTAGTTGAAAGAAAGAATAGAACATTAGAGGAAATGGCACGTACCATGTTGTGTGAAAGCAATCTTCCAAAATATTTTTGGGCAGAAGCTATTAACACTGCATGTTATGTTTTAAATCGTGCATTAATCAGACCTGTTTTGAAAAAGACTCCATATGAACTTTGGAAAGGAAGAAAACCTAATATAAGTTACTTTCATGTTTTTGGATGCCGATGTTTTGTATTAAATAATGGAAAATCAAACCTTGATAAATTTGATGCTAAGTCTGATGAAGGAATTTTTCTCGGATATTCTTTACATAGTAGAGCTTTTAGAATATTCAACAAAAAGACTTTAGTAGTTGAAGAATCAATTCATGTTATCTTTGATGAATCTAATGATCTTCCATCAAGGAAGGGAAAAGGTATAAATGATGCAGATGACATTGAAGATCAATTCAAGGACATCACACTGAAGGATAAGAACGACATAGATACACAAGAGGTAAATGGAGAAGCGAACGCTGACCTACCTGAAGCCTCACAAGGTAATGATGAATTAGAAAGAGGTTGGAGGTATGTTCTTAGTCACCCTAAAGATCTAATTATTGGTGATCCTTCTCAAGGAGTTAGAACTAGATCATCATTTAGAGATGCTTGTAATAACTTAGCATTTGTATCTAAAATTGAACCTAAATGTTATGATGATGCTAAAAATGATGTTGATTGGATTAATGCCATGCATGAGGAACTTAACCAATTTGAAAGAAATAATGTTTGGACTCTTATTGAAAGACCTCATGATCATCAAATTATTGGAACTAAATGGGTTTATAGAAACAAATTAGATGAACATGGTAATATAATTAGAAATAAGGCAAGATTAGTAGCTAAGGGTTATAATCAAGAAGAGGGAATTGATTTTGATGAAACTTATGCCCCTGTTGCTAGATTAGAAGCTATTAGATTACTTCTTGCTTATGCTTGTTATATGAATTTTAAATTGTATCAAATGGATGTTAAAAGCGCTTTCTTAAATGGATATATTGCTGAACAAGTTTTTGTGGAACAGCCACCGGCTTTGAAAATCACTTGTTTCCAAATCACGTTTTCAAATTAAACAAAGCTTTGTATGGTTTGAAGCAAGCACCCCGGGTATGAAAGATTAAGCAAATTCTTGATTAGTAATGATTTTATTCGAGGAACTGTGGATACAACTTTATTTATTAAAAGACAAAATGAAGATATATTAATTATTCAAATCTATGTTGATGATATCATATTTGGTGCCACTAATGATTCTTTGTGCAAAGACTTTGCTAAGCTTATGCAGGGAGAGTTCGAGATGAGTATGATGGGTGAGCTGACCTACTTCCTCGGACTACAAATTAAACAAAGCAAAGATGGGATCTTCATAAGCCAATCCAAATATACCAAAGAAATGATCAAGAAGTTTGGCATGGAGACATCCAAGAGTATCGGTACCCCTATGAGCTCATCATGTAGACTTGAATCTTATAATTCTGAAAAATCTGTTGATTTAAAATTATATAGAGGCATGATTGGATCATTATTATATTAACTGCTAGTAGGCCAGATATTTTATTTAGTGTTTGCATGTGTGCAAGATATCAAGCAAATCCTAAAGAATCACACTTGCTTGCTGTTAAAAGAATATTTAAATATTTAAATGGAACAATAAATTTAGGTATATGGTATGATAAACAATCTAGCATTGACTTAATAGGATACACTGATTCAGACTTTGCTGGATGTAAATAGATAGGAAATCAACCACTGGAACTTGCCAGTTTCTAGGTGTTAACTTAATTTCATGGTTTAGCAAAAAGCAAACTTCAGTAGCACTGTCTACGGCCGAGGCCGAATACATTGCAGCTGGAAGTTGCTGTGCTCAAATTTTATGGATTAAGCAACAGCTAGAAGATTATGGTATTAAACAAAAGGCTATACCTATAAAATGTGATAATACAAGTGCAATCAATTTAACTAAGAATCCTATTCAACATTCCAGAACTAAACATATTGAAATTAGACATCATTTCATTAGAGATCACGTAAATAATGGAAATGTTGTTATTGAATTTTTAAACTGAAAAATCAAATTGCTGATATTTTCACTAAGCCTCTTGATGAAACAAAATTTTATGAAATCAGAAGAGAATTGGGTTTGATCCAACCATTTAATGAATCAATTAATGAATTGATATGATATCTAATTGATGTGACATCTTTTAATCAAATCAATTAAAGGGAACATCCTATCAAATTAATTGCTTGAGTATGCTGCAAGCTTTAAGCTTTTTCCACCTTTATGAAGCATAACTTCCTTAAATTCATCCACCAACCACCGATTTGAAACCTTTTCTTTTGATGGCAGTTAACTGACCAGGCAACCAAACAGTCACCTGGCCAGCTAACCATCAAGGCATCCCTATATAACCTTTTTACCAAATTTTTTCATTCACCGTCTCCCTCAACCGATCGTCCTCTCCCTCTCTCATCCTCTCTTCATTCCATCAATATCTCTATCAATCTTCTTCCATTCAATCCATCTTGAAGATAGTGGATGGCTCCCAAGAAGAAGGCAGTCGCTAGAGATGATGATTGTGCCGATCTTCGCCGGAAGTCTTCTACTTCTTCATCTCAATCAACTCCCTTCTTGCATCTAAATCCTTTGCTCATGGAAGGTTAGTTGATTTTAACTTCTTAGAACAAGAAGGTTTTAAAATTGGAAAACTTTTAGTTAATCAAGGTTGGGATAAGCTTTATCTACCAAGAGACCTATTTATCCTGAGCTTATTAGGGAATTTTATGAAAATATCTCTTTTGGTAGTGGGACTATCTCTTCCTTCGTGAAAAAGACTAAAATCGACCTAGACTGCAAAACGTTAGGATGTGCTCTTAATATTCCATCTGATGGTTTCTTAGAAGTCCTACCCAGTGAACGTGGATATAAAATAGGTTTAATCCTTAATATTGATGAAATGAAGCCAGTAATATTGAAACTCTAGATGCCAACATGCTATCTGTAGAAAATAGATTATTTCATAGTATCATCGCCAAAATCCTAGCCCCTCGTGCTGGTTCGTTTAATGTAGTAAATGATAGGGACATATGCATAATGTATGACATCTTAATAGAAGACCCTGTTGATCTACCTCAACTAATGACCGTAATGAAAGAATCCTTGTCTAGATCTAAGGCTGCATTGCCCTACGGAATGTTTCTCACTTATGTATTTGAGTTTTTCAATATTAAGCTTAAGGGAGAAACTGCAGTGGCATTACGTCACTCTGACGTTTTAATGCTCATTCACTGCACCGTATGGACTTTGCCAAACGGGATGGTATTTGGTTAAAGGTTAGGTCTAGAACTGGTCAGTCTAGTATGCCACCGCCAACTGTGACTCAATCTGCTTGTTCTCCTCAGAACTTCTTCAATTTTGACTTCAACCATCCGAATCCTTACCTTGCTGCTATGTCTGATGATCAAAATCCTTTTCAATCTGATCCACCCAGTATGAATGCTCCTGGACCTTCTTATCGTAATGACAATCAAGCTCCTGCTCCTCTTCTTATCGTTCGTATAAGTGATGATCAAATTCGCCTTATATCAATGAATTGACCCTTGCCACTTCTAGTCGAAGCTCTGGAGACAGTGCTTCTTCTGTCAATGATCAGACTCTCATTCCATATATTTCTTCTATTTTTGAAAACATATCTCAGTTTAAACTTATTCTTGAGCGACTTGTCCATGATGTGAATATTCTCAATGGAAGAGTTTTTCATCACAATGAATCTGTCATGGAGCGGATCCTAAAAGAGATTAATTTCCTAAAAGGTAAGCTTGAGAATTTTGAAACTAAGGCAGAGTGGGTAGAGCACCGAATGAGATCTACGAGACCCAGACCCGGGATGCAGCAAACGTTGTTGACCATTGGACTGCATCCTTCACAAGGCTGAGTCAACTCCTAGAGACTTACATCACTCTTTCTGCCGCCTCTGCGCCTGATGCTTCTTATTCTCATCCGCACCTCTGGACTCCACCAACACAGCCTTCCTCCGACAAGCCTGGATCTTCAAACAAACCAAATGTTTCTTCAGTGCATATTTCTTCTTCTGATGACGACAAGTGATTATGTTTGACTTATGTTGTACTGTTGTTTTTGTAATGCATGACTATGTTTTATGACTTGAGACCATGGCGTGTAATGTTTGTAATACTCTATTTTGTAATGATCTGAATGACTGCTCAAATTATGTATGTTTGATCACATCTCCTTGATATATTATGCTTAAATTTATTGCAAAACTCTTCAAACTTCTTTTTGATTAATGACAAAAAGGGGAGAAGATTATTGCATACATTAAGGAATGGAGTAAAGTAATAACTCCATATATTCAGGGGGAGAAAAAGATTTCACTGATTCAGATTGACAGGGGGAGAAATTAATATTTTCTGATTACACTCCTGTCTATATTAAACTTCTATATTTGCTCCTCTTGTGCTTAAAGGTTTTGTCATCATCAAAAAGGGAGATTGTTGACCCCAGATTGATTTTGATGATTACAAAATAATTAGGCAATTCTAAGCTTGATACAGGGAAGTTCGGTCGCCTTGCAAGTAAGTATCTTCGTGCAAAATTTTATTGGTAAGAAAGTACTTCATTTAATTTGCTTTGAATATTTTTTATTAGCTTGGGAGTTAACTGGTTAGCTAACTTGTTATTCCATTTAGCTAGCTGATACATTGTCTCAGTGCTTGGCCAAACGATCTTGTATTTTAGCTAGCTGGTTAGCTAGCTTGTTAGCTAGCTGAAGTTCTTCAGCTAACTAAAATGCTCGTCATAGTGCTTGCCGAACGCTCTATAAATTTAGCTAGCTGGTTGGTTAACTTGTTAGCTAACTGGAATTCATTTTAGCTAACTCCAGTTGCCTGTAAACTCTCCTGGCCGAACAGTTTCAAATGTTAGCTAACTATGGAGCTAGCATCTTGGAGCTAACTGCTTAGCTAACTATTTTTTCCAGGAAATGTTGAAGCTGTGAGGATTCAAATTTTAGTTAACTGGAGAGCTAGCTGTCTGTTGGCTAGTTAGCTGGAGAGTTAGCTACCTTATTCAGACGTATGGCTGCCTTTTTGCTCAGTTAGCTGGAGAGCTAACTAAGCCGGACCATTCCTACGTTACTTTTTGTTTTAGTTAGCTAGTGAGCTAACTGACTATCATTTAGCTAGCTATTGAGCTAACTATTCTTCTCCTGCAACCCATGCAACCGTGAGCCTTAATTTTCTAGTTAGCTGGGAAACTAACTACCAATACATGAACCCTTTACTTTGCCGTTTTATATTGCCTGTTAGTTAGCTGAAGAGCTAACTAACCTTTGCTTAGTTAGCTGCCTAGCTAACTAAGTGGTATGCTTGGCCGTTGTTTTTGCCTATTAGTTAGCTGAAGAGCTAACTAGCAATCTTTCTAGTTAACTAAAGTATTGCCTCTGGACGATTTATTTGCCATGGCCTCTCTTGTTAGCTAGCTGACTAGCTAGCTAAGGTTACTTACTTATCTCTTCACCGAATGCATTGATGTCTTCAGCTACCTGGAGTTTTTTTTTCCAGTCAACTACCGCCTGAGTTCTTAAGCTGCTCTTTCTCTCTTACTCTCTCTATATGCTATTTTAATCTATATTTAACTTTTAGATTTTTGAATCTTTGCAGTGCTCTTCCTTCCTCAAATGGAGATCAGCATTCAATGCTTAAGGGAAATATTTATAACGGTTATATTTTCTTCCCATTTTTATTTCCATTTGTTCCTAATGTATCTAACGGATCTTTTCTTGTTGGATGATTATAAAAAGGTGGGATTTGAAGCACACCATGATGATTCTGAAAAAGAGTTTTTAAAGAGAGAAAATCCAAGAAAAGAGCTTATATTGCATATTGTTGAGTGGTTGTTGCTGTGCATTTAAGTTCATTCATTGCTCCAAAAAGTCATTATCTTTGAAGTTTTTCAAGCAATCAAGACTTCAGCTACTTCGACCTCGTTCATTTATTACTGAGTTTATTGCTTCAAAAATTGTAAAGTATATTCTGAATATTTGCTCATTGTGGGAGCTTCTCTTTATCATTCCTTGATCGTTTTTGTAAAAGGGTTAGTGTTAACCCTGATTATTTTGGGCTTCCTTGTGCCTTGAAACAAGAGGACTAGCCTAGGTTTGGTTAGGAGATTTAGCTTCCTTGTGCCGTGAAACAAGAGGACTAGCCTGGTGTGGCTAGGGGTTTTTGGCTACCTTGTGTCGTATAAACAAGAGGGCTAGCCTGGTTTGGCTAGAGATTGTAATCGTTGTGATACGATTAGTGAAATTCCCAAAGGTTTTGGGGAGTGGATGTAGGTGCTGAGTTTGGCACCGAACCACTATAAACTTCTGTGTGTTTGTGGTTGTTTGATTCTCTACTGTTATCATTCTATGCACTCCACTACACCGCTGCAAATCAAAATTAGGGTTTAAGCACATACTTGCATAGTAATCTTTTTTTTTAATAACCCAATTCATCCCCTCTTGGGTTGCTACATCTGGGCAACAAATTTGATCATCTTTTTCATACAGTTCATTGAATTCCAAAGAGAGAAGAAGTGAAAAAAATGAAATGACTTGAAGATTCATATGTATTCAATGGTAAAAAAGGTGATTAAATCTTGAATTTAGCTATATTCGAATGTAGCTAAGCCTAAATTTGATTATTTTTTTTATCTTTGGATCCATACAGCTCATGAACCTTAAAGATAGAAAAAAATAAAAAAATAGAAAGGTTCTATTCATGTAAATCCAAATATATACACATATTTTATCAGCTCTCTTTCTATATATCTACATTTCTTTATACACACACACACACACACACACACACACACACACACACACACATATATATATATATATATATATATATATATATATATATATATATATATATATATATTTATTATACATAAAATTTTTTATCCGCTGCATGAATGTATTTGACACACATAAAAGTTCATTGCTTAATTAGAATCAGAATTTACTTGTTAAACAATGTATTTACTATCAGTCAATTATACTGTTACATTGTAATAGTTCTAATTGAAGATTATAAAATATCGCTATTAAATGCTGATGTTAACAAAGAAAGTTTTTGCTTGATTAACATGCCAATTTAGTATTTAAGTTGCATTTGGTGCATCGTCAGGCAATCTTAAATAGTAATATGAATTGCCTACAAGATAGATTACCACTTGAAAGAATGTCAGTAATGTTGATTATTATGCTTGGCATAATCAGATAATGTTATAGTAATATTGATTACTGTGTTTAGTATGACAGAGATTACCAGTCATATAGCATCAAATTCCTAAAATACTCCTAAATCAAATCTATAAAAAATTTATATACTATTATATATTTAGTTTGAAAAAACTTGTATTTATAAATGATAACACCTAAATTTCATAAAAATTTTGATCCAATTTACCACTATGTCCAATAGATCTACCAAATCCAGCTTCTTTGGTTGCTGCAGGCCTTGTCTTTTTCGTTTCAGAGCAGAATCAGAACTTAACGACAGAAGTAGAGAAGGCACCGAAATATCTAAATCCCTTTTAGCAGATCTACTAAAACCATCAGCATCATGCCTCACACTTTCTACACTAACTTCCAAATGGGAAATAGAAGAAGAGTCCTGAATAGGAAGTGATCCTTTCATAGTTCTACTGGAACTACATCTTGACTCAAGGGATTTTTGAGTGCAGCCTGCCCCTTTTGAATCAAAGAAGAGCAGGTTTTCCCAACGACACACACCTTTTCTTACTAACACTTTGTTGCTGCGGATTTTGGTTCTTCGGTTTGAGGGTGGTGCATGTCTGAATTCAGGTAACTCTCTTCTATCCTAATGGACTTGTAAAATAGTCCTCGTGCAAGGATCGTGGTGGATGGTCCCTGTAAAAGACCCTCCAACGTCCAAATCAATGAAAATTAAAGCAAGCAGATAAAAGGAGAAGGTTGTTAAAGAAGGATGCCCCAGAGAAGTCTCTGGAATGCAATGACGTCTACTAGAGTTCTTAAGAGCGTTAGGCTTGAAAAACGTACATAAGGGTCTTGGAACTTAGTATTGGTGCTTGATGACGCCCGATCACTAGTCCTGAACGTCGGGAGAAGGAAGCGGAATGATTAGCAGATCTTCGCTCCACCGAGTTGCCTGCAAAAAGTCCCAAGTCCGGAGGGATTCTCCGATGGGACCCTCCGATGCTCAAGTTAGCAATCGAGGTCACAGCTGAGGAAGAGCTCGAGTGAGCTCTTTTTAGATGAAAGTGTTCTCAGGGAGGAGGGATTCCCCTCTGAGTGTTGAGATAGCGATTCCTTGAGTTTTTTTGCTCGTACCTGATTATTGAGTGGATTCACCTTTTATAGGGGTTGACACTTGCATGATTACGTGGGATTCTGTGAAAAAGGAATGTCCGCGGAGTTCTTGGGAGTTGTGTGAATCTAGGCCAGTAGGTGGGTCCTATCCCATCGGAGAGAGAGAACAACGGTGGTTGGTGGGCTACGTCCCATCAGCCAGCGGGGCTATTGGGTAGTTGGGTCCAGTCCCATCAGCGGCGTGGCCAGTGGATAGTTGGATATGGCGTTGTCAAGCGGCGTGGGTCAGGAAGGTGGCATCCTGAACCACCAGGGCCGTGCTAGGGCTGATTTGGAGGAAACGGGGGCGTCTCGACTCTTTCGAGGGAGCCAAGGCTGAGCTGGGTCGACCAGGGATGGCCGGGGCCAACCTTGCCGACCAGAAAGTGCCGAGGTGGGGCCGACCAAGAATGGTCGGGGTCAACTCGGTGGGCCTGAAGACGCCGGGGCCGAGCGGGGCTGACCAGGGATGGTCGGGGCCGACTCGGCGGACCTGGAGCTGCCGGGGTCGAGCGGGGCCGACCAGGAATGGTCGGGGCTAACTCGGCGGACTTGGAGATGCCGGGGCCGACTAGGAATGGTCGGGGCCGACACGGCGGACCTAGAGCTGCCAGGGTCATGCGGGGCCGACCAGGAATGATCGGGGCCGACTCGGTGGGCCTAGAGATGCTGGGGCCGAGCGGGACTGACCAGGGATGGTCGGGGCCGACTCTACAGGCTTGGAGACGCCGGGGCCGAGCGGGGCCGACCAGGAATGGTCAGGGCCGACTCGGCGGGCCTGAAGACGTCGAGGCCGAGCGGGGCCAACCAAGAATGGTCGTGGCCGACTCGGCAGGCTTGGAGACGCCGGGGCCGAGCGGGGCCGACCAGGAACGGTCGGGGCCGACTCGGTGGGCTTGGAGACGCTGGGGCTGAGCAGGGCCGACCAGGAATGGTCGGGGCCGACTCGGCGGGCTTGGAGACGCCGGGGCCGAGCGGGGCCGATCAGGAATAGTTGGGGTCGACTCGGCGGGCTTGGAGACACTGGAGCCGAGCGGGGCCGACCAGGAATGGTCGGGACCAACTCGGTGGACTTGGAGACGCTGGGGCCGAGCGGGGCCGACCAGGAATGATCGGGACCAAATAGTGGACCTAGAGCTACCGGGGTTGTGCGGGGCCGACCAGGAATGGTCGGGGCCGACTCGGCGGGCCTGGAGATGTCGGGGCTGAGTGGGGCTGACCAGGGATGGTCGGGGCCGACTCGGCAGGCTTGGAGACGCCGATGCCGAGTGGGGTCAACCAGGAATGGTTGGGGCCGACTCGGTGGGCCTAGAGACGCCGGGGCCGAGCAGGGCCGACCAGGAATGGTCGGGGCCGACTCGACGGGCCTGGAGACGCCGGGGCCGACCAGGAACGGTCGGGGCTGACTCAGCGGGCTTGGAGACACCGGGGCCGAGCGGGGCCGACAAGGAATGGTCGGGGCCGACTCAGCGGGCTTGGAGATGTCGGGGTGCACTAATGTTTTGGTTTTGCCGAAATTGCCCTTGTGGCTATACCAGTCACATCATATGCCCCCCCGCCCCTGAGCGCTAAGGACCATGTGCCTGCAATTCTTTGGGCGAAAGGGGCGCGAAAATTTAAAAATGATTGCCTCCTTAGTGCGCTTTAAATAGCTTGATGAGCTGGTGCTCTATTCCGAGGCAATGTCGCTTCGAAGATCTCCCGCAATCATGTGTTAGGTGGGGCTGACGTTGGCGCCGGACGCTCCGGGGAGGGAGCTCATTGGAGAATGGAAAAAGGCAAGTATCATCATTGCTCCTCTGTTTTCTATGCCCCGCGATTGGCCAAGGATCATGCCCCTTGGGGTAAATCGAGGCGGGCTTGGCTTGGGGCAGGCGAGATTTCCGGCTAACAGCTCGTGGTGCCATAGAGGTTTACCACGTGGCGGGATCTCGAGCGTTGCTAATGGAAGGTGGAGGGTATAAAAGCGCTTCAAGAGCCTGGGGAAAACTTTTATTCTGCTATTGCTTTCTTCCACCTTCTGCTTCCCTAAGCTTCTTCTACGACCTGAGCCCTTCTAACTCCTAGGTTAATTTCATCCTTTTCTCATGGACCATAGTGCCATTAGGGAGTGTAAGAGAACCGTAGAAGAGTCTTCCCAATCCAGCAGTGAAAACCAGGCCCCTGTAGTTAGCCAAATGCCTCGACCAATGGGTGGCGTCACTATCTGCGACGGATCGAGGATGATAGAACCTCCATCTACCTTCGGCTTTCTCATTAGGGCAGTCCCCGTGTCCTCTCGCCGTCCGGCGCTTCCTCCGGCGGTGAGTTCTGATCCAGCAGGTCCAGCGGGGGTGGCCTCAACCATGACCTCTAAGGACGTAGAGGCCGTTAGGGTTAGATACCTGGTCCCTGACTTCATTGGCCTGTCTGCGCCGGGGCCCGAAGATAGGGTGACCTCCGACTACCCGGGTCGAGTCGCTCTATATGAGGAGTTCTTTCGGTGCGGGCTGTGCCTTGCTTTCCATCCTTTTCTTCTAAACCTCTTAGATAGGTATAGGTTAGTGCCGGCGCAGTTAACTCCGAATTCAATTCGGATCATATGTGCCTTTGTCATCCTTTGCCATTTCGAGGGGGCCCGCCCAGGGCTGTCTCTGTTCCGAGCTTTTTATAAGCTCCGCCGTCAAGGCGAGGGGGCCTGGTGGGCATTTACCGTCAGGCCGGGTAGAGCCTTCCCTTTAGACCTTCCGTCCAAAATTAGGGGGTGGAAGTCTAGATTTCTTTTTGCCCACGTCGAGGGGGTGAGGGCCGTTTGGAGGGAGCCAGACACTAGCTCCAACGACGATTCCTCCGTAAGGGATAGGGATAAGGAACTGTTCACCCAACTGTCTAACTGTCAAATCCCAGGCTACAAGGAACTCCTGTCCGAGGAGAACCTAGTAGAGGCCGAGTTAGCCCCGGCGGCCGGTGAGCTTGATGCCTGACTCCTTCTGTCCCGACCTTCGGTTTGCTGTATGTTGTCGCTAATGCATGTTATCTTTTTCTATGCAGCAATGAAGGTTTCCGCCAGCGATTTCGAGGCCGTTCTGAAGCAGAAAAGGCAGGCGACCGGAGAGTCGTCCAGGCCGGCGAAAAGAATTCGAAGAAGGGAGCCGGCCAGGCCGGCTGAAGCCCTCATGGCCCCAACACCTACGGAGGAGCCGGCTGAGAAGAAGCCGGTCGTAGGAGTGGCCCCGGAGCCGGCCAGGGCCGAAATTGAAGAGGGGGAGATCCCGGGATGGGAGGAGCCCTCGCTTCAGCGATAGCGTTGCCACCACATCATCGAGATGGTAAACTTCGAGGGCGGCAGCCTTGAACCGGGACACAAAGTCCCGCAGCGACTCCCCCTCCTTCTGGCGCACAGAGAAGAGGCTGTCCGCCACTCTTGGAATCCGCCGGCATGCATTGAAATGTGCCAGAAAGGCCCTTTCCAGCTCTCGAAAGGAGTCGATGCTGTAGGGGGATAGGCGCGAGTGCCACGCGCGAGCGGCCTTCCGTAGAGTGGTAGGAAAGGCTTTGCAGAGAAGGGCCTCCGAAGCGCCTTGGACTTGCATCATGGCTTTATAACTCTTGAGATGGTCGAGAGGATCTGTCATACCGTCGTACTGGTCTATCTGGGAAAGCGAAATCTGGAGGGGACAGGCTCCTCTAATATCCAGCGGGTGTAAGGAGGACGGGTGTCAAACTCTTCCTCTGGCTGATGATTGATTTTCCTAGAGAGCTCATCCAATCGCCTATTGTACTCATCTAGGCACTCCTCCGCCTGGCAGTTGATTGTCGGAGCCCTCCGAGATAGCTCGGAGGAGGAAGAAGAAGAAAGAGAAGGAGATGGATACGGAAGCTGGGACTTCCGCTTTGGTTCCTCCTGATGATGCGGCTCGGGAGGAAACTTACTAGGGCCACAACCAGGGGACCGTGGCCGTTTAGAGGGATTACGGCGAGGCTTCCTAGGGGAAACCTGATTACGACCGGCTTTTTGCTGGAGAGAGCCTCCCCTCGCCGACTGCTGACTGGCGGGGGGGGCGGTCTGGTGCTGGGTGGCCACGGACTGCTGCTGCTGGAGTCCATGGACCATAGCGGTGATAGTTTGGATTTGTTGGGTGAGAGTTGCTAATTGCTCCGCAGTTTTGATAGCTGCATCTGGCGGTGGACGGGTGACGGGAGGATCGGCGGCAGGGGGATCAGCCTCCTGCTGCCTAGCTGGCGAGGGAAGCCCTGTTGGACAGCTGACAGAAGCGTCCTGAGCTCGTTTCACCACCATAGCTTAGTGAATAAGAGAGGGGGGAGTAAAGTTCATTGATACGTAGCATGGAGAACCCTGAGCTACCTGCTGCTTCGCCGTAATTGCCCCCCTTCCTGGCGCGCTAATCTCATGACGCATGATTACTGGTCCTGAACGTCGGGAGAAGGAAGTGGAATGATTAGCGGATCTTCACTCCACCGAGTTGCCTGCAAAAAGTCCCAGAACCGGAGGGATTCTCCGGTGGGACCCTCCGACGCTCAAGTTAGCAATCGAGGTCACAACTGAGGAAGAGCTTGAGTGAGCTATTTTTAGATGAAAGTGTTCTCAGGGAGGAGGGATTCCCCTCCGAGTGTTGAGATAGCGATTCCTTGAGTTTTTTTGCTCGTACCTGATTATTGAGTGGATTCACCTTTTTATAAGGGTTGACACTTGCATGATCACGTGGGATTCCGTGAAAAAGGAATGTCCACGGAGTTCTTGGGAGTTGCGTGAATCTGGGCCGATGGGTGGGTCCTATCCCATCGGAGAGGGAGAACAACGGCGGTTGGTGGGCAACGTCCCATCAGCCAGCGGGGCTATTAGGTAGTTGGGTCCAATCCCATCAGTGGCGTGGCCAGTGGGTAGTTGGATCTGGCGTTGTCAGGCGGCGTGGGTCAGGAAGGTGGCGTCCTGAACCACCAGGGTCGTGCTGGGGCTAATTTTGGAGGAAACGAGGGCGTCTCGACTCTCTTGAGGGAGCCGAGGCTGAGTTGGGTCGACCAGGGATGGCCGGAGCCAACCTCGCCGATCAGAAAGTGCCGGGGCGGGGCCGACCAAGAATGGTCAGGGCTAACTCGGCAGGCCTGGAGATGCCAGGGCCGAGCGGGGCTGACCAGGGATGGTCGGGGCTGACTCGGCGGACCTGGAGTTTCTGGGGTCGAGCGGGACCGACCAAGAATGGTCGGGGCCGACTTGGTGGACTTGGAGACACCGAGGCCGAGCGGGGCCGACCAGGAATGGTCGAGGTCGACACGGCAGACCTGGAGCTGTCGGGGTCGTGTGGGGCCGACCAGGAATGGTTGGGGCCGACTCGGCGGGCCTAGAGACGCTGGGGCCGAGTAGGGCTAACCAGGGATGGTTGGGCCCGACTCAACGGGCTTGGAGACGCCGGGGCCGAGCGGGGCCGATCAGGAATGGTCGGGGCCGACTCGGTGGACTTGGAGACGCCAGGGCCGAGCGGGGCCGATCAGGAATGGTCGGGGCAGACTTGGCGGGCTTGGAGACGCCGGGGCCGAGCAGGACCGACCAGGAATGGTTGGGGCCGACTCGGCGGACTTGGAGACGCCGGGGCCAAGCGAGGCCGACCAGGAATGGTCGGGGCCGACACGGCGGACCTGGAGCTGCCGGGGTCGTGCGGGGCCGACCAGAAATGGTCGAGGCTAACTCGGCGGGCCTGGAGACGCTGGGGCCGAACGGGGCTAACCAGGGATGGTCGGGCCCGACTCGACGGGCTTGGAGACGCCGGGGCCGAGCGGGGCCGACCAGGAATGGTCGGGGCTGACTCGGTTGGCTTGGAGACGCCGGGGCCGAGCGGGGCGATCAGGAATGGTTGGGGCCGACTTGGCGGGCTTGGAGATGCAGAGGCTGAGCGGGGCCGACCAGGAATGATCGGGGCCGACTCGGCAGACTTGGAGACGCTGGGGCCGAGCGAGGCCGACCAGGAATGGTCGGGGCCGACACGGCGGACCTGGAGCTGCCGGGGTTGTGCGGGGCCGACCAGGAATGGTCGAGGCCGACTCGGCGGGCCTGGAGACACCGGGGCCGAGCGGGGCTGATCAGGGTGGTCGGGGCTGACTCGGCGGGCTTGGAGACGCCGGAGCCGACCAGGAATGGTTGGGGCCGACTCGGCGGGCTGGGAGACGCCGGGCCGAGCGGGGCCGACCAGGAATAGTCGGGGCCGACTCGACGGGCTGGGAGACGCCGGGGCCGAGCGAGGCCGACCAGGAACGGTCGGGGCCGACTCGGTGGGCTTGGAGACGCCGGGGCCGAGCCGGGCCGACCAGGAATGATCGGGGCCGACTCGGTGGGCTTGGAGATGTCGGGGCCGAGCGGGGCCGACTAGGAATGGTCAGGGCCAACTTGGTTGGCTTGGAGACGCCGGGGCCGAGCGGGGCCGACCAGGAATGGTCGGGGCCAACTCGGTGGGCTTGGAGACGCTGGGGTGCACTAATATTTTGGTTTTACCGAAATTGCCCTTGTGGCTATACCAGTCACATCAGTGCTTGTTGGAATGGTAAGACGTTGTTACATGATTTTTTGGGCGTGTTTTGAGAAGTTGGCGGTCAATAAACCGAAATCCCGTTGATCATGGAGGGGGTGCTATATTTGGCCCATGTTTCTGTCTAGGGAGATTTACTCCGAGATCTTGACGATCGGTGCGATTTATCCTCTGAAATGTTCGGCATGATTCGGGTAAAGATGATGTTGATTCTGAAGAGTTGGAACTCAATCGTGTTTGAATATAGCTCGATCTTACCGAGGTTTGAAAATAGCTTGGCTATGCTGAAGTACTGAGATGATTTGGCCCTACCAAGGTACGAAAAAGGCACGGCTCACCAAGGTTCGGAGACAGCCAATAATGCTGCTTATCTTTTTCTATGACAAAAAGTGGACCCCTTCTAAATGTGGTGATTAGCAAGTCAGAACCAAGAAGTGAGTCTTATTGCCTACTACATTTGCCAATCAGCGCGGTGACGATTTGACCCCACATCACATTTCATCACAAAAAGATTGATCCACACCCTCAACAACTAGGGCATCGACCTTCCTTCTTGGCTTTTCCTTGCCCTGTGCTTAGGGGGCTGTTGGAGCGAACGGTGGAGGGGGAAAAGCCTCCAGAGTGAACGGAGGAGGGGGATGCAAGGGAGGGAGGGTGCACCGGATGGAATGGGGGCGCCGAAGCGAATGAAAGAAAGGATAGAAGTTTTAACTTTTAAGGGTAGTTTAAAAAAATAATTTTTTTTAAAAAAAATTTTTTTAAGGGTGCATAGAGTAATTTTTGCGGTGGAAATAGAAGCTCCTCTTAGCAGCACTTTGCTTCGACTCATTTTCAATATTTGTGGTTTCTTATATCACTTTCCTCTTCTTGTAAAGAGGACGAGTTCTCCTCGCTGGAACCGAATGGGCTCTCTTGAGTCTTGACAAAAGCAGAAAGCGAATCTTTAATACCATCACCATCAGAAGAATGGCTGGGAACACTTTCCTTTTTTCACATCTCTTTCTCTTCCAAAATCATTCTTAGAAATTTTGCATTTTGATATTTCACTGCACCCTCCGATGGCACATCTAAGCATGAATTCTCCATCAAGGTAGGCACTTCCACCATAGACGAAGAAAAACTTCTTCTGCCCTAGCTTCTGCCACCAGAGGCTTCCCCTTCTTCGCAACGCGCGGCTTCTTCAACTTAACAGAGATCCGATAGGACGGTCATCGTCATCCAATTCGCCTTCCATCCCTCTTGAAGGTAATGATTTGTTCTCGCGCTTCTCCGTATTTTGGAAAGAATGATTTTATTTTAACGAAAGAGAAAAAAAGATGATAGTTTTATTTTTATAAAAGAGAAACGAGCAAGAATAATTTTGTTTAAAAAAAAATTTATCAAATTATAATATCTCAAAAGTAATATCGATAATCGACATGTATAAATTATTTCATAATAAATAATACAGATTTTATTAAAAATATATATATATCAAAATAGTTTTTTGTAGGTCCATTTAAATTATCAAGCACAATCTTACTGTATATTGAAAATTTTATTCATTTAATTTTTTATTTATTATAATTTATTATGTTACGTAAGAGCTGTGAGGACGACACGTAGAGGCTTCTCGGTGGGAAGCCAACTCCGGTCCCCTCCCACTGTAATTACGATAAATAAAAGAAAGAGAATGGCGAAAAAGAGCGTTACACTCCCTGTCCTCTCTTCTTCTGGGTGGCAGGAAAACTCCGAAGCTTCCTGTAGAGATTCGCGAACAAATCACATTTCACGTGCTTCTTTTCTTCGCCAGCTGCAGGGATCTCGTCTCTGATCGGTCGGTGGTCGTCGGTATTTGCTTTGAAGATTGAAAGCTTTCTCGACGGTAATCTTTGTGGCTGTTCGGATTTTTTTTTTTTTTTTGTGGAATTTTGAGCATTTGTGTCGATCGGGACGGAGTTTAATGTGGGAATGACTTGGGATGTGGAATTCTAGGGTTTCTCTTTGTGGGGGAGAGAGATGCAGAAGGGGCGGTCTCCGGAGCCTTTAGATTTCTTCATCTGGACCGTCGAGGTATGTTTCTCTTCTCTCTAAAAGTTTCATCGGATGTAGGTCATTTTCTGTTGATCAATTTCATCAGTCGACGCGTTGGAATGAAAAAAAAAAAAATGATTGCTTGTTCTTTTTTGCATCTCAGAGAAGTCATCAGATCTAAAATGATTTTCTGGAGATTAATTTCATTAGGGGACTTGTTGTAATGAGAAAAAAATTGTTTTTTTTTTCGCTTTAAATTTCTTTTCTTCACGATTTTTTTTTAAAAAATCTCCTGAGTGTGGCCGGAGTTGCCAATTAATACGCGATCTTATCTTAATTGGTGTCATGAATTGTCAGCTCTCCAAATTTTTATGTGAAATTCCACTTGTCTCATGCATAGGGATGGTATTGTTGCACATTCATTGGTCAGTCCGATCTAGTAGGTGTGGATCACCCCCAGAACTAAGCATTGCTAGTTTCATGCCATACTACTGGAATTTTTGCCAGCTAGCCCTCAGGAATTTGCTTGTTTTCTGCAGTATATGTTTATCTTGCTTTGTGTAGGAACTATTTAGTGGAAGGTTCATGATGCGAAATAAATGTAGCTATTAAGACAGAGAACACATAAATAAGAGGAGTAATAGGATGATTTGGGTTTTTTCAGAAGGATAAGAGTTTGTGGACTCAATCTCATTAGACAATTCTTGGTCTTGTGACTTTCTTTTTTGTTTTCCTTTTGTTGTTCCCTTTATTTGGGTTTTATGGTTTCAATTGATCTCTAATTGTTTAGAAGCCACTCTGTCACATCAGTACATGATTGTAGCAGGTCCACTGACTGGTGCATTACTTGTTTAACATGAAGCTGTCAAAATAAGATGAACATTGGAGTTTTAATTGGTATTATGTTGCGTGAAATGTTTTAACAGGTTCTCCTTCATATATTGATTTCAAATCTTCTTCTACTAATTAGTTTTTTTTAGAACCCTTAACTTGATTGATGGCTTACGATTTGTACTTTACTTCATATTCCTTGATGCATTTCTCAATTGGACTCCCTCATTTGTTTTCATTTATGAAATATTCTAATCAACTGTAGACCTTTGTAAAGACGTTTGAGTTGCTATTGGCAAATGGTTGACAAATTTGCTGTATTGGTACATCAGATCAGAATTTGTGCTAGTTTGTACATTGTAAAAGTCAAACTATACATTTGGCAGTAAATTCATTTTCTCCATATATTTAATAGAGTTTTGTGGCCGACCCCATGTAGTTGGGAAAAGGCTTAGATGAGTTGAGTTGAGAATTTAATAGATTTTTGTGGCTCCTAGTTATTTGATACACAAATGTGGCAAAAAACTGCTGACTATGAACATTGATGAACCAATTATGATCCAAAACTATTACTATCTTGGAGATAAAATAAGTCCTGCTCACAAATCAAACGTATGCATGTTGTCAGCATGACCTATCAGGGTTATTAATGAATAAGTCACATTACATAAGAATATTCAAATTATTTAGGACTAAAAACAATTTAAACTGGTCCAGTTCTGTGTGGATTTGATTTTTTATGTGAATGAGTGTGAAAGAAGTGGTTGTCTCCAGTTTTTCCTGCTAATATCATTTAACTTGAAAACGTTCAAATATTTTCCATCATATAATCTGCTCAAGCATATATATATATATATATATATATATATATATAAGTTAAATATATATATATGTGTGTGTGCGTGCGCGCGTTCTGCATTATCCTCTTGGAGCTTAAACATTTTTTAAAAAAAGTTATTGGCTAAGTGCCTTTTGTTATTTTTTCATCTCCTTGGGAAATGTAAATGGCTTATTAGTCTTAGTATTGGCTAGAGGAGATGTATGGGCATACTTTAATAGAACTAATGGCTCGAAATAGGATATCTGTATTTCCATGCCATTGGTTATGTCCTAAATCACAATGAGAGTTATACTGTCGTAGCTATTGTCATATATGCGACCATCTTTTACCTTTTTTGATTATTTACGGCACCATGTTGCTTATGTTGTTGCCTCAAAAACTTGCTGATTCTAATGGAAAGATGATAAAGGCATTTACTCCACCTAAACTTTAGTTAAGAGGCATGCTACTTTTCTCGCTAACAATTTCTTGTTGTGATGGATGCATACCATCAGTTGTTGAAAAGTTTTAATATCATTACTTAGGTTTTCTTTTGTGCTAGCAGATAATGGATTCGCTAAATATTAGAATGATAGCACTATATGACTCTCTTTGTTTTGTTTGTACTGATAAGAATTCTTCTCTGTTAACTCTGAAAAGAATGTAATGCTTATAGAACAAACTTAATTGTATTTTTGCCCTTGATTTGCCATTGAAATCTGTATCCTTTCTTTTATGGTAGGCCCTTCTATTTTTGGCATCATGAGTGAGTGGATGATTAATATTGGAAACTCATAACTTGCTATTTTTCTATGGAGTGTAGATGGTTTTGTATTTCTGGTTGGGTGATCAAGTTAGACATCCTCACTATTTTTTATCCACTGATGAATCAATATTGTCAGATAATTAATTTTGCACTCATTTCTGTTGTGTTATGTTGCATCCACCTGTTAATTGACAGACCTTTTTTCTATTGTATTTTTATTATTTCATATAATTGTGTTTAGCATATTTACATTGAACAGGTTCTCATGCGTGGCTTTTATGAGTAAAAATGCCATGTTATAGTGTTTCATTAATTATAAGATAGTTCTGTCATTTGTTAACAAATTCCAATGGTGTTTGTATGTATATTTTGTATGGCCTAATTTGTTTTTAAGAAAAAAAAGTATGTGGAGGCAAATAAAGCACTAAAAGTGCACTACACCACTGCCTCATTTGCAACCTACTTTATTGATCTGGCTAGTGGATTTTTGTAAAAAGCTGTCCACACCCTAGATTACTAAAGCAGGTATCCTTCTTTGTTAAGCCTTGTTTGAAATATAAGCAAAACAAGTCGCATCTCATTGAGTAATGTCAGCTCAAGGACCCTTGGCCTGGATAATTTCAAATCATAAGAAAAACCTTTGAATTGGTATCTCTCTTTTTACTTCGCTTTACTTTGTATTTTTCCTCTTCTTTTCTAAATCTTTAACCCAACTCATCTTACTTTAATGCTCTCGTTAGGGTCACACTTGGTTAGTGGTACATGCGATCCTCCTTCACATTGTTTTCTGATCAGCAGGCAATTCCCAACCTTCTTATGTACTTATAGCAAAGAATATTTTTATCTCAACCACACCCATCTCAATTATCTAGTTCATTGTGAACTGACCTCTAATCTTTTACTCATATATCTCATCTCAATCTTCAGCGCATTGTCCAGAAATTTGATTTTGTTCTATACAATTAAGCTGCTTGTGTGAGATGTAGATATTTAAATTAAAAAAATAAGGTTCTGGGAATAGATGGCCACTCATTTTAATTTAAAAACTCTGTAAGGACTATAGTCCTTTTTTGTGAACGCTTTCGCGAGCCCAAAAGGGTCCTCTATTTCTTGAAATGACCCATTTTGGCTAAAATAATCAGGACTAAGATCTGCTCATGCCTTCTTTTTGAAATATAACAAAGAGATCAGGAACCAGTGGTGAGCTTCTTTATGGCTGCAATTCCTTATGCAAAATTTTCTTGTCCATGCTTCCTCTCATGAAAGCCTAAGTAAAATGGATTTGACATGCCATGACCAGGATCCAACAATGTGCTTCCTTTCATTGGGCATTGTGAGACCCAACCCTTTTGAGCTAGCTAACTTTAAATTAAGATCCAATTTGACTAGATTTAGTTTAAAAAGTATCAAAAAAATATAATTAAAATTTTGATTGAATTTATTTTCATGATATTTGATATTGAGTTAACTTCTTGAATCATTGAAATCAGAGTTCAATTGAAGAAGTTAGAAGCAATTTTATGAACATATATCAATACTGACAAACTTTCGATAAATTATGAAAATGCCATTCACAATGATAAGGATGATTTTTGGTGTTTGTTATCCAAATTTTTGTATTTTAAAATCATGTTAGATGAGTTAGAAATTAGTTTTGAGTTAACAATCTATTTTTAAAAATTTCTTAGATATTTATCTTTTTAGTTTAGTTCTCTTAAAAAGGTAAGTATCTTATTAGAATGGAAAAATCAATTGGTTTTACGAGATTAGTATCTTATAAAAAGTGAAAAACCTCTTGGCTTTAGGAATTCTTTCTATAAATAAGTTTTAAATCAATAATTAAGAAGATGAAGGTTGAAAGATCAAGAAAGTTTATGAAGCTCTTGTGTTAAAATTTAAGAATTAGTTTCTAGCAATTTTATTTAAAATATGTAGGTAACCTAATCATAAGTTAGAGTGTTTTATAAAATTGTTCATGATTACTAAAAAGAATTTTAGATTTTAATAATTTTTAATTAGTTGCATGAAAATCTTGAAATAAATAAATTGTTAAGTAATATATATATTTCATATGTTCAAGTTTATTGCTGAATAATATTAAAATTATCTTGAATTTTAGTGCTTAAGATTGTTTTGCAAATGATATATTTGATGTGTAGAACTTTAAAATTGAAAAGTTAATTTCTTACATATAATGTTTATTGAAAGCTTGGATTAAGTTGGTCACGATTGGTTACTTATGTGCATTATTATTATTTTCTACTGCAAATTTTTTTCATGAAGAAGGCAATTTGTGATTTTATTATAGGAATTATATGAGTGTATGGAAATATTGAAATTATTGATAAATGA
The DNA here is from genome assembly GCA_900491605.1 of Calamus simplicifolius. Taxonomy (NCBI): domain Eukaryota; kingdom Viridiplantae; phylum Streptophyta; class Magnoliopsida; order Arecales; family Arecaceae; genus Calamus; species Calamus simplicifolius. The sequence goes on along the minus strand of UESW01004972.1, from coordinate 141,614 downwards.
AATGTGATCACAAGTATAATGCTATAAACTCTCAACCATGTTTATGATTGATGATTGATGAGTGATAAGCAATCCAACCCACATTCACAGAGTTATATGCGGCGTATTGTCCCTGTTACAAGGATTATATGTGACTGTAGTATATTGACTATGTAGTTGCTATCATAGATATTGAAGCATAAACACAAGTTTTATTTTGAAAATCAATATTGTTGTTTAGAATGTTATGCATCATTGAAATTGCTTATAAAAAATATTATTGAAATATTATTGTATTACAAATATATTTTAAATTACATCACTATGCTTACTTAATCCCTCTAAATTATGATTAGGGTTTACTTATTGAGTGTTGGCCTGTATTTTTTTTTTTTTTTCAGAGACCAAGGCATAGGATTGGGATTCAAGTAGGAGTTGGCCCATTATTTAACTGTGTTGTTTCTTAGACATTGAATTACTTCAGTTTAGATTTACGAAATATTTATTTTTTGATTTAGTCCCTATGATGATCTTTTATTTAGTGACAGTGCATCTGAATTTGATTAGCTTGATTCAATGAATAATTACTTTATTGATATTAGTTAATTATGTGTTCTGGTGAGACGCCTTGCATACTGTGGGATTTATTTCCATACATGTGCAGTGGATTGTTAATGCTAGATTTGCCCTTGGGTCTAGGACATAGTATAATCAATCTATTGGTTTTTCCAATGCACTATCCTCTCTTGATGACCTGTCCATGGCATTGAGAGATCAACGAGTCTGTTTGGTATAAATGAACTTTTACTGGCAGGCCTGCTTGCTTGGGACATTAGCACCTTTTAGAAGAATCACATAATGTTAGTTCTATTCAGTAATTTGGGTGGGTTGGATTGCACCATGATCGATTTGAATTAAACCCAATTAAGGAAGTAGCAAACCCTGCCTAATTTTTTTATGTTTAATAGTGTGCATATGCTTGTGTGATATAACCAGTAACTAAAAATTGTTCACAATATTGTATTGCTATATTTCTCTTGGCCTGATAGGAAAAAAATATGATTTCAGGATGTTGGGTTGTGGCTGGAAGAAATAAATCTTGGTAGCTACCGTCAGGTTTTTGAAGATAATGGTGTCAATGGGGAGTACTTAGAGAGCTTATCCATGTTCACAACAGAACAAATACTGCGGTTTATCAGGCGATGTCACATGAAATGGGGAGATTTTATTACACTCTGCAAGGAGTTAAGGCGCATTAAAGGTTTTCTTCTTCACCTATCTTCACAAAATCATGATTGCATGGAATATAGTTCTTAATTTTTTATCAATATTGGAAAATCATGATTGCATGAAATATTGAGTAAATTTGTGCTCAATCAAACCAACAGTTTATGGATTGATTACATTGTGGAAATCTGTTCTTCTTATGGTTTTTTGGTGCTTGAACATTGATTTGATCAATAGATTCCTAGCATGTGGTACTTGTTATATGAAGGGTAGCATGTGTCTGTTTTGAACATAAAATGCTGACAGTAGTCAAGAGGCAAGTCCATTGATTAAGTTGTCACGTTACCTAGCTAGAAGTTTTGGAATGCAACTCACCTATATGACATTAAATGGTTCACGTGGCTTGGATTCATGGTCATGTTCACTTGTCATTAGTCAGGATACAATAAAAGAATAGTCCTAATCTGAGCATTGTTTATTCCAAAATGACTGAATTGGGAAACTATTTGTGCTTATTACAAAAAGCTCATTTGTGACAAACTGTTTCTTGTTCATCACTGTGTTTACAATTAATAAATACCCTTCTTCTGTGTTATCCTTGATCTCCTAAATAGATCCAACTAATGCCTGATGTCCTTAGTCCTTTATACTTGCACTTAAAAATTACTTTTACAATAATATACATTTAGAATATATGTGCATATGTATGCCTATGCAATCTTCACCTTCTCTCTCTCTCTCTCTTTTTTTTTTTTTGGTCAACAACTATTAAGAAATAAATATTATTACTATTAAGAAAGGAGACCTTTTTCTTCTGTTGCCTTTTTTCATGTGAAAATTATATTTCGTCTGATGTTGGTGCAGCAAAAGGATCCAGGGGATTTATTCTATACATAGTAAAGTTTTTAGATCGCAACAGTTGCAGAAATCCAATGTTTACTGGACAAGAGATTGATTATAATTTGGTCTGGTGTGGCTAATCCTCAGGCCCCAGATTTAATTTGTTCAATCAAGTACATAGAAAGGAAGGGAAAAGATGCTAGAGAATAAGAAAACTGGATTTGATTAATTTTCAACATGCACTTAATTACACCATCTTTTGTCTTCTTTTTTCTTTTTATAACATGAATAGCTTAGAATAAGAGATACATGAGAGAGAGAGAGAGAGGTGGCATGGCCAGCATTAGCACACAAACACATATATTCCTTTTTTTTGCCCATCTGAATTGTTTCCTTTTTTTATATACCTTTTCCTTCATTTCTTTCGTATTCCCTGTATCTCTCCCCAATTCATTTTTTAGGTACCATAGAGAAACCGGGAGCTTTTTTGGTGTAGGTGATGCGGGGAAGCTGTATGCCTTTCATGTTTACTGAAACCCATTGCCGTGCCTTCATCTCATTTCTGATTGAGATTGGCTATCTGCTGATGTGGATCATTTAGAGATCAAAATAAGATAAAAAAAGAATCATTGGTTGGATCTAAATATCTAATATCAACCTTTGAACCGTAGATCACCTGAAGCCCTCCAAAAGCCCCAAAATTGAAATCAAATAGAAGTCCTTAAAACGTCAAATTAACTAAAAGTTGAATCCTAGGATAAAAAAAGAAACCTAAATTTTGCATCAATGCTTTTCTCTATCATATTTTTCTCACAAAGCCATAAGCAGCGGTCTGCATAATTTGTTTGCCAACATGTCACCTTTGGAAAGTTTGAAGAGATTCAACCTTACCTGAGACAAATTGCTTTTCTTTCTTTTTTTTGAGACAGAATCACAGGCTTCTATAAGATTTTCTTTCAATTTTTTCTTAACCATAATCTTGAACCCACTTGGAATTATTAGATCAATGACCTGTCAAGGAGCAAAAAGAGCCTTACGTGTTGGTGATGTAACCTCATTCAGATTTAGAGGCTACACGTTGTAAATCTGCAGTGACTTTTGGCTCAGATCTGATTTGATCTGATCTTTGCATCAAGCCCTGAACATGTTTTATCAATATAACTGCAATCAGCTGCAAACTGATCACTGATCTGCTTTTAGAGAATTACAGCAGTAGAAACTGATGCAGATATTTAGATATGAATGCAGTGGTAAACTGCTGTATTTTAACACAGCAGGACGGTTTGTTCAGCGGTAATTGGTAGAAGAAAGTGGGAAAACTGAAGATGAGAAGAACTTGAAGAGAGGAATAACAAAAAGAGAGGAGGAAGGAGAAGATCCACAGCTCCTGATGTCCTTAAAATATGCCACCTACAAACCAGAAAAACCACACAAGAAGCTGGTGGCGTCCCCTTTTATTAAAGCTAACCAGCTATTAATCCTACTGCAGTCAAGAAATTAACCTAGACTAAACAGTCAACTAAACCATTGTTTTTAATTGAACTAGCTGGCTCAGCATCAGGCTCACATTAGAAATCCCTAATTTAGAACAAAACTGAAACAAAAGGGTCACTAAATTCATTGACTTCCCCTTATTCCTCAACACCTAATAGAAAATTTTGCTTTAAAAGAAATCCATCAGCAACTCCTAGTGCATCACCTGGACATAAACTCCATTACAATTGACAGTGAAGTCAGTTTAAGCTTTGCTTGAGCTTGAACACTCCTTGCTTGTGTAGTGAGTTGATCCTAAATTTGAGTTCATTTAGTAGGAAAGTAGCAAGCTTGAACATCGACAGTGAAGTCAGTTTAAGCTTTGCTTGAGCTTGAACACTCCTTGCTTGTGTAGTGAGCTGATCCTAAATTGCCTAAAGCATGGTTTGTTTTCAGCTCAAATAATTTTATGGATCTGAAATATATGATCCAACAAATTGATGTCACATCAAGCATAATTTTGTGGAAATGTCTGAAATCAGTATATCATAGTCTGGTAACAATGTATTATCAACTATTTTTAAGGGATTCAATGAAAAGAGAACAAAGTAAAGGAGACCTGGAGAAAAGGAAATTTAAACTATACCATCTATCACATGATTTAAATACAGTTGGTGGTGGAGGTTCGTTTGTTTCTTTCTTTTTTTCTTTCATTTGATATATGTCATGGTTGCTAAAATCCAGTAATGCTGCTATCATTCTTTTAATGCAGGAAGTGTTAGCTGTTAACATGTTTGGTTGTGTACATGCAGTTGCATGCCTGAAAGGAGAGCAAGAGATTCGCAGGCCATGGTGGGCTCCGTCATGTCTGTCAATGGTGTTTGTTAGGGTGGCCAAGCGTAATAGGCAATCTCGGGTTGTCTCCTTGAAGCTGGAACCTTGAGCTTCTCCCTGGAATCGCCCTGCCTCATCCCACAACAAACCCATCAACTTACCCTTGCTCTTTTTTTATCCCCTTTTTCTTCTTTCTTTTGGTTTTTTCAACCCCTTTTCCTTTCCTTGCTTAAACCTTTGGAAAATAGCATGTTGTTACTATGGGCTGTTGGGCTATGAGGTGGTTTTGGGTCTGCACACAGTTTAGCTATGCTTGTCCCTGTTTTGTTATATATAATTTTCACTGTGTTATGTATTGGTTGATTGATTTTTCATATAGGTTTTCATTGTGGCTAGATTCAAGAATATGTAGCTTTTTATGAGGATGATTCTAGGAAATTCCAGTAGTGCAACTTTTGTGAATCAATGAAAAAATACTACTTTTAATCCTTGTGAAAAACCACCATCATAAATCTTCCTTTCAGAACAACCCCACCAGAGTTATGAATCTTTCTGAAAGGGACAGTGTTTACGTGCTCCTCTCAAAAGACTTCTTTTATCAAAACGTAGTTCTACCAATTGCGTAGGACCACACATTTTGAACTGCTAATCATGTTACCATTTGCTAGGTCAAACTGAAATTGTTGCAATACTTAATTGAAAAGCATTCTTTTGTTTTTGTCGTCAATGGACACTGAACATTGCAGTGGACGGATATGTTAAATAGAGAGCTGGCAGAAGTACGAACTGATGATTGGCAGAATCATGGTACGTTGTATTGATTCGTACTCTGCATTGGAATTAAACCAAGATTTGATATTGATGTCTATCGAGTCGCGGATCGCATATATTGGCACCGCACGTATATGTTATTGGTATGGAATTGACTCTGAACTTTAGTCAGAATATCACTGAAACCTTTGCCAGTGCTTTCTGGATATGGTGAAACTTGATCAAAAGATAAAACACCGCTAGAACCTTTTGGCTAGTTTGACCATCGCTTTTATATCAAGTCTTGAATCCTATTATTATTTTTTTTTTTTATGTTTGAATCTATTTTTTTCACGTTTGAATCTATTCGGTTTCTAAAGCTATTTTAACTTTTTCATTTTTTACTTTTAAGTTTTATAATTCCTATAAATTTAAGAATAAAAAATAATTAAATGTAAATTTAATACATTCAAATCTAGTAAAATTTAGCTATATATATATATATATATATAGTCTTATCGATTTAGAGTTAAATAATCATAATATCATTTTCCCTTCATCGGTATCCGCATTGAAGGTTTGTTAAAGCAAATGGGGCCGATCATCGAGTTGAATATAAATCTATCTTCTAAAGTTCAGTACTGTAAATTTGGCATGGATCCATAATGTAGACCCAACCTCCAATCAGCTAGTCTATGGATTTCACAGAGACCTAACTTAATTGAACCCACTTTGACCAACCAAATTAATTCAAACATTCAGATTTATTTCCTTGATTGATATCTGACCTAGATCCACCAAAAGATGCGTGAGGTCTCCCTGATATTGTAAGATTTGAAGCTAATTCAATTATAACAGTTTTGCAGGCTCATGTCATGTTATGCATGATGACAGCTCTTGCATATGATGGGAATACAACAGTTATTTGATATATTCATTGTCCGTCTGATTAAAAGTAATGACGTTTTCAAACGAAATGCTGGATCAAATTATATCCAAAATCAAGTTACAATACTGCATAAACAGTTGACCAACCGGACTGACAAAAGCCACAAATTGGAATGAAACACCCCATCAAGGATCCAAGAGGCATTTGCAACAAAGCGCAAGAGTTATTTGCAGACATTCAACAATCCTGCAAGGTTTCTCAAAGTCATACATTGGCTTTCATCAACTCTGAGAGGTTTTCTTGATGTGAAAACACCCCCCAAAAATGGAACTACTTTCTGGAGAATGGCTCGCTCTATACTAGAGTATCACTTTCTTCTCCTGATCAATAGCCCAGAAACTTAATGGACATATAGAACAGAAGAAGACAAAACTGTCGATGAAGATGCCAGGATGTAAAATAGCAAACGTTGGATGGGACCTTGGATGGCTATTCTTACTTGTACAGCTGTTTCAATCTTTTGCAAGCTTCAAGAACATTCTCTCTATGACCAAAGGCGCTGACACGGATGAAACCCTCGCCCCCAGGTCCAAACCCACTGCCAGGGGTTGTGACCAGGTGCGTCTTCTCAAGAATCTCAGCAAAGACATCCCATGAGCTTCGACCTGGGAAGTGCACCCAAACATAGGGAGCATTATTCCCACCATATACATTGAAACCAAGAGAAGTAAATGTATCGACGATTATTTCAGAATTCTCTTTATAGAATCTGACCACATCCTTCATGGCCTGCACAAATATGAAATCTGAGCACCAAGTGATATTAATGAATGACAAACATCATGATGTTTCCAAACTCACCTGTAAACCTTCAGAAGAAAGACAAGCTAGACCCCCAGCTTGAGAAATATTAGATGAACCATTAAAGCAAGTGCAGACTATGCGACTGAAATCCTTGGCGACAGGAAATCCATCAGAGAAAAGTAACTCCTTAGGAACAACAGTCCAACCAAGACGAACACCAGTAAACCCAGCATATTTAGAAAAAGATGATGTTTCAATCGCAACCTGCATAAGAGAGTCCAAATTTCACGGTGATTTATGTCACATCAATCAATAAAATAATGGAAATAGGTCATTATAATTTTCACATTCAGTTCCCTATTGAGCCTCAAACTTGGTTCACACTCAGTTCATATTGAGGAGGAGGTGGAGGCATCCTTTAACCCATCTTAATATACTTAATAGATATATGACTAACTTAAAAAGGTATAGTTTGGAAATGGACTTTTTATGGCAGTCTGCAATTGCAAGTAACATCTGCCTTGTTGCTGGATCACAAGGCTAACTCTTTCATTGAGTGCTTCTATTTAAGATACTCAACTTGGGGACAAATCCAAAGAAGCATAAACAAACCATGTGATAATTACCATGATTAACACTGAACTACCAGTCTATATCTACTTGTCTTCCACCTAACTGACTGAACTTGTAAAAAAGAACTTTAAGTTGCTGAACCAAGATCCTAATTTATTGGCTTGATAATCTTAATTTGAGTTAAAATCATTTCGAGCTTGAACCAAGGATGGTTTGAACTTGAATTAAAGATTGATTCTTGATTCCAAACCTGATTTAAAGCTTAGTTCAGGCTTGAATTCATAATTAATTCAAAGAACAAAAAAAGAAAAGAAAAGAAAAGAAAAACAAAGGAGCCAAACAAAACTTGAATTAAAATTTTCAACTTGTTTCGCTTGTCCAACATTGGTTTGTTTCACTTTACTCTGACCTTGATTTGAGCTTTTCTCGAGCTGAGCCCCAGCAGGGCTTGATTAGCTCAGTTTGTTTGATAGATCTAGGACCACTGCTTACCATGAATGCAAGTTCTGAGTGAGTTGACGCCATATTGCTACAACAAATAAGCCTGATAGTTGGTTATCACCAATGAAATAGTTACCTATAACTTGAATTCCTTGGGCATAATTTTCTCATGAGGACATCTAGTCTATTATTCCTAGGTGCTAAATTACAAAGCAGAAGGCATATAGGGTTGAATGAACTACAATTAAATCACAAATCCACGTTATAATGGAGAAATACATGAACAGTTGATGCATCACATGCAAACAATATAAAACACAAAAGCACGATCTTTTTTGGCATGAAAACAGAACCTAGTAGAATTTTCCAATTCAGCATATTATTAAGAGTGCTAGCAGTATTGAGTTCACCTCTTTTGCACCAGGAATTTCAAAGATAGATCGTGGGCTGTCATCTGAAATATACATGGCATAAGCAGAATCATAAACTATAATAGACCCATTGTCCTTTGCAAACTGCACTAGCTGTGCCAGCTGCTCTCTGGATGCCACAGAACCAGTTGGATTGTTCGGTGAGCAAAAGAAGATGATATCTGTTTTTGAAACAGTTGATAAATCAGGGAAAAAACCATTCTCAGGCGCGCATCTCATGTACTCGATGTTTTCATACTTCTCAATATCCTTCTGGAATAAGCTAGTTTGTCCCATAATAACACTTGAATCAACATACGCCTGCGAACAAAGACTTTTATCAATGGAAGCAGTCCATGATGAAATCAAATGCAACCTGGGCCAAGTTAAATTTTGCCTATTTCCATAGGCATGAAATTCATCCACTAGGAAGTCATTTTATGGATTCATTAACAAACTTTAAATGGATAAAACTTTCCAAAATTTTACAGTAAAACTTTAATTTAAACACATGCTAAAAACCACACAGCAGAAGTCTCATAATAATTTTACAGTAAAACTTTCCAAAAAAAGAGAAGAAAGGAAAATAAAGGTATAATGGAGCGTACAGGATATGATGGATCTTGCACTGCCATCTTCACATTGGATCCAAAAAGCAGCTGCATACATAGAAAGCAGGTAAGTCATACTATTTTCATGAGGGTAGTGATTTTCTAAATGAAGAACAAAGGCTACTATACTTAATGTTGAGCATGTTAAAAATTATATGATAATGACTAAAAACAGATGAACAATTTTATGTAGTGAACAGCACACCAGAGGATCCTGACACAACAGAATGGAAAAGGAATAAACTAAAATGAAGTCCAGAATTAAATAATGCAAACCTGAAGACGAGAGATGTCACATTTTGCACCATCTGAGACAAATATATCAGTTTCTTCAATACCGAGGTCACCATAAAAAGTGGAGGCTATAGCAGCTCTTAGATTCTGCATAAAAAATTAACTAACCATTATGCTAATGAAATTATAAAAATCAATTCTAATACATATGGAACAAAAAAAAGCCCACAAGTAATATCAAAGTTATGCCATGTATTACATCTAATAATGTCTCTAAATTGAGATGATCATTCAATGGACTGCAAATTCAACAAAAGAAGAAATAATAGAAACTAAAAAAGAAACAAGACAAGAAGAAGAAAAAGATAGAAACTAAAAAGGAAACAAGACACGTGCTATCAAGAGGGCATGTAGATCCATCCGGTATTGTTCTAACTAGATGAGGTATCAGTTTCAGAGCCCACATGGTAACAACACATATAAGAATTTCTAAGTTCTTTAAATTAAAATCTTGAATCCACAGGGAAACATCCTATAATCTTATGCATCAATTTTCAAAGAAATTGGCCCACTTACAATTTTTATAAATTTTTAAGCATAAAGAAATGCTGATCATTTTATTGGATATATATACACACACAAGCATGAGGTTCAACAAAATCAGAAGCGAATCTACATAACACATGTTTCTTTAGATGGTTAACTTTGAATTTTCATCTCCTGATTTTTACTACTATTTCAAAAGAAGCATAAATACACAATTTCTTTAAATATCATTTACATATAGGCCTAATAAGTTGCAACACATAATAACTCAATTGAGTACTATTTTGATTCTCAAACCTAGTTGCATCACCCTCAGCTCATTTTTTTATTTGGGATAACCCAAGAATCACTTCCATCAACTTTGAGTGCTTTTTCCATCCCTTTCAGTAATATTGAAGACTTAACCTACCTTGAAAGTGGCTCCTAGTTGCCATTTAAACCTATACTTCAGTTGATTTACAAACGATGAGAAATTTTTTTCCTCTTTGAGCAAACCTGATTTTTTTTTTTCTGTCGATTTGTGCAATGGAAAATAGATTTACAAATTCTTGGTTGAAGAATTAAATAGATGCATGAATTCCACCAACATCTGAAAGGTTGTGAGTAGGAAACGGTTTTCCCAAATAGTTCACTCAAAACACCTGACAAAATTCAAAAACAATCCAGCAGAATACCTTGCAGGTGTTAAGGATCTAGCTGAGGCCTATCTCAGGAGGCCTTACTTAAAGCCTAAAAAGTGGGCCAACTAAAACAAAAAGGTTGCAAAACATAACAGTTACATGTAATTGATTTGAGAGAATCAATCATGATGATTGATGAGGCATTTTTGGTAGACAAACCACAGTTTTACTTAAAGAACCCAAATCTCTTTCTACAATTTTCCACATTTAAAGTAAATTAGAGGCTAACGGGCCTGATCCAGGAAATAAATTCTAATCAAGGCAAATTTGAAAAATCCAGCATCAGAATTATCTAAAGGAAGATTCTAGAATACCATGATGAGATCCTTCTGCTACCATTTCCCCCAAAAATGTCAAATTACTTTGCTATTTAGATATGGAATAATGTGAACATGTTTAAGGCTATGTTTAAAGAATATATATCTATCTGCAGGCACACTCTAGCATTTTAAAAATCCATCTTGAGTTAAACTGAACTGCTATTTCTCTTCTGTGTCTCTTTTTTAGTTATCGGTATTCTAATTGCTTTTTTCCTCCCATCTTCCTACTCCAACTCTGTTGGGCAGATCTTCCCTTTACAAAGAGATCACCATGTGCATTAGCAGTCATCCAATAATTTTCATATGTGGCCTATCCACCATCCCCTTCTCACCCCCCTTAAATAAATAAATAAATAAATAAGATTTTGTTTGCACTAAAAGAACACCAAACATTGAAAAACTATGGACCCTTTTAAAGAGCATGATTTTGATATACCTTATAAATGGACAAAGCAGAACCTCAAATTCTTATCATGAATCTATTAAGAAATAGTTAATAAATTAATAAGCACGTTCCTGTATCACTTTTCCACTCAAACATGATTACCAAAATAATAAAAATATAAATCTTGAACTTGAGTAATCTAAAATATTTATTTTTTAATTATTATCTTTAAATGAAATGTTTAAATATTTGCAGAGATCAAGGAAAAAGATTTTGAAGCAATACGCTAATAAACAAGAGGACCAATTCCAAAAGTTTTCAACATGAGGATATTTACTTGCATTTCAATAGGAAGGCATCGCTAGAGTTGCCACTTTCCGCAAGGTCCACCTACATTGTTAAGAAGGGGTGTTAGACGATAAATTAGCATCCTCATGTTCTACAGAACCCTCAAGTAGTTGTACAAGAGGAAGATGATCTCTCTTCACCAATCTCACATGCTAGCTAGTCATTTTGTACAGATGTCTTTGAGACATGTAAAGCATCACATGAAGATACAAGAGATTGACCATCAAATTAATGTCACCATCATTGTACTGCCTCAAATGGATTATGGATGAATGGGTGATTAGGTGAATCAAGTCATCAACCATATCTAGAAAATGGTCCCCAACTATTGAGCTGACAAGACCTAATGCAAGATGTTAGCAAGGATCTAGCATAGGAAGGTAACATCTCTCATCTTAGCCTCGGCATCGTATACCATGTATATTTATGCATCTATATATATTGCAAGATGAGGTATTACCATGCTGGCCCCATGCCAGCATAGGCATAAGAGCGTTGCAGTCCTTCCTAACATGTGTCCACCCAGCTTCCCAAAAGGTCACAGCATCATCAAATGCCAAATCAAAAATTGGGTAAATTACAATGAGACCCCTTCAACTTTGGCCGATCTATACACTGACCCCTTTTTTTTTTCCCTGAAGATGCCAAAACTTATGTTCCATTGTACAAAGACCCTCTCCGCCCATGTTTGTCATAAGACGTTACCATGTGATGGTCACGTGATACCCAAACCTTTAGATAATACCAAAATTAACCTTTTGTTTTGGCTCTAAAGGGAAGAAAGAGAAGAAAGAAGGGATTTTAATTCTCAAACAAGGTTTCCACCTCCGTTTCCATCTCCGTCTCCCCTCCCCTACTCCTTTTTCAACCAAAATCTTTGGGTTGCTTGAAAGTTACCCTAATGTTTTGGATCTGGGAACAGTGATATGAAAAAAATCTTATTGGAAAGATCTCCATTCCAAAGACCTTTTCAGCTCACAGAGATGGAATGTCATACCTCATGAAGACAATGGATTCATTGGTATATGTGTTGGCAAACTGTTCATCTGTTATGATCCTTTTTAATGAAGGATTTTTTTTCCAAATCACAGCCCCCAAAATCATTTGGTAAGATCAAAAGGGCATGTGAGTCATTAGAGCTATTCAATCTCATCAGGTGATGGTCACTATTAGATGAAGGGATCAATCTTTAGCTCCATTATTGAAAAGGTATAGAGAAATTGCGCAATACCCAGAATGCAAGAGTGAGAAATGGATCCCTTCTTGTCCTCCACCTCCATCTCTCCTTCCCAACATTCCATGCCCATCCATTATTTTCTTCTGGCAATGAATATCATCCATCTCCATCTCTCCTTCCCAACATACTAAACCCACCAGCTATTTTCTTCTGGCAATGAATGTGGATGGCAAGATAAAGCCCCACAACTGGCAGCCAAGATCCTTTGATTACTTGAAAGGAATCAATCTTTTTAACTTGGTTGGATTGTATTTGTTTTCCTTTGTAGCCTCAACCGAGACTCCGATCTATGAGTATAATCAAAAGTTCTTTCTACGTTTTTGGGCTTTTTTTTTCTCTTTGCTTTTAAGTAGTTTTGGGACATCATCTCTCCTTGGGTGCCAAAATTTTGATACTTTTTAGCACTATGGGATGGGAAATATTTGACATCTTGGATGAGGACTAGAGATTGAAGTTCACCAAAATGGAACGGGTTAGGATATGCCAAACTCCCCCAAATGGAAAGAAAGGGCAAATTGATCCTTTCAAACAATATCTTAATGACATTACGAACAGACAGAATAGGGCTAAGTGTAATGAAACAGTAGTTTCAGGGTCTTCAAAAAAAAAAAAAAAAAAACCTTTTGGGGTCAACGTATAAATTGGTCAAAATTGAGAGGGTCTCGCTCTAGTCTACTCTTAAAATTTAAAACAAAAGCCTACAACCATTGGTAAAAAAAATATTTTCACAAGCATTTTGGACTCTTGAAATTTGCAACTTCTTTAGACAAACCAAGTATAATTAAAAAGATGACCGCTGTATGTAAATCATGACATCAATTCCTTGGAGATCACCTTGCTGACCTCACCTTTCCTAGTTTTACTAAATAAACAGGTTCTGGCCAAGAAAAAGAAAATTACAGGTATGGAAAGCTCTAAAACTGTTTGATTTTTAATAAATGCCTGCAAGGACTTGGAATTGCAAAGCAATGCAAAGGATCTGAGTTTTATGTAATTGATTCAAATCTAAGAAGCAATATCATTACGATGCAAGCAAAATGGGAAGCTTGAGAATTGACAGAAACTTATGAACCATATAGGTCAGAGGTTTTGGGGCATTACTTTTCTTGTTCATTTCTTGCACGTTGTCAACTCCACAATGTTAGTGCTAGCTAAAAGAAATCATCACCAATCAGGAAAACAATCTGGTTAACAGTTAGTTGACCTGGTCATATGCAGACATTAATCAAGTGTCTCTACATAATAAATTAAGAATTGGCACACCTCAATTTCAAATATTCTACCCACAACAGGTTCAGCTATTACAAGTTCCAGTAAAAGATACCAGTTATTTGCACTAAATATAAAATACATGAGCTCTACTTAACAGCCATGCATGTTTTATCCATCTAATACGCTATTAATATGTAGGAACAGAAAGGATGCTGGGAAAAAAAAAACAACTTTAATTGCTATTCCAAGGAAGAAAACACCAAAAAATTAGTATCCTACAGCTAGAAATGCTACGTGCAGGTATGTGTTAAGGAAACGGTGCCCTAATAACTGCAGCACAAATAGTGGCTCCGCATTAGCAGAAGAAGGTTCATTTGGAAATTTCATACACCCAAAATACATCCATTAATTACTATGTTAACACAAAACCAGATGATTTCAGAAAAGATGGGGTTAAAAAAAATATATATATATATACCTTGTCACCTTGTTCGGCTCCATAACCACTGTAACCCTCAACTGTTGATAGCAAACGTGCCCTCTGAAAACATTATGACAATTTAATTTCATGGTGAACGCAGACATCATAGTCACACAAACTTTAAAAGGCAGGGAAAATAAAAACCAGTTCTTAGTTAAAATAATAGCTCATAATTTAGTCTAACTTCATTATATGATCTTAGATAATAAAAACCATGAAGCATAGTAACTACTCAAGGAAACTGGTGAGAACTGTCCATTATAGATATGAAAAAAGGGATTTTCCAAATGGCAGAGCCAGTTCCAGTTAATATGAATTCTGCTACATGATCAAACCTATCTGACTAATATAACCAGGGATATTTTTTTAGTAGCATGCTGTCTAGCCTAAAAGAAAAAACTCAAGCACTCAGTTCTTCTATGCAACAGTCTTTTATCATTAAAAATGAAGCTTAACCCAGAACGTTTAGTTTATCACATGTGCAAAATCATTCTTAGCAATTAGTTTCTGCATTCGAACTTGAACAGAAGGAACACTATGTGCCCCCATTGCTCTATCAGCAGCATTTTTTCTATGCAAAATTGGACAGCAGACTGAGAAGAAACAACTGTTAGAAAAAGGGGTTTGCAAGAATTCAGTTGGTCAAATCATTACTTCTAAGCATGTAATAAAAGAAGAATCCGAACAAACAAATTAACGAATAGCAATTTCATGAGCCCTTTAACAATTATAGAAGGGAAACAAAAGTAGATAATCACAAATGAATGATCAAACAAAAATTTGAAACTGATTAGAGTGAAGAAATTCAGCTTGCTGGTATAATGATGAGGTTGTACCTGGTTACGGTGCAGATGCAATCTAATGTTTTAGAAAACAAACACTTGCTCAACTTTTAGAACAATTTGAAAACAAAAATGTTAAGCCTTGGTCTTAGACTTCACTTGAGAAGCACAATAAATGGCATTATTTTCGTCATCATATGATAATAAAGAACTCTAACCACATGATTATAGCAAGCTACAAAACTCAATGAAATTAAGGTCTTCCAATACATAATGCCAAGAAGAATGTAGGCATAAACTTTCATTCAAAATGGATTACCTTAGCCATAGCAGAGGTTATAACTTCTGGAATAGGTTCTGTAGTGTCACCAATACCAAGGCTTATCACCTGTGCATCGGGGTACTTCAGCAAGTGTGCTGATCTTCTTCTAGCAATCTGGCTTCAAGCAAATTAAAGACCAAAAATTAAAAATTACATCTAAGAATAATTTAGAAAAGGTCAAAACATAGAGCTTAGCATTTGTAAAACCTAGACATGATGTGGTGCAACATCTGAAATACAGATATCATGTCCAAATATGCTAATAAAGTGAACAAGACAACATGGAGTCCGTTAAAAATCTGAAATTGAAAATTTTCAAAAAACACATCTGAAAACAAGAATATGTTAAAACTACACCTTCAAATAACAAGCCAGCTAAATTACTAAGTTCTCAAAGCCAAAGAAAATTCAGAGTAATTTTGGGAGCCAAAGTGACTACATCTTTACCTAGCAACAACAGCATGGGAAATCCTAATGATGTTTTCCATTCAAATCGCAATATATACCAGCATAGAATAAGAAAACAAGATACCTTTAACCACATCTGTCCACATGATGCCTCTCTCACCTTCCAACTCTCGTTTGGTGGATTGCATGTTCATTCTTGAAAAAATGGCAACAATTACCAATTTTTCAGGTCAGAATTTATCAGATTACCTAGGCCATGCTTAACATTGCTTAAAGAAGTATTTTTGCAATTTTAAAGAAAAAAAACACTTCTCACAACAAGAAAGATTTTGGTAACGTTAACTAAAAAGTGTTTCTACATGAAGAAAAAAACAAGAGTGCTTTTGGAAGAAGCTAGAAAACCTACCTTCTAGCTTCTTTTTCTCTTCTTTTAAAGCAGGTGCAACATCAAATGTGCCCCTCATCAAATTACATCAACAATCACATGAAGGTTTTTTTACTGACAATTTAGATACATCTGGTGTAACCAATATTACAGCAAGTCACTGTTTCATTTTCGCCAAATCATCCCAAATCAAATGGTTTAAGGTGAACCACCTGTACCGCCCCTAATCGCCCATACTTACCTTGCATTTGCATACCGAACTAAACCAAATTGACAGTTTAGCCTGATTCAAAGCAAATCATGGGTTGAGACCTCCTAACCTATCTAACCAGTATGCCCCTGATTCAATGTGATACGCCTTATACTAAACTTATACTGATCCAGTACCGGTTCTAGCATGACGAACCATGCCTATAGCATTAGTATTCAAATTCCATCAAGAAAATAAATGTTACCAACAATGGAAGCCCGTTTTACTTGTACCGTGCAAAATGGGCAGTACTGAACCATACCATGGTTGAACCGGTACGATTCACAACATTCAATTCAATATAGAGCCCAACTGCCCTGTATGACCCAATTCATGTTGAAATAGAGCAATTTCGATCTTATTCATCTGAAATGAATATTAAATTTAGAAGCATCTTGCAATGCTAAGGAGAGACTGCTATGGTTTTAAACAGGATGGTGGGTCCATTCAAAACACCCAACAGAGCCAGGCAGTAAGGGACAGAAAAGGGAAGAGAAGGGCAGCTCTTCAAGTTCAAGCAACGATGAGGTATTAGGTGATCAGAAAGTTGCATAGGAGACAGCCTCATACGATAGGGATAAGTCACAGTACACTCATGCCACATAGGATAGGGACCACAAAACACGACCCAGTAAAGTCTGCAAGGAAACTATTACTTACAAGAAATAAGGCCCACGAGCCCATTTGGAACACAGAGCTGCTGATGCAGATGATATAAGCTCGTGGAGTGGGATCTTTAGATATATCTGAATTGAATTTTCAAGTTAGATCCTATTCTATACTAGCTAGCTATGACCTCTTATGGATGTGGATACTGACGTTCTTCATCTGATGCGTCAGCTTATACATATGCGACATCCAAGGCTTCAAGCGGCTGCTACGTTCCACTACCACGACATCATAATGCTTACGGGTCAAATTTTGCCAATACAATCTTTGTATGGCCAAGCCAGTATCCCACCACATGCTAGGACCAGTATTCAATGAAACGGGCTTGTGATGCTCATGAAAGCTGAATTGGCCTCCCAGGCCCAAGCTACAAACAGGAACTATTTTGAATTTTGAGGTAAAGCAGGAACTATTTCAGGAACTAAAAAGAAAAAAGCCTCATCAAGCCTTTTTCACAACTATTTTGGATCAGCTTTATGGATCCCCATGTATAAAATATTCGTATTTAGGGCCAGTTCTAATATTATTCTAAGTTTCTGAATATCCTTCACATAACATCCATGTTATCTTAGGTCTTCCCCTCCTTTTATTACCACTACCCACACAAATCAAGGCACCTCCCTTTGCTAGAGCCTCTATTGAGCATGTCCTTGCCATCTCAATGATCTGCCATCATTTTATGCTTAATTATGCCACCCCTACAACTTCTCTAATATATTTATATCTTATTTTATCCTTTCTACTTTTACTAGACATCCATCTAGACATTTTTATTTCTGCTAAATTCAATTATTTTCATATACTTTCTTTTTTGCCCAGAATTTTGAGCGATAAATATGGCAAGCCTTACTATTATTCTATAAAATATTATCTCAAGTCTCCAATATATATGCTTATCACAAAAAAATTAGATGCACTTCTCTACTTCATCTTACTTGCTCTAATTCTATTAAATATATCTTCATCTATCTCCCCATCATTTTGTATAATAGATCCTAAGGTAATGAAATTGGTAATATTGTGATATCTCTCAATCATCAATTTTAATTGGTATCACATCTTCATTTCCATTTTCACTAAATTTATATTCCATATACTCTCTTTTTTGCTCTACTAACCTTTAAACCCTTATCCTCTAAGGTTAACCTCCATAAGTCCATTTAGTATTTAATACAGTTTTGCGTTCATCAACCAACGCTACATCATTTGCAAATAGCATAAATTATGGTACATCTTGAATATTAGCAATAAGTTCATTTATAATCACTGCAAAGAGCTATGATTTAAAACTAATCCGTGATGAAAGCCTATAGTAATTGAAAATACATTTGTTGCAAAGCTGCATCTCCTAACACTTGTTAAAGTTCCAACATACATATCCTTAATTATTTCAATATAACATGTAGATATACTCTTCTTAAATACCACCAAATTAACTTTCTTGATACCCTATCATAAACTATCTCTAGGTCAACGAAGGTCATATATAGACTTTTTTTCTTTTTTTTATTTTTTTTATCAATTATCTAAATAAAAAGATAGGCTTTATTATTCATCTTTGATGCATAAGTCCAATTAATTATCTAAATACTTGTTATTTTTCTTCATCTATATTCAATTATTCCTTCTTATAATTTCATAAAGTGACATCTAAGCTTAATTTTCTGATAATTAGGACAATTTTAGACATCGACTTTATTCTCACAAATCAATTCTACTACTCTTCTTCAATCATCTAGTACCTAGTTTTTAAAATTTTATTAGATAAGCTAGTAAACTAAGATAACCAAATATCTCTCATGATTTTTCAAATTTCAATAAGCACTTAATTAGCCCTAATGGCTTGATTTTTGCATTAGTTTCAAAGCTATCTCCACTTCAATTTGATATGTTGTATGAATAGAAGAGTATTCCCTAATTTTACTTCTTTAATGAAGATTTCTTTATCAAAATCTGCATTTAAAAATTCTTCAAAATAATATCTCTTTCTTTAATTTCCTCACCCTTCCTGAATATCCTATTATTCTTACTTTTAATGCATCCGACTTGATCAATGCCTTTAGATTTCCTCTCTTTAGCTTTAATTATTTTATGGATTTCATTTTCACCCTTTTTGAGCATAACCTAGTGTATAAATTATCATATGCTACATTTTTAGTCTTTCTAGTATTTTCGTTATCTCTTAGCTTCCTTATGCTAATGAAATCCTTGATATTATTTATTTTTTGCAGCTATTTAAACAAATCCATTTTATTTTAATTGCCCCTTATACTTAATTATTCCACCACCAAGTTTATTTATTTGGGCATCTTTTTACTTTGAATCTCCTTAAATATCTTTAGCTACCTTAGTCATTTGGTCTATATTTTGTTTGACTTAGTTGTAAAGTTTCAATTTCCTTCCATTAGTAATTTATCCCAAAAGACATTTATTTTTTAATATTTAGTATATAAATCTAACACCAATAATCCATGTTGTGTTAAATTTTCTCCTGATATTATCTTATAGACCTTACATGTTGATCTTTCTTTTCTTTTAATAAAAAGTAATATATTTGTACCAAATTTGATCCAGTCATAAAGGTTACTAAATGCTCAAATGCTTATCTCTTTTCTTAAAACAATTGTTTGCAATTGCTAGGTCATAAGCTACTACAAACTTAAAAATCCGATCTCTCGCTAAATTTCTATCCCTAAAATCAAATCCATGTACTCTCTTGTATCTCATATTGTTCTTCCCTACATGTCATTTAACTTATCACCCATCAATATCATTTCTCCTTCAAGAACACCTTGCATCAATCCATCCATTTTCCTCCCAAATCACTTCTTTATTCTCTACTCTAAGCCTACTTGATATGTATAAGAACTAAGTATATTAGTATCTCCTCATCTAAAGCTAAATTTAATAACTACTAGTCTCTCATTGATCCTTTTCACGTCTAAAACTTTAACTTTCATTACTTTATCCACTACCATTCCTACTTTATTCTATTATTGTCCCCCTACATATAATAGTTTATAACTATCCCTAATGTCAGATTTATTATCTTTACATTTAGTTTCTTGCAAACAAACAATATTGATTTTAAAGTCAATAACCTCATTGAATTGTCGGAACACAAGCAAAGGGAAGTGGACTTGCCGCTTTTAGCAAATAGCAAAGGCATTTTTCAGTCCATAATCAACATCATGGCAATGATTAGCGGAAAATATACCTTGTTGTCCCTGCCCCCTCTCGCAACAAAAAACAAGCCTGAAAATATATCTTATCGTTCACCCTTGTATCATTCTTCTCAATCTCTAATCTTTCACTCACCGGTTTTGAAGCAACTAAAGCAAAAATACTAGCAAATGATGCACACTAAGTGCAAAATAAGAAAACATAGCTATTCTTGTTCATACAAAAAAATAAATTACAATAAAACAGAGCTTATCTTATTGACAGCAAGAAATTGAGTATCAGTGTGCACCAACTACAATGGATCCATCCAATAAGATGCCAAAACAACTAGACCCCCCAACCGGTACCATACCATCGCATGTAACTCTTTCTTGCACCAGCATATGGAGGTCTACCACATGTCAACACAATATCATAAGAGATCGTATCATATTGGTAAGGCACACGTGAGACAATTACCGATGCTTTAAAATTTGATCAATATTAAGGAGTGGTAGGTTCATGTGTAGCAAACCATGAATCATCTAGTTACAACTATAATACATGCAAGAAAAAGCTTCCACATAAATATGCACTATCAGTTACTATATAAGCCACTTCTCTTCAGGAGCATGAAGGTTATGCTAAAAATTGCTGAGATGTATGATATTGCCGACATGAAACAATCAACCATAAAGAGTGGAAGTTCTCACTAAAAGTTAGCCTGCATTTATTGACAGACTATCATCTCTTTCACTAATTTGAAAAGAAAAGGAACTACTTACCTCTGGAAACAGATAGCCAGCTTGAAGTTTTGCCATATTTGCATTTCGAGAAACTTTAGTCTTGTAAGCTTCAGAATATAGCAAGTACTTTTTAGTGCATTGTAATATCTATCATAACCATGATAAAGTTCAAAGCCACAAAGAAGAATCACAAGCACGTGCGGCAGACAGATAAACACAAAATCACAAAACAAAATTTTAATGCACCAGATGCGTAATATTTTAAGTGGAAGCAGAAACAGAAGCAAGAAATAACCATTATTAATGTATAAAGTGATGTGGCTGGTAAAAGCCACGTGGGGGCTAATGGCCAAAAATTATTTAACAGCGGGAGTCGTTAGGGTGCGAGCGATCTCAAGGCGGCCCCAGTTCATAAGCGGCCTCAAAGTGGCTCCAGTTCCTAGGCGGCCCCAGTTCATAAGTGGCCCCAAGGAGGCTCCAGTTCATAAGTGGCCCCAAGGCGGCCCCAGTTCCTAGGCAGCCCCAAGACGGCCCCAGTTCATACGCAGCCCCAAGGCGGCCCCAGTTCCTAGGCAGCCCCAAGCCTCATTTTATTCTATTTTATTTTATTTTCAAGATTAACTTCAGCTTCCCAAACAAGCCTTCACTTCTGACAAGGCCAAGCCCAATAGTCATCTCTGACTTATGCCTATCTAATGAGACAAATTCCATTGGTTCTAGCGCGAGCTCAAGAAGTCATCATCCATCATGAAGCATTAATGACTATGATCTGATAAGCTTAAAAAGTCATCATCCATCATGAAGCATTAATGATTTTGGCCAGACGAGCCCTTAAAAAGTGATCATTTGCTATGAAGTATCGATCACCCAGTTCAGATAAGGCGAATCCAATCCTACTAGTTCTGACATTCTATTCATAATAGTCATGGCTCATCATGAGATGCCAATCTTATCAAGCAAGCCAAGCAGACTCAAAGTATCAACAAAAACAGGTAAGAGGGACCCCGGACTAAGGTATAAACACTTAAGCAAACACTTAAAAGATTTTTCTCATCTTCTTTCTCAGACTCATTCGAACTCCTAAAAGCCCACGACTATGATTCTGATTACTAACTTGAGCATCATAGATAGAGTCCCCACCAAAATATCTGACCCCCGAGGCTTCTTGCAAATCTCGAAGCTGAGGCAAAGTTTATTCACCAAATTTATGGCCCATTCAGTGACACTCAAGGACGTCAGCTCAAGATGATCCGACATCATCACAGAGTGCTGCATCCATGAGAATAAGTCCCTCACAAAATTCTAATGGAAGTCAAAATGGTTCAGCACTGCATGTAGCTATTCCCAACTGACAAGGTCATATGCCCTCTCTAACATCAACCTTCATTAACATGAAGCTCTTCCTAGGAGAAGCATTCTCAAGGGAGTGCATTATTTCTTGTGTTAGCATCACATTTTGTGCAATATTCCTTTGTTGGATAAAACACATCAAAGCGACATAAACGACCATCCAATACAAGCAGTAAAACGAGAAAGACGACCAAAACGAAGGTTCAAATTGGATACATAAAGACAGGAAGAGAGAAAATTACCGATCTGCTCGGAGGGAGTAGCGACGCACCTGCAGACCCCATGGTTTCTCGACGCCGCCGGAAGAGAAGCCTTCGAGGGTCTGCCAGAACGAAGCAATAAGAAAACGAAGCCGCGATCAGAATCGAGAAAAAGAGGAGAAAAGGGATTCCGAACGGACCTGATACCGAAGCCGCCGTGGCCCAAGAAGGAGGAAGAATTAGAAGCAACGGACGCGGAAATTTGCAGCGCAGACGACATCTCCGAGGGCGTTTTTTTTTTTTGTTCTGGATGCTGCCGCCGGCGTGGCCGTCGAGTGGGAAAATGGACGCAGAGCCCTTCAACCCTACAAGCCTGAGATGCGGAGTGCGACTACAAACGGGTCGGGTTTAAATTCAGAACGGGATGTACTTGAGCCCGACCCTACAACAGAAGTCGTCTCTGAAACCCGATCTCTCGGTTAATTGACCCGATTGCCCGATCCGACCCGGACTTCCAGTGGCGGGATGGACGGCTCCGATCGCTTCTCCTGAAGAGGAGAATCCGCCGACAAGGACGAAACCCTTAACCCTAATTTCCCACTTCTATAAATATATGTATTCTTCTTCCCTCCTCTCAAGCCACCACTTATCTTATTCTCTCCATAGCTTTTTCGTCCATAGCTTCTGTTGGATTTATTTTCTCCGATCGTTTTCCATCGGGCTTTCATTCTTTGGGGCAGATGAGGAATCTCATATTTTTAATGGGTAATTTGCGTCTGAAGCATCTTAGTGATGTTACCTCTTGTATCACCTTGGAGATCTGATGCCCTTTTCAAGTTTATATCTATTTGTTCTCTCTTTCTTTTTCTTTTTTTTCTTTTTATATTATGATATATATGCTTCTTCTTCTTCTTCTTTATTTTTCGAGATGGATAATTTAAAAGATGGAAGGTGGGGTGATATGATGATGGTTGGATTATTTTCCCTATTGGTTTGATGGCCGAGATGATGGCTCCAATTGTATTAGCTCTATCTGATCGCTCTTCCTATATGTAGTCTATTTCCGTTCACGATTTTTCTCCTTAATTTTTAATTTATAATAAGTCTATTTCCGTTCATGATGTAATATGCCAAATGACTATTAATTTTTTTTAATCTTCATTAAGTTTTAATGTTAAAAGATAAATCAAGCTATTATTAATTATAAGAAGAAAAAAAAATACTGTGACTGAGTGAAGGATCATCAGCTTTCTATAAGATATAGCTAGGGGCTTGGCCAGGAGCTTACCTGCAATTTGCTAAGCGTTGAGAGGTGATTTAATTATAGTGCTTGCATTTAAAGTTGAAAAATATTTCTACATGCCCCAATGCATGTGAGGTAAAATATAAATAAAAATATAATCATAAGATGCTGCATTAAATTAAATAATAAATTTATATAGCATATAATTTTTGATTGAATATGAAATTATTTTTTTATAATATTAAATTATTTTTTTTGAATTAAAGCAAGAAATTTTTGCAATACTGTCCTTAGCATCAAGAAGATTTTTAAAATTTTAGGGAACCAAGGCCCTCGCATCCCAATACTTGTAGCTTTTATAGGTTAATCAATTTGGCTTAGACCTTATTTGGTGAAGGAAGTAGAGTTTTTTTTAATATTTATTATTTGATAATTATATTTTAAAATATTATAACCATATCTGTTTAGTAATGAAATTAAGAAAGTATATTTGAAATAAAAATAGTGAAAGACATTGCATATTACTTTCAACTATCTAATTTATTAAAATTATTATTATTAATTATTTTAATAATATAAATATAATAATATTAAAATATATTATATTATAGCATTACAATATAATGCAAAAAATATAATAATATTATAAAATATATTGATTATAATATAAATTATTATAATGTATTATTTTATTTTACTATATATTATCAAAATTACAATAATTATTTTCTAATGATAAATTGCATTATTATGATATATAATTATAGTAATATTATAAAATGATAGCATTATATAGTATAACAATATTGGCAAATGATGCTTTCATATTTGTTCACAGGTTAGTATTATAAATAACAACAACTCAAAGAATATAAGGGTTGTATAAGTTATAAGGGCATTATATGGTGGCGTTGAAGGGCTTTGATTTGAGATTTATTTAAAAAATATATATAAAAAGACATGGTAGTTGAATCTAATAATAATTTATCTACTATATTTGAGTATTTTATGATATTATAATATTATCTTATTTTACATTTCATAATGATAAGGCTTGATTGTGGATATTGTTCATTAAATTCATTATTAGGATATTTATCCGGGAGTTTTCATCTCAAACCCTTAGGGGTGCAACTTGGGCCGGGTTCAATCCGAACTCGGCCCATCGAATCCGATTTATAGGAGTGTTTAAACTCATGTTTGCCCAACCCAAATCCGAAAGATCCGGGTTTAACCCGGCCTGATTTGCAATTGATCCAGGTTAGGGTTGACCGCAACCCGAACCCGAGATAATTCGAACCCAAGGGTTACATAAACGGAGGTAGCTTATCGGCACCATATTTTTTGGGGCGTTGAAGGCGCCAATCAGGTCGGATGAGATGATCAACTTGAGGGCAGACGAGAAAAAGGACAAACATAAAGGTGGACCATCCATACATTTCGAGTCCAGTTTATGCGTTAGGCAACGGATTTTGTTTTTCATCTTTGAGATCCATAATTCGGTGTTTATTTACTTTGAAATAAGTATTCTTTTTTCTCATCAACCCGAATTTCAACCCAAAACTTAACCCGAACCTGATTTTTAAAAATAGGGTTAGAGTTGAGGTTCTACAAATAGGGTTAGGGTTAGGGTTAGGATTGACATTTTACAAATAGGGTTGGTTCCGCGATAAAGGGAACCCCACTTCGGCCGCCTCGAGCGGCCGAAGCCTCCTCCTCCTCTCTCCTCTTCCGATCGCCTCGAGTGACCGGGCATTGCAACGGGAGGAATCCCTCCCGATTCCCTCTCTTTGTCACGCTTCTCTCTATTGAAACAGTGGACGAAGGGGGGAAAAATTACCTGCTTGTTTATGGAGATGTGTTGGGGAGATTGTTGAGAAATTATTGCCCCAATTTTATTGATTTTGATGATTACCAAAAGCCATGAGTATATTAAAAGATGCAATGAGTTTATTTACATGAGCAATGAATTTATTTAGAACAATCAATGAGTATGTTAAGTATGACCTTTAATCAATTTGAAAGTAACTTCAAGCTTCATGTTTAAGCTTTCAAAAAGAAATTTTTATACTTCATATTTCAATCAATGAGTTTTTGGAACATTTCTTGAATTGATTCCTAATGACAATTTTATTGTATTCAAGTCAAAAAATTGATTTAAATTAATCTGGAACGAATTTCAAAGTCAATCAGAAATTACTCTGATTTTTGATACGTTCCGGAGCCGACTCTAGAGTTTCAGAGTCGACTCCCTCATACAGAGATTCCTGATTTTCTCGAGTCGACCCTTGATTTTCAAGAGTCGACCCCTGATTTTGCGAGCCGACTCCTGACTGTGTGAGTCGACTCCGCTCAACACCAGAAGGTTATTTTTTTGAGCACTTCGCGAGTCGACCCCTTGCCTTTCATGAGTCGACCCCGACTTCAGGAGCGACACTTTATTTTCGCGAGTCGACCCTTTAACTTTCTAAAATGTTTCTATTTTTGGTAACGCGTCTTCGAGCCGACTCCCCAATGCTCGAGTCGACTCCAACAAATCTGGGCGCGATTTTTAACGATGACAACTCAGCCCCAACGGTAAGATTTTTCAATAACGGCTATTTTTCTTTGTCTCTAACGGATATATTTTTGCAGATCTATAAATAGAGAAGCCTTTTCAAATCAAAGATATACAAATAGAGAATCAAAAGAGAGAAAAGAAAAAAAAAAGGAAAAACAGAGCATATTTGAAAAAATCTTGATTCAAAAATAGAGTGAAAGAAAAAGTGTGAAATCAAAGGAAGTTTGTCTGCTCCTTCATCAATCCAAAAAGCTTTAGAAGAAAATCCAAGAGCTTTCAAGAGCAAATCAAAAGAAGGAAGAATCAACTCCAACGTTCAATCCGTGAAGAATCCGAGCTGAGGCCCGATTCTACACTTCAAAGGAGTTGAAGAAAAGAAGAAAAGCTCAAAAAGCCAACCAACTACAAATCAGGCTTTTCTAAACTTTGTTCTTTTATTTGATTATCTGCTCATTGAGGAGCTGTGTATTGAAAAACAATATTTCTATTATTTGTGTCTAGTTCAATCTGGGGGATTGTGTTAGGGTTTTTGTGCTGGTAGCCCGAGTTAAAACCAGCTGGGTTCGTTGTGCACCCGGAAAAACAACAAGTTTGAGTTGTGAGCTTGGAAAACAACTCGGCTGTAATCTAGGAGATTATAGTGTGGACCCAAGTGAATCTTGGGAGTGGACGTAGGTGTTGGATTGCACCGAACCACTATAAAATCTTTGTGTTTGCCGTGCTTATTTTCTCTATCTCTATCTCTTTTTATTCTATCTTGTTTTATTGCTTATTTATTTACATTGCATTTGCACATTCTTCTAAGCAAACTATTTTAAAAAGGCTTAAATTTTTAAAGAACCCAATTCACCCCCCCCCCCTCTTGGGTTGCCATCTGGGCCAACAATTGGTATCAGAGCAAGTGCTCATTTAGAATTTGATCTCACGATCAAGGGCTAAAGATCCAAATGGCAACACAAATTGGTTCATTTTGCTGAAGGTCATTCTACGAATAGACCTCCTTTTTTAATGGTTCCAACTATTCTTATTGGAAAGCTAGAATGAGGATATTCATTCAAGCTTCTGATTAATTATGGGGTGTTATAATTAATGGACCTAGTACACCCACACATGTTATTGATGGCACTATTGTTCCTAAGCCCAAAAGGGACTGGAATGATAATGATAGGAAGATGGCACAGCTCAATGCTAAGGCCATGAATGTCTTATATTGCTC